>VBSM01000361.1:5589946-5629566 GCA_008086735.1 Cheirogaleus medius | reverse complement strand
CTGTTTCCGAAGCTGGTAGAATACTATCCACTCTCCAGATGCGATCCAGGGAGGGAACCTGGACATTTTAACCTGCAGGTGATGGGCTGCTAAGGAAGGGTTTTAGGCAGAGGAGCTGCACGGGCAGGTCTGTGTTTGAATGGTGTGGAACATGGGTTTGCTGGGGATAAAACCAGAGATGCGAAAACATGCTTGCTTGTCTCAGCAATCCACGCCTGACCGGGAGCAGTGACAAGGGGAATGGAGAGGAAGAAGCAGATTCAAGAAACATCTAAACATGGAATCATCAGAGCTTTGTAACTGATTGGATATGGAAGAGTGAGAAAAGAGAATCATGGACAATTCTCAGCATTTCTGACTTAAGTGACAGGAAATGCTGTCAACTAAGAAAAAAAAGGGTGGTTGGGTGAGGGAAGGAGTCAAACACTGAGTTTGAGGAGCCTGTGGGTAGCAAAGATTACCTGCAAATAACTATTCCGTCCTTCCCTTGGTGATAGGGCCCCTGGGATACTATGTTTTTCCGCCTCACTCATAGCTAGGTGTGTCCATGAGACTAATTTCAGACAAAAGAGATTCAAGCGCCAATGTCATGCACAATTTTAGGAAACATCCTTAAACAGGTGTATGCCTTACTTCTTTTCCTCCTCCATACTGGCTGGAATACAGATGTGATCGCTGGAGCACAAACAACTATCTGGGATCATGAGAAGGAAACCACATGCTGAAAATGGCCAGAACAGTGAGAGAAAGGAGGCTGGAACCCTGATATCTTGAAGCATCATATAAACGAGCTCTAGACTACTTACCTCCAGGCTTTTAATGTGAGAGAACTAAGCTTTTCTATCTTACTTAAGGCACTATTTTTTTAAGAGACGTGGTCTCACTCTTGTCACCCAGGCTGGAGGGCAGTGGCGTCATCACTGCTCACCACAACCTCAGGCTCCTGGGCTCAAGTGATCCTCCTACCTTAGCCTTCCAAGTAGCTGGGACTACAGGCATGCGCCACCATGCCCAGCTAATTTTTTAAAAAAGCATTTGTAGAGACAGGGTCTCACTACATTACTCAGGCTGGTCTTGAACTCCTAGCCTCAAGTAATCTACCTCAGCCTCCCGAAGTGCTAGGTATGAGCCACCACGCTTGGCTTAAATGTCCTTCTTTATAAGAATAGTTAAGTAAACTATAGTAAAGTCTTATTATGGAAGTAACACAATTGCTGAAAATAATGAAGTAGATCTATATGTTCAGACTTGGAAAGCTAGCTTTGCTATCTTTGAATGAAAACAAGCAAGATATAGAAAAGTATGGATAGTTTGATCTCATTTGTCTGAGCACAGAAATATATACAGTTGCATCCACACACAGGAAAAGGTTTGGAAGAACACATACAAAAAGGTTAACACCAGTAGTTATCCTGGGGGGCGGGGGGTGTGCATGTGTATAATAATTCTTCTATATTGTTCTGATTTTTTAATTAAGCATGTATTAATACTTCTACTGAAATCTTTTTTTAAAAGGCAATAAGAAATGTGCAGCCAGCTTTAGAGGATAGAATGTAGTAGGAGAAGCCATTAGATTTGAGGACAAGGATCTTGGCCAGGCATGTTGGCTCATGCCTGTAATCCCAGCACTCTGGGAGACAGAAACAGGAGGATTGCTTGAGGTCAGGAGTTCCAGATCAGCTTGAACAAGAACAAGACCCCATCTCTACCCAAAATAGAAAAAATTAGCTGGGCGTGGTGGCATATGCCTGTAGTCCCAGCTACTGAGGAGGCTGAGGCAGGAGGATCACTTGAGCCCAGGAGTCTGAGGTTGTGGCGAGCTGTGATGACATCATAGCACTCTACCTGGGGCAACAGAGTGAGACACTGTCTTAAAAAAAAAAAAAAAAAAAAAAAAAAAAGAAGTTCAATCAATTGAGAAGTCTACAGTTAAAAAAAAACCAAAAAAACGAAGTTCGAGGACAAGGATCTAAGTTGAAATACCACCGAGTCAGATAAAGAGAACAGGTATTACGGTCAAAAGACCTGGGAAGCTCATTAAACCTCTGGGCCTTGGATTTCTCAAAATGGGTTGATACAACTACCTTAAAGAGATATTGAGCCCTATTAAATACAGTCGGGTATATCAAGGTTCTTTGCAAACAGTAAAGTACTTTAAAATTCAAGGTGATATTATTGCTTGGTATGGCAAGGTCCTAGGCTAAAAACCAGGAAAATAAGGGCTAAACTTACAAACTTCTAAGGGAAAGAGAGACAGATGGAAACTGATGGATTAAAAGAGAATTATCAACCAACTATGACATGTGGCTTTGATTTGGACCCTGATTCAAACTGTTAAACAGACTTTTTGAGAATTGGGAAAATTTGAACACTTATTGTATATTAGATTATATTAAGGAGGTATTATTTCTTTTTAGATATGATAATTCCATTATGGCTGTGTTTTTTAAAAATTCTTAACTTCTAGAGATACATATGGAAATATTTATGGATGAAATGATATGATGTCTGATATCGAGATCTGCTTCACAATAATTCACAAGGCTGAGAAGGTAGAGAAGAGAGATGTACAGATGAAGCAAGACTGGCTGCTGAAGCTGGGTGAAGGGTATATGGGGACTTATGGTATCATTTTTTCCACTCTTACATATCTTTGAGATTTAGCATAACTAAAGTCTTTGTAAGAAAAATGAATGGGCCCCATCTTCCTAAGTGTAGGAGGTACCAAAGATCGATTGTTGCAGAGGTGAGAGTAAGTGCAGCCTTGCTCGGACTGGCCCCTAGGAAAGCAAAGAGACCCACCCTCACTGCATAAACGCTGTGGGTCAGCAGCAGTTTTCCTGGTCAGCATGTGGGCTGATCAACTAAATATAAGCGTGCCTCAGAGGTGCTGTGGTGTGGTTCTAGACCACTGCAATAAAGCAATATTGCAATAAAGTGAGTCACTCAAATGTTTGGTTTCCCAGCGCATATAAAAGTTACGTTTACACTATACTGTAGCCTATTAAGTGTGCAATAGCATTATGACTATGAAACAATGTATCTACCTTAATATAAAAATACCTTATTGCTAAAAAGTGCTAACGATCATCTGAGCCTTCAGTGAATTATTATCTTTTTGCTGGTGGAGGCTCTTGCCTCAATGCTGATGGACGCCGACTGATCAGGGTGGTGGTTGCTGAAGGCTGGAGTGGCAGTGGCAAATATGACAATGAAGTGTGCCAGATTGATTGGCTCTTCCTTTCACAATAGATTTCTCTGTAGCATGCACTGCTGTTTGATAGCATTTTATTCAAAGTAGAACTTCAAAGTTCGAGTCAATCTTCTCAGACCCTTCTCCTGCTTTATCAACTAAGTTTACAGAATATTTTAAATCCGTTGTTGTCATTTCAACAGTGTTCACAGCATCTTCACCAGTAGATTTCATCTCAAGAAACCACTTTCTTTGCTCATCAATGAGAAGAAACTCCTCATCCATTCAAGTTTTATCATGAGATTGCGGCAGTTCAATCACATTTCAGGTTACACTTCTAATTCTAGTTCTCTTGCTATTTTTACCACATCTGCAGTTCCTTCCTCCACTGAAGTCTTGAGCCCCTAAAGTCACCCATGAGGGTCGGAATCAACTTCCTCCAAACTCTTGTTAATATTGATATTTTGACCTCTTCCCATGAATCATCAATGTTCTTTATGGCATCTAGAATGGTGATTCTTTTCCAGAAGGTTTTCAATTTACTCGGTCCAGATCCATAAAAGGAATCACTACCTGTGGCAGCTATAGTCTTACAAAATGTATTTCTTAAATAATAAGGCTAAAAAATTGAAATTACTCATTGATCTATGGGCTGCAGAATGGATGTTGTGTTAGCAAGCAGGAGAACAACATTCATCTTCTTGTACATCTCCATCAGAGCTCTTGGGTGACCAGGTACATTGTACATGAGCAGTAATATTTTGAAAGGAATCTTTTTTTCTGAGCAGTAGGTCTCAACGGTGGGTTTAAAATATTTGTTGTTCCATATATATAGCACAGGCAGAGTAGATTTAGCATTAATTCCTAAGGACCCTAGGACTTTTGGACTGATAAATGAGCATTGGCTTCAACTTAAAGTCACCAGCTACATTAGTCCCTAACAAGATAGTCAGCCTGTCCTCCAAAGCTTTGAAGCCAGGTACTAACTTCTCTCTAGCTATGAGAGTCCTAGATGGTATCTTCTTCCAGTATAAGGCTGTTTAGCCTACAATAAAAATGTGTTGTTTAGAGTAGCCACCTTCATCAATGATCTTAGCTAGATCTGTATAACTTGCTGCTTCACCTTGTACTTTTATGTTATGGAGGTGGCTTCTCTCCTTAAACCTCATGAACCAACCTCTGCTAGCTTCAAACTTTTCTTCTGCAGCTTCGTCACCTCTCTCAGCCTTCACAGAATTAAGGAGAGTTAAGGGTCTTTCTCTGGATTAAGCTGTGGTTTGATCTTCTATCCAGACCATGAAAATTTTCTCCACATCAGTAACAAGGCTCTTTGGCTTTCGTACCATTCATGTGTTCACTGGAGTAGCATTTCTAATTTCCTTCAAGAGTTTTTCCTTTGTAGTCACAACTTGGCTGTTTGGCACAAGAGGCCTAGCTTTTGGCTTATCTTGGCTTTTGACATGCCTTTCTCACTGAGCTTAATCATCTCTAGCTTTTGACTTAAAGTGAGAGATGTGCAACTCTTCCTTTCACTTGAACACTTAGAGGCCATTGTAGAGTTATTAACTGGCCTAATTTCAATATTGTTGTCTCAGGGAAGAGGGAGGCCCCAGGAGAGGGAGAGAGATGGGGAAACAGCTGGTTGGTGGAACAGTCAGAACACACACAATGTTTACTAAGTTCACTGTCTTTATGGGTGCAGTCATGCCACCCTGAAACAATTACCACAGTAACGTCAAAGATCCCTGATCACAGATCATAATACATATGATAATGAAAAACTTTAAAATATTGTGAGAAAACTAAAATGTGACACAGAGACATGAAGTGGGCACATGCTTTTAGAAAAATGGCACCAATAGACTTGCTTGACTCAGGACTGACACAAATCTTCAATTCATAAAAAGTGAAATGGCTGCGACATGCAATAAAGTGAAGCGCAATAAAATGAGGTGTGCCTGTACCAAGATCAGAAAGCCGTCACATCTACCATAGAAAGACACAGTGCTTGATGGAACGATGCAGTGGAGACAGTGATGGGATGGGCACCCGTAGAAAGTAAAGACAAGCTTGATACAAGATATAAATGGCAGCTAACAAGATAACTAAACATCCAATCAGAACTGCAGCTGCCAAGGATTACTTTTAATTGGCACAATATTGAGATTTTATGCTAGCGTTTAGATTTCAAATGTAGATTAACAAATGGACTAATACCTTCCTAGGCTCATCCTTTAATACTATTAATATTTTAGAAAACTAATATTGCAAGAAGCAACCCAAAATCAAATAGATCAGTTGAATTGCTCTCTTGATAAACAACACAGTAGAATAATGCTGCCTCTAAAAGTTGACCTCTCAATGTGGGGAGTGTGTGTATGTGTGAAAAAGTCTTCTAGAAAAAGCTTTCTTTTTTTTTGAGACAGCGTCTCACTTTGTTGCCGGGGCTAGAGTGCCATGGCATCAGCCTAGCTCACAGCAACCTCAAAGTCCTGGGCTCAAGCAATCCTCCTGCCTCAGCCTTCCAAGTAGCTGGGCCTATAGGCATGCACCACCATGCCCAGCTAATTTTTTCTATATATTTTTAGTTGGCCAATTAATTTCTTTCTATTTTTAGTAGAGATGGGGTCTTGCTCTTGCTCAGGCTGGTTTCGAACTCCTGACCTTGAGCAATCCTCCAGCCTTGGCCTCCCAGAGTGCTAGGATTACAGGCCTGAGCCACCGCGCCTGGCCGAAAAAGCTTTCTTTATATGTTTTTGGAAGCTAAATTTAAGTATTGCTTATTGATACAGGGGGCAAGAGTGACCTTCCACCCTCACTCACAGTTCTGCCCTGGTTGCTACTACTTAAATGGAACAAGGGATGGTATTCAGTTGCCTTAACTTTCTGAGACTGTCTCATGAAAGACCAAAACACTATCCCTTTGAGCCCCATCAGAGCCTGAATAGGACAGACCAAGTGAGACATTTCTTATGCCCCCCACCAAGGGGCTCCACTCTCATCCACTTTTCATTAACCTCCAATCCCCCTGAAATGGCTTCCTCCAAAAATCACAATAATCCATTATCCTCAGAGTCTAAAGAAAAGAGTCAAGTTCTAGCCCTGCCACTAATTAAGGTGGGGAATCTCACAACCCATCTGAGAAATGAGGGATTAGATGGATGGTTTTCTAAGATCCCGTTCAGTGTTCTTATTCCTACATGAGCTTCTCATTACCTGACTAAAGGAACAAAGCATCAGGCCATGATAGATGGGTTTTCCCGTGAACCTCCTAGCACAAGCGATTAAGGAAACCAAAAAGGAGAAACAGGACCCTCAACTCCTTTAAGACTCTCTGCTTAATTTAGGCTGCCTGGAGGAGGAGGCTGGGACTGTAAGAAAACCTAACTGCTGCCATGAAATCTAATCACTTTCCAAAGTGACAAGAGCCCAGTGGGGTGAGAGGTGAAGGAGGTCCTGGAACTCTCCTTGGCCCCTTCCCTCGCCTCCCATACGAACTGGATTCTGCTGCTACACCCTTTTGTTCTCCACAAGTCCACATCCTGCTCCTAAGATACAGCAAGTGAACTCAAGTGTGCAGGCCTGGCGTCCAGTCTAAAATCCAGCTTTCATGGATGAGGGCCTATGTGGGGATGAGTTCAAAATAATCCTAAAATAACTTCAAATAAATCATCAAACCATCTGTTTATGGCAGAACATAAATATATCAATTTGGTCACTCTTACGACAAAGCAGGTCTTTTCAGGTGAGATCTGTAACCGTCCCAAGAGATAAATCCCAGGCTGCAATTGTTGTCAAAGGTAGTTTTAGCTGTGTATTCCAAAGACACTATCTCTTTTTTAACAAGACATACCCACTGGCTACACTCTTGGGAAAAGCAAACAAACAGATGGAAGATAAGAAAAAGCAATAGCTTGTTCAACTTGGTACTCTTGCTTCTTACCCACATATTCTGAGAGGAAGACGACAAAGAATGGAGTGACCAGGTCATTAATTCCCTGGACATACCCACTGGCAGGGTGTCGGATGGCCCAAATAAATAGAATTCTTTCAAAGATCTAGGAAAATGAGAAAGAAAGACATGAGTGTTAAATCACGGGGACATACTCCCTCCCTCCATTTACCTACTTCACAATTTATCTCAGGGCTAGTGTAGAATTTTCAGAAAAAATTTAAAATACTGTGGGTCAAAGGAAGTATATAAATGCAAAAGTTTCTAACACACCAGTTATTTTCAAGTAGGGTAGATACTTCTTGCTCTTTATTTATCTTTTCAGTATCTGGTCACCATGATAAATTAGGAAAAGGAAAGATAGAAACACAAAATGCCTTAGAAAAGGTTTGCAATCGATGTCATTAATTCAGGCCAGCACGTTTTCATTTGTAGATACTGCTTTTATACTTCCAAGAGCAAGATATCAGAACATCCCAGTTCTGATACCTTTTTCTAAACCTTTTTTGGTCATTACAGGATTTAGAGAGGAAATACCTCCTGTACCGCCCTCTCCTCTCTCCCTGCTGAGAAGAAAGATCTAGATTTGGTTTTAATCCAGCTTGACTAGGAACAAGTGACGACTATTCATGCAGGAAGTCACTTCATATATCAGGATGCAACTTAGACATTTGTTGGGGATAGGAAGTCAAATAAACCAAATCCTATGGACTCCTACAGTTGGGAATTTGAGAACAGAGAAATCAACCAGGTCCCCCATGGGAAAGCCTCTGGGTTAAGTATCTTAGCCACAAGAAGACAGAGACCTAGGTTGAGGACAAAGGAAATATCTTTATGGTCCTTTTACAGGGACCATATGGGCCCCTGTCCCATTCATCTCTACTCCCCTCTGCTTTCAGCAGGCCCTCTGCACTTTCTCCTCATCTTCTCTCAACCTGATGATACTCATCGCCTGCCTGCACCCAGATGACAACTCCTGGGCCTGACGCATTCCTAAGACTGGCTTTGACTGGGCTGCCTCGTGTCTCTGTGGACCTCACCAGAGGGGTGGCAGAGGGCAGGTGAGTACGTGCAGGTAGGACAGGGAGACTAGAGGGTCTCCACAGCACACGGACACTGCAGAGTCCCAACCAGGCAGCTCTCAGTCAGTCTGAAGAGGCGAGCGCAGGGGAGAAAAAGTTCCCAGATAGACTGATAAAAGGGAAATGGTTATATGGTTTCTGGAGATTGTTATCCAGTGTAGGATGGACAGAGAATCTAAAGACACAATAAAGGATGTTTCCCAGCCCCTCTGTCATAGTTGAGTCTGCCTTCCGGCTGGCCGAGAGCTGAGAAACACTTCTGCTGTCAACATTCCTGCCCTTACTGGCATGAAAACAAAGCCCTGCCTGGGAGTGAGCAGGTCTCTGCCTCCACTAGACCCACCCACGTGCTCTTTGTGGTTGGGGGAAGGGCATGGCCTCCTCATTTGTGTAAAGTCCAATACTCTAACAGGGGGGCTCTTACACTCTTCCCTCTCTGTTGCTAAATGACCCCTCTTCTTTCCTAGAAAATATAGCGCGAGCTAGAATGATCAAGAATCCCCTGCCCCACTCTATTTCCCCGCAGCTTTTACGGCCTGTGTCCATATGGATGCCCCTGTTAAAAAGTTCCTCCAGGGCAGTCTTTCTGAAGGACTTACAAGGGCTTCTCTCTGTGCGATGAGCCCCTTGTGAATACACGAATCCTTGGTAACCGGCTTTAACAATGGCCAAGTAAGTGGAAGCTAGCTGTTCAGAATCAGACCTGCAATAATCCCTCTCTCGTAAGGATGGGACAACGTAGACACACTCACACTGTACAAGCGAAGGTGCCAAAGAGATGAGAACTGAACAGCCCCGAGCCTGGTTACCAGAGGAGACCATGGGGTCTTCACTGTAAGAGTCTGGGATAATCCCGCCTTGTAGAGAGGGGTGGAGAGGATAACCCCTGAAGGCTTGTCCTGCACCTCTTCTACTAGTGTGGGTAATTCTGACTGACTATAGTCAATCTCAAGTACCTTTCGGATTTGCAAAACAATCCTTTCTCTATTTAGTGTTACTTAGTTCTTTGCTCCTTGGTTGGCATTTTTGCTTTGTTTAAGTTATAGCCTAGTCATCTCCTGCTAGATGAAAAGGTGATTCAAGAAAAATTGGAAAGAATAAAGCTTGAGATTCTTTGTATTCAGGTTCCACTACTAGGAGAAGCCTTTTAAACAAACAACTTTCTCCATCTTCGTGTTTAGAAGCAAGCATGCACAGGTAAAAGATAAGTATCTGAACATCTCCAAGTTAAAATAAGGAATAAGCAGGGCTGAGCTGTGGGAAACTGAATGGGAGGAACAAAGGGATCCTGAATGGATTTTTAGCTTCCTTTGAGCTGAATCCTACAGATAAAATAATAGCGTCACCCTCAAAATCTTCTTTATGCTACTGACAAGTCATGAGGGATCCCACCAGCGGAAACATCCACATTTAAACAATTATGAATATAATTCAAAGCCAAATAGAAATTATTTTGAGCATTTTTACCACCATCCCTCTTTATGACGAGAACTGAAAGCTCAATTCAGAGAGTGCTAACACTCCGTGTCCTGGCTCCTAGAAAGCTGCAGAGGAAAGTCCCAATCTCAAGGAGTTTATAGCTACTGCTTGGGTCAAAAGATAATGGTCTCACTGAGACCTTCCATGTGCTTTATTAACTGGTTAGGTCTCAAAATATCACTACTAATTCCACTTCTGGATATATACCCAAAAGAATTTAAAACGGGGCCTCAAACAGATATTTGCATACCCAAGTTAATAGCAGCATTATTCACAATAGCCAAAAGGTGAAATCAACCCATGTGTCCATCGACAGATGAATAGATCAACATGTGTTATATACATGCAATGGAATATTATTCAGCCTTTAAAAAGGAAGTCTTGACTCATGCTACAACACAGATGAACCTATGTGAAATAAGCCAAACACAAAAGGGCAAACATTATATGATTCCACTTATTTGAGGTACCTAGAGTAGTCAAGTCAGAGAGACAAGTAGAATGGAGGCTGCTAGGGGAAGGAGTTACTATTTAATGGGTACAGAATTTCAGTTTGGGAAGATGAAAAAAGTTCTGGAGGTGGATGGGGGTGATGGTCGTAAAACAATGTGAATATACTTAATGCCACTGAACTTCATGCTAAAGAATTGTTAAAATGATACAATTTATATAATGTATATTTTACCACAATTTTTAAAAATCACTACCTCCAGCTTGCTAAAGTAGAGCAAACACAGGAATAGGAATTCCTAGATGTGGGTCCTTCATTCTGTCACCAGGTAGCCTCAAGGCTCTGGGCAAGTTCCTTAACCTCTCAAAGTGCTACTCCACTCACATCTTTGTTATGAAGAACGAATGAGAACGCATGAGAATGTGCTCTGAAAGAACCAAAGCTCCATACATGAACATAAAGCACCATCATGACCAGCCGTAAACCTGCAGACAGGTGCCACAGGGCTATGGGGGAGAAGAGCCAAAGAACATTAGGTAATTCCCTCACCTCCTGTACAAGTGGTTGCTGGAACAACGGAATGAGAGGATTCGTCCTTGGAATGTCAATGTGAATCTGGAAGACAGAAGCCATGTCCAAAAACAAAATGCCAGTTTGTCCTTTTGACAAGTCATTTTCTTTAAAAATGGAAATTAAAGGAGTAAGAAAGCACAGTTTATCTTTAGAAAGAACTGATTGACACAGAAAAAAATCTCGTTAACCTACCTGCTCATGTGGAATATGTTTGCATTTTAGCAATAGTTTATTAAATAGTGAGGAAACCTCCCCAAATTAACCACTTAAGTCAAATAGCAATAGGCCTCACAACTTAAGAGAATCAACTGCTTTTTCCTATTGCTCTGGAGTCTGTTTCACTCTGGGCTGGCACTTATGCAACAGGTATGATAAAATTGTGTACCCCCTTTCAGAATCTTACTCATCCACAGTTCAAGAACTAAAAGAGCTCCAAGCCGCAAAAACGTGCCAAAATAGGGAACCAGAGAAGGACTTGCTTATGAAGTCATGGAGTGTAAGAAGTGGAAAGGACCAAGGGGAGTTGGCCTTCAGTAACTGGAGCAGAAAGTTCATACTTCTGTTACCAAAGGGGTCACTATGGTTGGTTTCAGTTCGGGGATTTCTTAATGTCCAGTTTAAGTATCCGAAAGACTGTGTCTGCAGCAGCAGAAGCTACTTCTGTCCTTGGGGCATGTTGTATATTAGACAGCTGCCCACCCCTCATTTTCCACCTTCCACAACCACTGGACCACTCTTCTCCTCCCTCCACACGTGACGCTGCCAGCAGACCCCTGTGTGGGCCATGAGGACCACTACAGGCAATGATGGAAGATTCCCTGCCAAGACTACTGATGGCTATGGCTCCTGCAGACAGACAGGTATGGGTCCTGAACAGGTACTGTACCCACCAGAAGGACACACTGATGTCACAGTCCAGAGGGACCAGACCATGCCTGACAGAGTTTGTCTTTCCTCCCCTCGTGTTCTATAACCTTACAACTCACAGTGTGGTCTGTGGGCCAGAGGCATTGGCATTCCCAGGGAGCTTGTTAGAAGTGCAGGCCTCACCCCAGACCTGCTGAATCAGAATGTGCATTTTCTCATAATCCCCAGGTAGAATCTTATTAAAATCCTAGGTGATTTGTATGCAGATTAAAGTTTGAGAAGCACTGCCACTGACTAATGCCAAAAAAAGTTTATTTATTTAAAATTGCTAAAATCAGAGCTGCTGAAAAGAGGTGAAGCAGTTCTGGGAATAAACTTATTAATAATTTCTAACCAGCACACCATAGCCTGAAGACTTGAAAAATCTGTACCCCAATAGCACTCCTAGGAGACACACCTAAAGAGTATGACTAGTAAGCAGCAGCAGGTGATAACTATACCTGTCTGTAGGTATCCTGGTGATGTTCCTCATTTCGAGAGTCATAATACTGTTCAATGAAGCCAAAATATTCCTCCCTTTTCCGCTGCAGGGTCAACTTCCTCCTCTCAGTGTTTGCTGGGAGATAGCCCTATAGACAAGACTGACGGTCAGATGGGGACAGACATTGGTTGGATGAATCCTTAATTTTTATTTTAGCCTGAGAAACGGCTTGGAAACTATCAAGGAAACAGAAGGAAAACAGCCAAGAGGACAAGGGTAAATCCCTTTTTGGTTTTGGCCACCCAGTGTTTGCCCTTTCCTCATTCAATGAGATCCACATGTGGGCAGATGCGGCAAGGCCAGCTTTCCCAGGGATGTTTCCTCCTTTGGCTCTGCACCGCCCTGGGGGCTCACACTGCTGCTGAGCACTCCAGAGCTGCCGGGGTTGGCACAGTAGAGCAGCGAATGCAGGTCAGTGGGTGGGAACTGGACCCAAGTCACGGCCCGTGAGGGCTGCATGTGTGCAGGGCGTACTTTTGAGAATCGCAGGGATCCAGCAATCTCGACAGTGCATCTCAGCAGTGTGCCAAGTGAGCTGGTGCCAGTTACACATTCTTCTCCAGTGTGACTCTCAGAGTTACCGGCTCAGGAAGCTGAATGGAATCTGTGACATAGCAGCTACAACGCCCAGAGAGAACTTCTGGCAGCAGCCCCCTGCTAGCCAAAGCTCCAGGCCAACTTTCATTCTTATCTCTGGTCTAGATTCCACTCTCATTCTTCTATCTTCTGTTCCCCTTCCGTTCTCACCAGATCTACTCTCAGTAGCATTCAAACTTATTAGAAGTGGCAGAGGCAATGATTACACGGTTACAAGAGTGGGGTGGGGAGAGCAGTCAGGAGAGAGACCCTTCCTCTCGCTGAAGTGCTGATGTAATGCATGCCACCGCGAGTGCCTGGAGAGCAGGGACCGTGGTTTATTTGTTTCTGTAACTGTTCACCGCACCTGGCACTGTGCCTGGCAAAACAGCAGGCCCTCAATAAATCCCTATTAGAAGAATGAATGAATTTTACAAGTTCAGGAAACCCAAGTGTTCCTATCGTAGTGGCTGGCACAGTGCTCCGTACTTGGTGAAAGCAACACTAGTAAGGCTTCCAAGGGAGGCCCATTTATCAACCCTTCACAGTTGCAGAGTGGGTTTCAACCTCGCTGGTTACTCCTACTGAAAAAAGGAGTGAAGCTCGAGGAATGCTGGAGCTTGCTCAAAGCTAGTGCTGGGACCACCCTGTCTTCCTCCTCACTGTTAAGAAAGTGAGGCTGTGACTATAGGGACAAGCTTGTGTTCTTCTATATGTGTGGGAATAAACCCTCAAGAATGTGTCTGTTTATGCACAGAAACAGGACTACAGTCCCACAGTTCTGTCATATCCAGCAGGACGAGAGAAGTCTATGGAGTAAGACCAATGTGTCCAGACTAACCTCATCAGGCAAGAAGGGCTGTGTGAGGCTCACGCTTCTCTACATAGTGGGTAGAACTCACCGACAGGAGTCTCCAGGTTACAGGTCGAACCTCCCTGGGAACCCCTGGCCAGCTACACTTCCTCAGTTCATCTGCAAACAGAAAACAGCCACATTGGATTAGCTCTTCCCACAAATGACCAAAAATAAACTGCAACCAGCACTGCCTGATGCTTCCTACCAAAGGAGTAAGACCACCACCACCTGCTACCCATAAGCACAGGGAAAAGCCCAGAACAGCAGCCCTGAGCAGCAAAGTGCCAAGGACACGCCCTTGCAGTAGCCATCCAGTCAGCTCGGAGACGAGAGTTAGAAGGGAACTGAAAGACCAGTGGGTGTGGATTTCAGTAAAAACCCCCTTGGGGTAGGAAAGACCAAGCCAGAATAGGTGCACTATGGTCTACAGGCCACGGAAACCAGTCCCACCTAATTGGGTCCCTAATCCCTAGTAACATACTTCTGACTTAATACCTGCATGTCACTGCAATGGGCACCATATCAGGAGAAGCTAGAAAAGTAAAAGAAGGAAGAATAAAGAGCAATAGCTTCCAGGTCTCTGGGAATTCCAGTCACCAAAAGCCCCTACCTTGCCTGGGGCTCACAAGGACTCACCTAAGTCAGTGTTGTGGCTGGAGAGAAGCTGACGGAATTTTTCTAGGCGGGTTTTCTCCCGGACGGTCATCGGAGGAGCCCCAGAAGCGTTCTGGTCTGAGATCCGGGCAACGAGGGGGATGATGGGCCGGAGAGGCAGCGACTGCTGTTTGTGGAGCGGGTTTCTCAGGCACGTATCACCTGAGGCCATTTGAAAGAGAAGAATGCGTGAAGAGCACAGATTCTGAAAACCCTGAACCCTAAGCGTTCAGCGTCTGTGTCCTCCTCCAGGGCTGGGGCTGCGTGTGTGAGCGCTGCCTGCGGTGCCCAGAGGAGGGGCGGCGAGGGCGTGGGAGCCCAGCCCTGCCGCGCCGCCTGGAGGAAGGGCTGCATTTGCACCACGCAGACCGAGACACCTTATGCACTAACGCACCAGATGCTGCAGCAACTTCTGAGAACTTTTTTGGTGACTCCAGAGGAAAATAAAATGTTTTCTTTCATATCCCAAACTGAAACCTGTCTCGGTGCCAAATAACGCGTTCAGTGGCAACACACTCTAAGGCAGTGTTTTCCTTCCCTCTCCACACCACTGGGCACACAAGAAATGACGACGCTGCAAAGACACTGCAGTAAGGGAGGTGGCTGCTCTCCACAAGCCCTAGGGCCACCTGGCCGCCCCAACGGCTAAGGGGATCAATATCCCTGGCACAACCGTAACCTGTTCTCTCCCTGCACACAGGGAGCTCTGGCCTAAGGAAATCCTGCCTTGGGTGGCTGCAGTTCCTCTCTGTTCCTACATTTCCCACCAAAATGAGCCAGTTTTTAATTCTGCCAAGATATGACTGAAATTACAGGACACAGACTCAAGCTGAACTCTGTCTGGTTCTGGACATTTCTAGACCAGATGGTCAGTAGGAATAATAAACAGTACAGGACTAACATATAATGAGTGCTTACTATGTGCAAGGCGCCGAGCTGGTCACTTATACGTATGATCTCTCATTGGGTCCTTACAACATATGGTAGGAATTTATAACTGTTTACAGATGAGAAACTACATCTCAGATTTAGTAATTTGTAAGGGATAGCTTACATATCTGGGCCTTAAAAAGTGGTAGTTACAACAAAAATTAAAGAGTGAATACTACTTAACTAGCACTACTAGAAGGCTTACAAAAACAAGTGCCACAAGGCACTTGGTTGGGATGCCTAGTGTAACAGGGGGCCTAGGAAATGCAGACCACACACTGCAAAGCTGAGACAGATGTGCATCTCGGATGTCAGCTATGCACAGATGGATGCACACGGGAGGGAACCTCTGTAAGGAGAATGCTCTGAGGGTCCTTGCTGCACAAGGGCAGCTCATCAGGGATTGCGGTGGGGCCCTTCCTCATGCTGGGAACCTCCGGAGACCTTCACAATCATGGTGTACAGACACTTTCCACAGCCTGTATCTGTGGGCACCCAAGTCAATCAACACGGAATGCCCATCCGGGCATGGCACAGAAGGTTCAAGCTGGAGCCCAAATCAGTGATGAAAAATAACTGCGGAATGACTGTAAAGACCTTACAGCCTGCTCGCATGGCCACAGGCTTAGTCTGAAACTATAAGAGAAATACTCCTAGACCATGAGCACGGATACACTCCAGGGCTCTGGCAATCTTCCACTTCCTTCTCATCCTTTACCAGTCAGCCATTTCAGCTCTCACTAGCATGAAGGCACTTCCCTCTCCAGCTCAGAACAACCAACTTCCATAAAACCCATAATGCAACATTAAACACAACAATGGATACTGAAAAGAGTATACTAAGAGCCCCCAAACATTTTATAAAACCACCCTCCCCTAAACCAGTTATTGAGGCCAGTTTCCTGAACAGAAACAGAGCAGGCCTGTCCTCCTAGCCCACCCCATCCCAGCCCACCCCAGCCACTGGGCAGTCTCAGGGAGCTGTGACCTGGTGCCTTCAGACACATGTTGCTCCATGTTGCTCCCTCCCTCAGGAACAGGAAACAGTGGGTGTTCTCCAGGCCTGAAGAAGCCAAACAACAGGCCAAACGTTTGTGAAATCCAGCCACTAACAACTTTAAATACATTAGTCAATATTAGTAAACATGACCATGCCTAAAGCCATGTGAAGCCATCAAACCACATAAGTTCTGGACCCCACTAGCCAAAGGAAGAGGAGAGGAGAATGGCAGGCAAGACTTGCATGTCATTAAGTGAGGGCCCAGAGCCACCGAGGCAGGAGGGGCAAGCACAGCTTGTGACTTCTTAGGCTCACTGAGGAACCCTGGCTTGGGCATGCTCATTTATCACCCAAGGGAAGATCTGAGGGCTGCCCTAAAAAAAAAATCGCCTTTATTTAAAATGCACTCTGCTGAGAACCTGAGGCTACAGAGGGGGCAGGGTGGACTTACTGGAGTTTCTGGACAGCTGGGCATCGCTGCTGGACTTTATGACCTTGTAGTTGGCAGGAACGTCGGATGTCGTTGACTGGGACCGTTCTGGTTTTACCCTCAGCTTGCTGTGGTTTTCTAGAACTTGGGCTGCAGTTGCCAAAGCAACTTTTGAGTTCAGAGTTTGGAAAGAAGGTGAGGAAAAGTCTTCTTCCTCATCATCGCCAATGTCCCAAGCATCACTGGTATTCCGGGCAAACTCATGAAAACTGGAGGCCTTCTTATTCTTCAGAGGAATCGTGTTGACTTTTGACCGTTCTTTAATGAAGCTTCAAGAAAGGAGACACCATTATCAAGGAATGGTCTGACGCATCTGACCACCTTCACTAGCTTAATACAATACTAACAATATTACAAACGACCCCATACATAAACATTAGCTTCTTCAAACAAAAACCGCGACATTGTTCCTCATCTAGACGCATCCAGACCAGCCCTGTGTAGCAGAGACAGATGTAGCAGAGATCGCAATGGTCACCAGATACCCCATGTGTTCCTCTATTTCCCAGTCCCCTTGCACTTAGGCAAGGCTATGCCTAGTTCTGGCCAATGGGCTGAGAAGAAAGTGAGGTAATCACTTCCAGGCCAAGTATAAAAGAGTAGGTGTGGGTTCTCTACTTCTGTCATGGTGACTGGCAAGGTTTCAAATGGCGGAGCCTCCCTCAGCCTGGGTGAGTGAGTGGCTTTGTGGAGCCGAGCCTGCCTCTACCCTTATTTCTGCACCCCATTTTGGACACCTAGCATGAACGAGAATTAAACCTTTGTCGTGTTAATCCACTGAGGTTTCACAGTTAATTTCCTATGGCAACATAACCTAAACTATCCATTAGAGTAGGACATAAACTACTGGCAAAACAGGAAATGATTTTAGGTATTCCATATATGTAGCATTAAACATTAAGTCCCAAAATGAAAAGTTGTTCCCTTTTTTATTTTGTTAAAGTCCCTCTGCTTAGCTTTGAGGAGAAAGTCTAAGTTTGGTGCTACTCTGTCTTTAAGGCTCTATTTTTTTAACAAAGTGAGGGCAGCCTCAGGATCAACATATTTGCTAGCAGTAGGATCTGGTATGGAATTGAATAAGACTGTTTTGCTTTTCACTGTGTGTATTTTTAAGGTTACTTTCTATTTATGGCAAATATTATTGGTTTTCCACTTATGAAAGTACAAGGTTTATTTTTTAAAAAATAAATCTATTTGAGTAAATGAGTACTTATTAAAATGTATTTATCAAATAATAGTACAGAATATAGCCAAAAAAATCATGAATGTGGTACATGACTGAAGTTTGGAAAACACTAGATTAACCTATTGAGAAAATGGGACCTAGTCCAAAGAGTCATGTGAACCATTCCTACTTTCCTAAGTTTTTTCTCTTTATGTCCTTATGTCCTCTTAAGGTCTGGGGCCTTTATTCTGGTTCCAGGAGACTGGTTAGGACACTTCTAACTCAGTCTTACCTAGCATCCCTCAGACCCCAAACAGGGAAGCAGAGGATACAGTCTTGTGTGAGTTGATAGCACATGGGGACTGGGATGTAATGGGGTAAAAACATTGAAATGCCGCACTGTTTTCCCCCAGCAAGGCAGGGTAACTCTAGAGCAGGCGTCCTCAAACTACGGCCCGCGGGCCACATGCGAGTGCTTTTGCCCGTTTGTTTTTTTACTTCAAAATAAGATATGTGCAGTGTGCATAGGAATTTGTTCATAGTTTTTTTTTAAACTATAGTCTGGCCCTCCAACGGTCTGAGGGACAGTGAAGTGGCCCCGTTTAGAAAGTTTGAGGACCCCTGCTCCAGAGGCTGTGCCAGAAGGGCAGAGTCCCCATCTCCAAGAGAGATTTCTTCCGTTTGGATAGAGTTGGGTGGTCCGCTAGCCTGTCCTCCCTCCCTAAACGAGTCCAATACTTACTATAAAAGACAGTTTATTAATGTCAATAAATACAGTCTGGTAACTCATACAGCTCATCAGAATGTCCCTATTATGAAAAAATGGTATCACTGAGGCATGGAAAATCCATTATACAAAATACAAGATAACATAAGCTTATACGATTATAACAGCCCAAATGTCATGGAAACAAAATACCACTTTTCACCCATTCAATTAGCAAAGATTTAAAGACTTGTTCTCTTCATTGCTGACCAAGGTGTACTGAGACCAGCTAATTCTGCAGGAAGGGGTATATGTTGTATAATCCTCTGGCACACAATCTAGCAATATACACACCATGAGTCTTAAAATGGTTCATAATCTCTGACCATAAGATACAGACAAAGATGATCTAAAATAGTTTATACCAGTGTTAGTTATTTTGGTTAAATATTACAAACAATATAAACATCTAGAAGTTGGAAACGATTTAATAAATTATGGTTTAGCTACCAGATGGAATGTTACTCTGCCATTAAAAATCATACTTTGAAGGCTATTTAACATTCGGAAATGATCTCAGTAAAGTGAATGAAAATAGGGCCCAAAATTATACATTTATGATCTCTGTATTAAAAAAATATATGTGCATAAAAAAAGACCAGGAAGAAAATACATCAAAATGTTAACAGTGCTTATCTTTGGGCTATGGAATTACAGGTGATATTTAATTTCATTTTTATAATTCTCTGAATTAGTCACATTTCCTACAATGAACATATCATTTCTATTCATCAGTGAAAAAGGTTGTTTTGCTGGCCTTCATCAATCCCCAAAGAGTGTACATAGCCTGTTGAAAGCACAATAGGAAACAAAGAAGTGCCCAAACCAAAGCAAATAAAACTGAGGCAATGCAGCACAAATATTTGCACACATAAAAATCCACCTATTGGCGAAAAGGCAAATTGCTCCTCTGCAGACATACTGAGGCTGCATGTTCTGCACTCATCCATCTTGACTGCTTCTCTTTTGTAAAAGGGGAGCCAGGACCATCACCTGCAGTAGCAACTCGGGGGGGTCTGCTGCTGAGAATAGGCAGATGTGTAAGATAGATCTGTCGTCTACAAAATACTACAGAGGAGTATGTGGTTACTATCATTTTCCTTCTTGGAGGCTATAATGATTGCATAAATACTGGAAGCTTTGAGAACTCTTTAAATGAATCATCAAATCAAGAAGCTGACTTTTAACTCAGGTTATAAAGCTAACCGGAAACTCATGGTCTAACATGGGGTGAAGCATCTGCAAACCCTGGCCTAGATGAAAACATGACAGCAAGAGGCAGGCCATGCTGAGTGGCAGGTTCTAACAGATGACCAGCTTCCCATCCAAATGAAGGAGGTAAATCAGCTGGTGGTGGGTATGTGGGTGTTTGTTATGTTTTTCTTATACCTTTTTAATGCATTTGAGGTTTTCATTACTTTTTTATTTCAAAATATTAATGGGATACAAATGTTTTTGTTACATGGATACCTTCTATAATGCTTAAGTCAGGGCTTTTGGTGTGTCTGTCACCAGAACTGTATTCATTGTACACAGGTTATTTTCCTTCACCTCCCCGCTTCTTGGTTTCCAATGTCTTTTATATCTCTTTGTGCCTGTGTATACCCATCATTTAGCTCTCACTTATTTGTGAGAACATAAGGTGTTTGGTTTTTCCATTCCTGAGATACTTCACTTAGCATAATGGTCTCCAGTTCCATCCAAGTTGCTGCAAATGACATTATTTAATCCTTTTAATGGCTAAGCAGTACTCCGTGGTATATATATATACCACATTTTTTTTCCACTCATGAATTGGTGAGCACTTAGGTTGGTTCCACATCTTTGCAATTGTGAATTGTGCTGTAATAAACATTCAAGTGCAGGTGTTTTTTTGATAAAATTACTTCTTTTCCTTTAGGTAGCTATGCAGCAGTGGGATTGCTGGATCGAATGGTAGGTCTACATTTATTTCTTTGAGGAATCTCCATACTGTTTTCCATACAGGTTGTACTAATTTGCAGTCCTGCCAACAGTGTATAAGCCTTCCTTTCTCTCTACATCCACACCATCTATTGTTTTTTGACTTTTTAATAATGGCAATTCTGATAGGGGTAAGGTGGCATCTCAATGTGGTTTCAATTTGTATTTCCCTGATGATTAGTGATGTTGAGCATTTTTTCATATGTTTCTTGGCCATTTGTCTATATTCCTTTGAAAAATTACCGTTCATGTCTTTTGCCCACTTTTTAATGAGGTTGTTTGCTTTTTTCTTGCTGATTTGTTTGAGTTCTTTATAGGTTCTGGATATTAGTCCTTTGTTGGATGCATAGTTTGCAAATATTTTCTCCCATTCTGTAGGTTGTCTATTTATTCTGTTGATTATTTCCTTTGTTGTGCACAAGCTTTTTAATTTAATCAAGTCTCATTTATTTATTTTTGTTGTTGCTGTAATTGCCTTTGGGGTCTTAGTCATAAATTCTTTGCCTAGGCTGAAGTCTAGAAGAGTTTTTTTCATGTTTTCTTCTAGAATTTTTATGGTTTCATGCCTTACATTTAAGTCTTTTATCCATCTTGAATTAATTTTTGTATATGGTGAAAGAGAGGGGGTCCCGTTTCATTCTTCCACATGTGGCTATCCAATTTTCCCAGCACCATTTATCGAATAGGGCTTCTTTTCCCCAGCATATGTTATTATCTGCATTGTCAAAGATCAACTGGTCATAGCTATATGGTTTTATTTCTGGGTTCTCTATTCTTTTTCATTGGTCTACATCTCTACTTTTATACCAATACTATGCTGTTTTGGTTACTATAGCCTTGTAACCAAGTGAAGTCAGGTAATGTGATGCCTCCAGATTTTTGATCTGTTGTTGAATTCAGTTTGCTATCATTTTGTTGAGAATTTTTGTATCTATGTTCATAGGGGATATTGGTCTGTAGCTTTCCTTTTTTGTTGTGTCCTTTTATAGCTTTGGTATCAAGGTGATACTGGCTTTGTAGAATGAGTTAGGGAGGATTCCCTCTTTCTCAATGTTATGAAGTAATTTCCGTAGGATAGGTACCAGTTCTTTGTAGGTCTGGTAGAATTCATCTGTGAATCCACTTGGTCCAGGGCTTTTGTTGTTGTTGTTGTTGGGAGATTTTTTATTAATGCTTCAATCTCACTGTTCATTGTTGGTCTGTTTAGGATTTCTATTTCTTCCTGATTCAGGCTTGAGAGGTTGTGTGTTTCCAGGAATTTATCCTTTCCTCTAGGTTTTCTAGTTTGTTTGCATAGAGATTTTCAAAGTATTCACAGATGATAGTTTGTATTTCTACAGTATCAATTGTAATGTCTTTTCATTTTTGATTGAGCTTATTTGAGAGATCTTTCTCTCCTATTTTTGGTTAATCTGGCTAGTGGTCAATCGATTTTATATTTTCAAAGAACCAACTTTTGTTTCATTGATCCTTCATTTTTTTTTTCTTTTGGTTTCCATTTATTTACTTCTGCTCTGAGTATTGTTATTTCTTTCCTTCTGCAAGGTTTGGGTTTGGTTTGTTCTTTTTCCAGTTCCTTGAGATGTGACATTAGGTTGTTAATGTGTGATCTCTCATTTTGATGTAGGCATTTGAACTTTCCCTTTTGCTGTATCTTACATATTTTGAAAGCTTATGTCACCTATGTCATTCAGTTCAAGGCATCTTTGAGTTTCCATCTTAATTTCATCATTGACCCAAGGATCGTTAATTTATATGACTTTGTGTAGTTTTGAATGTTTCTCTTGGAATTGATTTCTAGTTTTATTCCACTGTGGTCTAAGAAGATATATGGAATGATTTCTATTTTTTTGAATTTGCTAAGGCTTGTTTTGTGGCCTAAGATACGACCAATCTTGGAAAATGTCCCATGTGCCGATGAGAATGTATATTCAGTAGTTCTTGGGTAGCATGTTCTGTAAGTGTCTGTTAGGTCCATTTGTTCCGGAGTCCTGTTTAAGTCCAGTGTTTCTTTATTTATTTTCTGCTTTAATGATCTGTCCAGTTCTGTCAGTGGGGTGTTGCTAGAATTCTTTTGCTGGTTTCTTCTTATCTGAAACTTTTTCTCTCACTTCAGGGCTGATAAGTTTGTGGTGCACCTGTTCTCCTTTGCTGGGAACTCTCCTACTTAGTGAGAAGGAGCAGAGGTCCCTAGACAGCACTTTTGTGTCCTACTCTGCGGGACTGACCCGGCAGGAGAGGGGCGGATGCACTGAGAACCTGTAATGCAGCTGTTCTCCTGCGACATTCCATTCCCCTGTGGTAGTCACAGTCCAAGCTGGTGCTGGGGAACATTAGTTCATATTGGTGGATTGGTCCCCAGGCTACTGTTGGAAGCTCTTGCTGGGGCTAGGCAAGTCCCTCTCCATGGAGGTGAGTGGCATAACCTTAGCTGGCACCTGGGTGAGTTGTGGGACCTTAGCAGGTGCCTGGGCATGTTGCAGGACCTTGGCCAGTGCCTGAGCAGGTCATGGGACCTTAGCAGGCACCCAAGTAGGTTGTGGGATTTTGGTGGGTACCCAGATGGGTCAGCAGGCCCTGGTAAGTGTCTGGGTGGGTTGCAGGACCTTTGTGGGTACCTGGGCATGTCATAGGACTATAGCTGGCAGCAGGGTGGGTTGCAGGACCTTTGCAGGTACCTGGGTGTGCCACAGAATCACAGCCAGCAGTGGGGTGGGTCATGAGACTTTCACAGGTGGTTGCCTGTGTATATCACGGGACTTTGGCAGGTACCTGGGAGCATTGTGGTACTGCAGCCAGCAGCATGGCAAGTTGCAGGACCTTTGTAGGTGTCTGGCTGTGCTGTGGGACTGTAGCCAGCAGCGCGGCGGGTTGCGGGACTTTGGTAGGTCCTTGGGTGCATCAGGGGACCACAGCCAGCGGTGGGGCAGGTCACGGGAGCTTCACGAGTGCCTGGGCATGTCGCCGGACTGCAGTCAGTAGCAGGACAGGGCAAAGAAACTTGGCGGATGCCTGGATAGGTCAGGGGGCCTTGGCCAGTGCCTGGGCAGGTTGTGGGATTGTGGTCAGTGGCAGGGTAGCTCGTCAGGCTATAGCAGCTGGGCCACCCATGGCTAGTGGGGCTGGGGAGACATGCAGTGCCCAGGTAGGGAGTTGCAGTGCCTGGGGCTCTCCCTCCACCCAGGGTAGCCGACTGTGGCAGCTGCTATGGTGCTGCTCAGGTGGTAGTGGCAGCAATATTGAGATGGTGAGATGGCAGCAGCAGATGCTGAGGGCCAGTGGGCACCTGCTCTGCTGGGACTCCCGGGAGGTGGCCAGTGGGAGGAGTTTGGGAGGTGCACAGCACTCAGTCACAGTGTGTGTGAGAGTACCTGCCTTCCCCACTCCCTTGCTGGCCTGGCAGGGGTCATGGGGAGGTGGCTATAGTGGAGCTGACTCCTCTGCAGACCAGGCACTCTGGGGCTGAGAGGGCAGAGTGGCATCTGTTGCAGCAACCTGAGACCAGAAGCTGACAGGACCACACTGTGCCCACTCTCTGGTGCAATGCCGCTGCACAGTCCCCAAGCAGCTCCCTAATTAGTGTGGAGGCCTGCTTGGTGGGGACCCCCTCACAGCTTGGGTTGCAGTGTCCGCTGGGGGAGCACAGAGCCCTGGGGAACTCTCCCCTGACCTTTCCTCAGGTACCTTCCTATCTTGTCGAGCAGATCACCCCACTTCTCTCCCCCACTGTGGGTATCTCCAGTCACTTTTGATGATGCACACAGCTCTCGCCAAGCATTAGCCCAGAACCTTTAGGCTGCTTCTAGTCTGCCATCTTGGCCCTGGTTTTCATTGCATTTTTGAAGCAGATGATTCAATACAATTGAAGTAGATTAGGAACTGGAATATTATGCAAATGAAAACTTGCCAATAGAAATTGAAGGACACTTTCCAACACAATGAAGAAGGGAGGAAAGGCAGTCATTCCCTATGACAGAAAGACATGAGATTCAAGGCAGACCATTTTGAGACTGCCAGAAATTATTTTAGGGACACCTAGCCCACAAAACCAAAACTCAACCAACCAATTCAAAAGTCCGCTCTGTCCTGAGGAAACAGGCCATTATAGAGGAAGGGGTTGGTATCACCTATCAAAGGGTAGGAGTTTGAGGACAAAATGAGGTTGGTGAGAACCTCCCACAAGAACAAAAGAGGAAAGCAAGGAGTGAAAAGATACTTTGGGTCACCTCTGAGAGAAAGAAGAAAACTCTACAGACTAGGGACAATGAACAGTGATGCTAAGATTTAAGGTTTTGAAGCTTTTCCATGTTTATTAATTTTGCTCTCTCCAGAGAAGAAACCTAAGCTCATACATTTATCCATAAATAATAATTAACATTTATTGGCTACTCACTAGGTACCAGGCCCTATGCTAATTTTTATGTATACCCATTCTCTAATTTAATGCTCACTAGTAAGCCTGTGAAGTAGGTACTATTATTATTCCCACTTATAGATAAGGGAACTGAAGCTTACTGAGGTCATGAGCAGGCAGTGAAGTCGGGGCTCAAATCCAGGTCTACCTGACTCCTGAGCCAGCATCTGCTAACTCCTCCATCTAGAAAAACTGGTGAAAAAGAAGAGGGTGAAGGCCTAGAAGGATCTGCAGCCTGGGAAGAGGAGTCGCCAAATAACCTAAGCCCCACATCAACTATAACTTTCCCCAAGTATACACAGCCAACAGCCCAACTCTCTCACCCTGTAGGAGAAACTTCCTGTCTACTCAGAATAGACTGTGTGTGTCACTTAGGTAGCCTGGAAGGGAAGAAGCCACATCTAGGGATGGGGTCCTTGGAAGAGAAACATCTCCCTTCCTTGTTGACCTCAGTAGTTATAGAAAAAAGTTAATCCAGGTAATTCTGGCTGGGGGTACCTTTAATTTATAGGCTACCTCATTTTAACACAGTCCCAACTATTATACCTAATTCAAGGTACAAGAGTGCCACGGTGTGGTTTGAAGTTTAATCAGGATTAAACACAACTATATGAAAGTTACAGCCAAACTGACCTCTGATGGATACCTTCACCATACCACCTTACAACTGTATGCTAAATTATAGTTTAGAAAACACCTTTACAGATACCTCATGCAATCCGCACAGCAACTCTGTGATGTGAGTCTTACTATATTTTATGGATGAGGAAATTAAGGCTCAGAGAGTTTAAGTAATTTTCCCAAGGTCATGCAGCTACTAAGTGGCAAAGGAAAAGGGATCTGAAAAGTGTAGATGTGACACTAAAAACTCTCAAAAACATAATGTATGGCACATTTGAGCAGGATTTAGTGAAAAGTTTGGTGACTGGTGAAGAGTAACTTGTTAAATGGTAACACAAATACTTCAGAGTATGTTGAAAAAAAAAAAAAAAGAGTGGCCACAGGTTACACTGATTAGGAAGACCAAAAAAAAAAAAAAATCAATCATTCCATAATTTGATACTACTACCCTATTTTACCGATGTGGTTGTTCCACTTAACAGAATTTGTTTTAAAATGTTCAACACCAAAAAGTGATTTGAGGCAAGTGGAGAAATTTAGTAACATCCGAATAAATCAGTCATCTTAGTAACCAGTGTGTCTTCATGTGAACTGGTTTTATAACTCAGAACTAGGACCTATCATACTTCAACATCAATTCAGAAAATAATAAATTTAGAAGCCTGTCATCCTATCAAGTGGCCAGTGGAGCTGCTCATCAGTAAGACTAGTTTTATCTGAGCTATAAAAATTATTGCAGGCAATATTATCACTAATAGTAATAATCTGGCAAATTGAAGTCAATATATAGGGAGAGGGAACGACTTGCTGTGCTTGTGCAGTTTAGATTATTGAAGACCCAATATAAAGGCTTCCACTGTGATAGGGATTAGCCACACAGTAATTAATGATGGTCTGAAGTGGAACAATAATCATGTAGCAGAGAAAGTCATAAAAATGTCCCAACAAAGGTACTAAAATAAAGGCGATAAATGTTTTATAGCAACAATCTGGAAGAGTAAAACGATCTGGTGCAGACCTAGCTGTGGTCTCACGTTGTGAAGTATCAATATCAAACCACCACGGACATGAAAAAGGTAAGCAATTAATTCAGTGACAATTAAATTCCCCCCAAATTGCAAAGCTAAGTGATTACTTCTGTTGAAAGTCTGACTACAACTCTGCTGAATGATCAGTGAAAATATTCATTGTTTTGTATCACTAACAGGTAAGAAAACATGAGCATATAAAGTTTGCCTTGGCAGTTTGGGATATGGTGATATTCTGAAGATACGTCCTAAATATAGAATAAGGGAAAGCTCCGTTGATGACAGGTGCAGATGGCATATGGTGACCCTGATCAAAACATAAAATGAGACAGTAGACCTACTGCCTTATGTATGAATGGATGGAAAAATTTATATGTTAGCTACGTGTTTATCAAAGGTTATTATAAAATGTGTTGGAATGGATCTATTATTAATCAATAACTCCTGGCTGTGACCAGAATGCTTTTGGTTACAAAAGAATACTCAACTGTGATGATTAAATAGGAAAGACCACAATGTCAGGACTCGGGGCTGGTGTGTCTGCAATTCTCTTGGCCATTCCCTCAGGATTATCAGTTACCATAGTTTCAGCATCTTACTTCCATTCTACCACATTCAAAAGCAGGGAACAGGTGAGTGGCAGCAAAAAGAGGCTTCCTTCCTTGAATGATCTCTCTCTGATCAAAAGAGAGAATCTTTCCAAGAACCCACCCTCGAGAGACTTTCTTTTATTGGACAGAACAAATGAGATGAGACCACCCTAGACCAGTCACTGGGACTGGTCAAGCAAAAAATTATCATAAAAGGCTTAAACTAATTCTAATACCTGCCCTAAGTGTACTTTTGCTTACTCAATATCTGAATAAAATTATGGCTCTTAAGCATGGAAAAAGCAAGCAGGGTCAGGGATGACTACCAAGGTGATCAATAGTGCCTGCCACACGCACCAACAGACCAGACAGTCTATTCTTGATGAGAAAGAAAGAGAATTCTTTCTATTTAATGGACAGACTTCACAGATATCACAGAAAACATGCTCCCCTTGTGAGGAGCTAATATAAAAGGTGCAAACCAAGGAATGCTAAAGAAAAGCCCACTGTTTAAGTAAACGAGATAGCTTCATTCTCTCATTCCATAAACACGTACTCAGTACCTGCTATGTGCCACATGCTGTTCTAGGTGCTGAGGGTAGAGGGGTGAACAAAACAAAGTCCTGCCCTCGAGGAGCTTATACTAGAATGGTTTCTGATATAAAAAATGTGCATCTTACAGACAAGAACAGCAGTCATGCTCCCACAGTAATTCAGAAGACCATGTCTTCTACATACTTGCCAAATCACAAAAAGAACAACTAGGTAGAATTATAGAAAGTATACCACATATTCAGCTAAGTTATTTAAAAATTTTTAAAATACTGATAATGTATATTTGATATAGCATTTTTCTAGGTATTCAAAACACCTTAATGCACATTATCTTTTTTCCTTCTTTTTGTAAAAGACTTTATTTATTTAGAACAGTTTTAGGTTCATAATAGATCAAGAGAAAGGTATAGAGATTTCCTATCTACTCCTTCCCCATATATGCACGGCCTCCCCCATTATCAACAGCCCCCACCACAGTAGTACATTCGTTACCATCGAGGAACCTACACTGACACGTCATAATTACTCAAAGTCAGTAGTTTAGGTTAGTGCTCACTCTGGTGTTGTGCACTCTGTGGGTTTGTATAAACGTATAAGAGCATGTTTCCACTGTTATAGTATCATACAGAGTATTTTCACTGCCCTAAAAATCCTCTGTGCTCCTTCTATTTATCCGTCCCCTAAGCCCCACTCCTTGGCAACTGCTGATGTTTTTACTATCTCCATAGTTTTCCCTTTTCCAGAATGTCAGATAGTTGGAATTATAATTGCACATTATCTTTACTTCCCCATTGACTGTGAAGGAAGAAAGGGTGGATATAATTACACAGGGCCCCGGAGGGTAAGCACCTAGGTCTATACCTCCCAAACCATTCGGCTATCATTACAAACTACAACTTTCCCAGAAACAAGTCTCTAAAATTAAGATTTAACTAGAGTCTCTCTTGTGTTTGAAAATAATTTACTAGAGATTTACTAGAGAAATAGCATCCAGAGAGCTTTTAACTCTGTATCTATGCCTGGGTCTCCCTGAGGTGTCAAAGAGAAAGAGGACCTAAAGAATGCCAATGTAAAGTTATATTCTATTTGTCCCAGTTATCATAGCATAAGTGAGGAAAAGGTGGCAGAGCTATCAATATTCAGAAGCAAATGAGTCCCAGAAACCAGATCTCCTGCTAGAAGACCTGGGGGTCAGCAATTACCTGGTTTCAGGGACCAATAAAGACCTTTCGACATTCTCTTCTGACCAGAGACTCTAACACCAAACTCCAAAACACAAAATCTCTACTGTGAGTTAATTTCGCATTTAGTAATGAACCAATTAGAAGTAAGATGATTGCTCATCTACTGGTCCAAAATAGGGCAGAAGAGAACCTAGAAAAGGCCAAAGTAGAAACTGTCATTTCAACAAAATAAAGGAGAGTGCAGGGGCGATGGAAGTAGATGCATAAAAGGAAAAATGTATTGACTTACTTTTTGGTGAGCCGAGGATCCAGAGGAGGGTGCTGTGCTCCATACACAGGCTGGATGCTAAAAGCATGAAAAAAGGAGGCAGCAAGTTGTTAGTTTAGTTAGGAAACTAAATATTTTGGTTGAGTACCATCTGTATCACAAAACTGGATGGGACATTGAGAAACAGGTTACCTCCAAGAATGAATATACTCAAGCCATTTCCAAAAGAGAGCAACCTACTCTTAAGAAAAAAAAAAAGTCTTTGATAATGTTCATTTTCCCTGGTAAGGTTTCAGTGCTTTGCACACCTGACCGTCAGGAAGCCCTATGTGTAAAGAAGACAGCGTGGAAAGGTAATGGGTTTTAGAGTTGGAGAGAGCAGAGTTCAAATGCCACTTCCGGCATTCAATAGTACTTTGAACTTGGACCAAGTTACCTGACTACTTTGAACCTGTTTTCTCATCTAAAATGGGAATATGGCCTACCTTAAAGGTTCACTGGGCTAAAAGACAGTGAAGCAACACTACCAAGGGAAAGGTCCAAGGAACTCTTACAATACCACAGGTGGGGTACAAACAACTTCAAAAATCAGTTTAGCCATATCTAGAAAGAATGAAATATACATACCCTAAGACCCAGTGTTTTCACCCCAAAATATGTTATCTTAAGAGAAATATATACATATGTGTATCAAGAGACATATATAAAACTATTCAAAGCACCATGGTTCTTCTTAGCCCCAAACTAGACATAACCCAAATGTCAACAGTGAATAGAGAAATAAACTGTGATATGTTCACATAGTAGAATACTATACACTGAGGACAATACACGAAGTAGGGCTGCAAGCAACAATGTGGATGGATCTTACAAATGTCATGTTGAGGCCGGGTGCGGTGGCTCATGCCTGTAATCCTATCACTCTGGGAGGCCGAGGTGGGTGGATAGTTTGAGCTCAGGAGCTCGAGACCAGCCTGAGCAAGAGTGAGATCTCATTCCCACTAAAAAAAAAAAAAAAGAAAGAAATTAGCTGGACAACTAAAAATATATATAGAAAAAATTAGCCGGGCATGGTGGCACATGCCTGTAGATCCAGCTACTCGGGAGGCTGAGGCAGGAGGATCACTTGAGCCCAGGAGTTTGAGGCTGCTGTGAGCTAGGCTGACACCATGACATTCTAGCCCGGGCAACAGAGTGAGACTCAGTCTCAAAAAAAAATTAAAATTAAAAAAAACAAATGTCATGTTGAGCAAAAGAAGTATGAAAGAGTAAATACCATATGATTCTACTTGTGTGTACACTTCAAAAACTGACAAAAATAATTTCTATTGTTTAGGGAGACATGCACAGTAGTAGCAACATAAAGAAAGCAAGGGTCGATTAACAGGAAAAGATGTGGTTCCCTTTGGGGAAAAAGAAGGGGGGCGCAGGAGTTTCTGTGCGTTCACTCTGTGCTCACTTTGTGATTCATCAAGCCACCATATCACACATCTGTGTTTCATGCACTTCTCTGTGTGTAACATATCACAACTAAAAGAAAAAAGTGACTCGAGAATAACTGTATATTGACCCAAATTGTCATCCAATTATTGATACAAAGGTGACAGAAAAACATTTTCAACATGCAAGAACTCAGGGAATATGCATTCCTCAACTCCTGCCTAAGGAAACTATGAGGGGACAACTTCAACTAACTATGAGATGGAGAAACCATGGTAAAAGGACGGGTGGAATCGATATCGCCTTAGCACCAAGTCTTAAATTTAAAGCTGTATGTCACAGAAGAGAACGTAAAAGTAATATACTTGGCAAATGTTAAAATAGAAGGAGGTCAGGCATGGTGGCTCACGCCTGTGATCCTAGCACTCTGGGAGGCCGAGGCGGGCGGATCGCTCAAGGTCAGGAGTTCGAAACCAGCCTGAGCAAGAGCGAGACCCTGTCTCTACTAAAAATAGAAATAAATTAATTGGCAAACTAAAAATATATATAGAAAAAAATTAGCTGGGCATGGTGGCGCATGCCTGTAGTCCCAGCTACTGGGGAGGCTGAGGCAGGAGGATCGCCTGAGCCCAGGAGTTTGAGGTTGCTGTGAGCTAGGCTGATGCCATGGCACTCTAGCCAGGGCAAGAGAGTAAGACTCTGTCTCAAAAAAAAAAAAAAAAAAAATAGAAGGAGGAAAAAATGGACAAACAAATGCAGTGATTTCCTCATCTTTTACTGACAGGGCTCAAAAGATATTTAAAGCTGACAGCTCAAGTGATAGAGGGATAGAGACATAGTATGTTTTAACACAGAAAAATGCTCGCTTTGGCAACACATATACTAAAATTGGAACAATACAGAGAAGATTAGCATGGCCCTGCATGAGGATGACACATAAATTTGTGAAGTGTTCCATATTTTGGTTCCACTTTCTAATATTCACTGGTGGGTAAACTGAGGCTCTGATAAGAGAAGTGACTTACCCAACTGAGGGTCCTTCCAGCTTCAAACCCCACCCCCAATTCTTCTTCCAAAAAACAAAAGAAAACTAAGAAAAATAATATAATCAACTAAAAGCAGGTGGGGAAGGAGGGGTCAGAAAATATAACTACTAATTTCATCATTGTTCATGGTAAGGACTCAATAGATATTGTCTGAAGAAATATGGTATAAAGTTATGTTTCTAAATGTAATCACCAGAATAAAAAAGATAAGTCTTCCAAATTATTAGAATACATACATGTATGCTCCGCAAAGCACAGTCCATATAATAAAGATTTTTTAAAAAGAAAATATTAAAAACATAACTAAGGCCGGGCACGGTGGCTCACGCCTATAATCCTAGCACTCTGGGAGGCCGAGGCAGGCAGATCACTCAAGGTCAGGAGTTCAAGACCAGCCTGAGTAAGAGCGAGACCTCGTCTCTACTAAAAAAAAAAAAAAAATAGAAATTAATTGGCCAACTAAAAATGTATACAAAAAATTAGCTGGGCATAGTGGCGCATGCCTGTAGGCCCAGCTACTTGGGAGGCTGAGGCAGGAGGATTGCTTGAGTCCAGGAGTTTGAAGTTGCTGTGAACTAGGCTGACGCCACGGCACTCTAGCCCAGGCAACAGAGTGAGACTCTGTCTCAAAAATAAATAAATAAATAACTAAGACCAAATATATCAGTTATTACGATAAATATAAATGGGCTGAATTTACCTATTAAAAGAAAAAGGATTATCATCAACAGGAAACTAGTTAAATTATAGTACATATTTTAAAAAGAATGAGGCAATTCTATATCCAACGAAATGGAATAAACTCAACATTAATTGAAAAAAGATGCAGAACTATATATGTGTCACCATTTTAAAAAAATCTTTAAGATATAGACACATATTTAAGTATATTAGATCTATGTATGCAAAGAGTATCTCTGAAAGAATACACAAGGCTGGGCGTGGTGGCTCACGCCTGTAATCCTAGCACTCTGGGAGGCCGAGGTGGGAGGATCACTCAAGGTCAGGAGTTCAAGACCAGCCTGAGCAAGAGTGAGACCCCATCTCTACTATAAATAGAAAGAAATTAATTGGCCAACTAAAAATATATAGAAAAATTAGCCGGGCATGGTGGCGCATGCCTGTAGTCCCAGCTACTCGGGAGGCTGAGGCAGAAGGATTGCCTGAGCCCAGGAGTTTGAGGTTGCCGTGAGCTAGGCTGATGCCACGGCACTCTACTCCAGGCAAAGAGTGAAACTCTGTCTCAAAAAAAAAAAAAAAAAAAAAAGGAATACACAAGACACCAGCAGCGGTAATCTGGAAGAGGAAGCAGATGGAGGACGAGGTGCCAAAGAGACTGTTTTCGCTGCATACCCTTTGTGCTTTTCTGATTTACTATCATGTACAAGCATCACCTTTATAAGAAATAAATTAAGCAATCATAAAAGGGTTGGAAGGTTTAAATGGGCTAATGTGTCAAAAGTCCTTTAGCACAATTCCTGGAGGGTGGCAATACTCACTTAGTGGTAAGCAGGTAGTGAGGGAGATTTGCAAACATTCTAACACTACAGAGCACGCGCTCAGGGCCCAAGCAAGAAATGTCAGTTTTCTTCCGCTCTTCCATTTTTATTATTTAATCCTTATCCGGTATTTTGAAAATGGAACAAGTTTACCAGTACTTTGTTTCACATAACAGAGGTGATCCTAAAGATGCTTTCAAATAACAATGTAGCCAAGTCACTCATTTTCATATTTATTTCTATTAAGATTTCCGAGGGAATCTTCTTGTGTATGATCTTGTTTATGGATACGGCTCCTACCTTTATAAGAATCTATACTCTCTAAACCTCTCTGGAAGGTTAAGTTATTTATAAACAAACCATTACATATATTACTATAGAAATACAAATTCTGAAAAGCAAACAATACTACTTTAATGTGTTTAAAGGGTTTCCTAGGCAGAGGAAAAGAAGAAAAACAAAAACAAGAGGAACCAAAGAGTAAAAGGAAAATTTGGCTTAGCGGAAAGCGGTTAGACAAAACAAAAAGTAAAACACAAACAATCATCACCAAAAAAGCCCCAAAAGGGCCATTGATTTGCATTTTAGCATTTGCAAATAATCTAAGATGAGCTACAGCCCTCTTCATAGTAAAATATAAAATCAGGTGATAAACTCTGCAGGAAGATCTCAACAGGCCAGTTAGGTTAGGTGACTAGGTACAAAAATCTTCCCCTTAAAATAGTATTACCACCTGCCAGTAACTCATGCAGAAAAAAAAAACAAACCTAATTGTGCAGGCTTAAGGGCCAGAGGCCATCAATTACCATCTAGGAAAGAAATCTTAAAATCACAGTAGACTATTGTTTAAAGATGTCAGCCCAAAGTGCTAGCACAGCCAGAAAGGCTTGAGATAAAGGATGGACTTGATCAGCAAAGGTATCAAAGCCCAAACTGAATTTTTTAACATATTCTTGAACTAAACCATGATGTATCTGAACCTGGAACACTCTGTGTAAAAAATCAGTTTACTGCACCTCAAAAAAGACAGGCAAGAAGTTAGAAAAGGAAGAGAAACCAACATGATTACAAAGACTAAATGAAAATACACTGAAAGAGACCAACGATTAAGGTGCTCAATTTCCTGCCTTTTATAATTCACCTATCAGCCTGTACAATCTCCACTCCTCCCAAACCCAAACTCCACTCTAGGGAAGGCTGGGCTCCACTCCATCTTCCATAATTCACATACTTGAATTATTAAATCAGGCTCTTTTTCCTACTTGGAATGCTTTTCTATTTTCTGCATCCCTTTTCTATTGTATCCATCCTGCAACATTACCTTCAAATTCTACACCCCCCCATGAGACTTTCTTGTCACCAGCCATAGCACCCGCTAACCCATGCCTTCTGATTCCCTAACATATATATTCTTAAAACAAAGTAGAGTTAGATCATAATATAAGCATACTCACAGGTGCTCAACAACCACCTTAAGAAATAGGACGTTATAAAGTCAAAACCCCTGGAATACCCCTCCCTCCCTTCCTAGGAAGCTACTCTATTAAATTTGGCATTTTTCACACTCATTTTTGTTTTTATTTTCTGTGTATCCCTAAGCAATATATAATATTGTTTTGCATATAAAACTTTACATAAATAATATCACAGTATATATGACTTATTATGACCCTTAATCATAATGCTACTTTAAATTTTACTTAATTTCATGGCTATTTGGCTTATCTCTGTAACACAAGTTAAAAAATAAATCTGCTCTAACGCAAGTGTAAAAGCATTTAATTGACATTTTCAAACACAAAGAAAAGTAAAGAGAACAATATAACAAGCACTCATGAACCATCATTCTGATGTAACAAATGTTAACATTTGTCACAGTTCTTTTTTTAAGGAAAAAAAGTGTTAGACTACTGACATCCCAGTTGCAGTTCCCTCCCTCCCCAAGAGATAACCACTATTCTGAAGTTGGAGGGAATCCTTCCCATCTGTTTTCATACTTCTACGTATATTCATATGCCCACAAACAACACACAGTAATTTTTTGTTTTTAAACTTTACATAAAAGACTGCACACTGTACATATTATTCTACATCTTGCTTTTTTCATTCAACGATGTGTTTTCATCCAACTCCACTTTTACGTTTTTCTGATTACAAAAGTAACATACGCTAAGTGGAAAAACCGGAAAGTCAATCATACACAATCATTCCTCTCCAGGGGAAGCCATGGTGCCAAACAGATTTTCAGCGTCTAGAAAGCCACGGTAGTGCCACGTCTTCTTCTGTAGTCCTCTTACCACCTGGCAGAGCACAACACACACCAGCAGGCACTTAACAATACTTAGTGAAGATCAGAACGCTACAAAACCTACACCTCTGCTAGGGCTGATGCTGCTCTAGCTAGACAGGCCTAAAAACTAGAGGCTAACGTGCTGCATCTCAGAGAAATTACACCACATCTGCAGAGAAAGGAATGCCATCGGATGTGTTGCGAGGAAACAAACTGGAGCCAATGTCCTGGTCAACCTGTCATTCTCTTTAACAAAACCAACACCACAGAACGTATTAGCACGGCTGTTTTACCTAGTTGTTGGAACAGTGCAAAAAACCTTGGTAGGAAAAATCAACAGGTGTTTGATCAGTGCTGACAAAAAAGCTAAAGCAAATATGGGAATTTAAATGCCAAATGTGTTGGCAACTGATTCAAGTTCACACACTCCGTGGAAGTCTTCCAGAACCGGGGATCTATGCTGTTTTAGTGATAATTTAGTAACTTCTAGTCACTCACTTTATCAGTAGAACATTTCCAAGCCAAGAATAGGTTATAACTCACTCGCCCAGACAGGCTGGGGCCATTACACTGAGGCTTCTATCAGATTCATTACGATCTTAGGATTAAGATCAAAGCCCTTAACTTGGCCTATCTTTCCAACCATGAAGGACCTGGAGGGCTTAGAGAATTTGGATTTTATTCTAATTACAAGGAAGGCCTGTAGAGAGGCGAGAAGAGAAGCAGGGAGACCAATGAGGAGGCTACAGCAGTAGTCCAGGCAAGAGAGGACTCGGTTTGATCCAGGGTGGTAGGGGTGGGAGTGGCGAGCGCAGATTTGGGATATATTTTGAGGAGCCATCAGGACTTGCTGATCAATTAGATGTGGCAGGAAGGGAAAGAGAAGAATTAAAGACATTAGGATTTTCGGCCTGAGGAACTTGGTAAACGGTGGGACCATTAAGTGAGATGGAAAGAACAGCTTTGCAGAGGTGGGCAGATGTGTAAATTCAGAGTTCTGTTTGGACACATTAAGTTCGAGATGCCTACTAGAGAGCCCCACGGAAATGCATCAATCGTCCAAGATCCATATGGCAAAAGCTGCCAGCACTGGGACTCAGGTTTCTTTGAATCTAAAACAGGGTCTGTTCTCAGTGGTTCTCAAAGGGCAACTCCTAAGCCAGCAGCAGCACTTGGGAACTTGTTAGAAACTCAACTTCTCAGGCCCTACCCCAGACCTACTGAATCAGAAGGTCTGGAAGTGGGGCCTGGCAATGTATGTCTTCATGAACCCTCATGAGCTTTTGACCACTGCTCAAAATCATACTCCTCATTGCCAATGCACACGTGATAGCCACAGCAGCCCTGCATTAGGCTCCTCTGCGCCTCCACAAACCCTCTGCCTAATTAACAATGGGTAGTGAGTTGTTTTTTATTTCCTGCCCACCACTCACTGAAGGCTTTAAACACACCATCGGTAAAAGTTTTTCAATTCCAGTTTCAGAAACTAAAGCAAGGGGAGAAAACAAAAATTGGAGCTACTATAAAAGTTATTATCATTCTTATAATGACTAATATTATTGAGTACCTCCTAACCATTTGCTATGCATTAGCTCCTTTAAGTCTCATAATATTAATAGTTGTATAGGGTAGACACTATGTTCCCATTTTACAGATGAGGAGACTGAAGCACAGAATGGTTAATTAACTGCCACAAGGTCACACAGCTAGAAAGTGGAAGGGCTGGGATTTGAACCCAGGCAGTCAGGTTCCAGAGCCTGAATTTTTAACCACAATGGTACAGATTGCCTCTTATCTTCCTAAGCATCAATACAATCACCATTTGATGTATTAATTAAGTACATGGAGCTCTTATGAATAACTGAGAGAACTTAAAAACATGTTTAATTCCATCAAGGTATCATATGAACCAGCAATTCCACTTCTACATATTCACAAAAGAATGGAAAACATGTCCACACAAAAACCTGTGTATGAATGTTCATAGAAACATCATAGTAGCCAAAAAGTAAACAACAACCCCAAATGCCATCAGCTGATGAATGGATAAATAAAATGTGGTATATATACATGATGAAATATTACTGTCATAAAATGCAATGAAGTACTGATACATAATACAACATGGATGAACCTGAAATCATGCTTAGCAAAAGAAGCCAGTCACAAAAGGCCTCATATTACTCCATTGATATGAAATGTCCAGAATAGGTAAATCCACAGGAACAGAAAGTAGAATAGTAGTTACGAGGGTCTGGAGGGAGGGGGAATGGGAAGTGACTGCTAATGTACTCTAACGGATACAGAGTTTCTTTCTGGAATATTGAAAATGTTCTCAAATTTGTGGTGATGACTGCATAAAGCATCTATACTGTAGATGAATATACTAAATCCCATTGAATTGTCCACTTCAAAAGGGTGAATTTTACAGTATGTGAATTATATCTCGATAAAGCTGTTATTTTAAAGAAGAACGTTTCATTCATTTTGAATTTAGGCTATTTTATTTAATAAAATTCCTATTTGTTGTCACTGAGTCATGATCAAAGAAATTGAAAGTAACCTGCCATCGCTTTGATTTTTTAAACTTTCAATTTGCAAAAAAGAGTAAACTAGTTTCAATTCTAAGTTCCAATGAACCTAGTACAGTCATTTGTGCCATTTCTCCACTCAGGAAAAAGTTTTCTTCTCTAAGACTTAAAAAATACAGATGCAAAAGTTCTATTCTTGAGAAAATGCTCTAACATTTTCCTTAAATCAAAGTACCCGTCTATCTAAAAGAAACTTAGTTTTCTCCCGTAACCAGGGGCTCCTGGGTCTTCCCTGCTAAAAGCACACAGCTGAACAGTATTCTCTTCAACAAGCAAGGCACTAAAAACGATTATGGAAGCCTGAGCAAGAGTGAGATCCTATCTCTACAAAAAATAGAAAAAATAGCCAGGTGTGGACCCGTAGTCCCAGCCACCACAGAGGCTGAGGCAGGAGGATCGTTTGAGACCAGGAGTCTGAGGTTGCAGTAAGCTATGATGACGCCACTGCACTCTAGCCAGAGTGATAGAGAGCAAGACCCTGTCTCAAAAAACAAAACAAAAAAACTATTATGAATTGTGGCAACATTTTAATGCCTTAAGAACAAACAATGAAGATAAATAACTAGTGCTGCAGTAGGGATCTGAGAAACATTCTTGTAAATGTTTACTTGCTCTAATAATAACAGTAAAATTAATAAGTACCATTTTTTGAGCAACTATTAGCACAATTTAGTATTTGTGCTAAATACTGTCCTAGGTTCTTTACAAATATATTTCCTCTAGTCCTCAGAGTAACTCTGTGAAAAGGTTTCTCATTTCATAGATAAGGAAACTGAGGCCTAAAGCAATTAAGTCAATTATTTGTTGTGGTTACCTAGGTAAGAGAGCCCAAATAATAACCCAAGTTTTTCTGAACTCAAAAGTTCTTTTCTCGGCCAGGGGCAGTGGCTCACATCTGGGAGGCTGAGGTGGGAGGATTGAGCTCAGGAGTTCAAGACCAGCCAGAGAGAGCGAGACCTGTCTCTACTAAAAATAGAAAAATTAGCTGGACATTGTGTTGTGCGCCTGTAGTCCCAGCTACTCAGGAGGGGGATCACTTGAGCCCAGGAGTAAAAAAAAAAAAAGTTATTTTCTCTATCCCTCTATATGAAAAAGGAAGCCAAAAACTTTTAAGAAATTAAAAAGACTTCTGTTTGTATCGCACAAAAGTAACGCTTTTAAAAAGCTATTTCTGTAGTCCAAAAGAGGAAATATAGAAAACAAAAGATTAATAGCAACCACCAGTCAGAAAGCAAAAGCCCATACCATGTCTCACATCTCTTAAATTAATTGCTTCCTGATAAAATGATTTTCCTATTGATTCTGATTATAATCTTACGATGTCAAAATTTAATGATCTCACTATGGAAAACCCCAGAGAACAGCAGTTAGCACAACTGAAGAGCTCACTAAACCAGGAAGGAAAAAGGAATCAGTTGGCAGGAAGTGGTGCTTATCTAAAAACATAGAACATCTTTAACACTAATATTAACACTGTAATTCCCCAGCACTTTAATCTGAAGCTATCTTTGCATTCTCTTGTATTATTTTAATATGTATTACTAAAAGCTGATTCCC
>VBSM01000361.1:5309056-5357867 GCA_008086735.1 Cheirogaleus medius | reverse complement strand
GGCCAATTGTATTTGTTGGAAAAAAAAAAAAGTATTTCAGTAGACCTGTGCAGTTCAAACCTGTGTGGCTCAAGAGTCAACAGTAGAGGGAAGGCCTGAGATGATCATGGTGAATGAGGAGAAAAAAGACAAGTATTTAAAAAAGACAATAGCTATAAAAGATCAAGACAACAAAACCAAAGAACAACTATGGAATCTAACCCAACACATGGAAAAGAAAAAGTATTCACAAAGAAAATACAAAGCATCTTCCCTAGAATGCAGAATGGAATTGCAGCTCTAGGGAGCACACTTTGTTCCAGGAAAAACTGATAGACTAAGAAAGACAGAGTTCTTCAGGCATATAGATTAAAAGAAAGAAAAGGCAAAGGGTGATGCCTTTAACAGGGAATCTTTGGCTTCAGTCTTGTCCCTACCAATGGTCTATGCCAGATGACAATAGAGAAGTGTCTCTAAATTCTGCACAAAAGAAAGTGTGATGCAAGAATATTCTACTCAGCCAAGGTGTATTGAAGTATAAAGACCGCAGAAAGATTCTCAAAAACAGAAACTACAGCATTCATAAGCCATCTTTGAATCATTCTTTTTTTTTTATTTTTTATTTTTTGAGAGATTCTCACTCTGTTGCCCGGGCTAGAGTGCCGTGGCATCAGCCTCGCTCACAGCAACCTCAAACTCCTGGCCTCAAGCAATCCTGCTTCCTCAGCCTCCCGAGTAGCTGGGACTACAGGCATGCGCCACCATGCCCAGCTAATTTTTTCTGTATATTTTAGTTGGCCAATTAATTTCTTTCTATTTTTAGTAGAGACGGGGTCTCGATCTTGCTCAGGCTGGTCTCGAATTCCTGACCTCTAGTGATCCACCCACCTCGGCCTCCCAGAGTGCTAGGATTACAGGTGTGAGCCACTGCACCCGGCCAGAACTTTTATTTTTCAAATAGCACTACTGGTCTCATCTTAATGAAAGCATTTCTATCTAGTCTTCCTATTAGAAATACCCTAGAGACACCTAGAACGCTGTTAGTAGTTATCTCTGGGTGGAGGTTTTGATAAGATCACCCAAAATGTCTTCAGTCTTTATAAGAATGTATCATTTTTACAAAAATAATAAAGTCATTATTCTGAAAAAATAAGATTGGTGAAATATCTGTCTTCAGCATGGTGTCTAGAGGCTGCTCAGTTTAAAAAAAGCGTACGGGACATGTGTCATGTTGGAAGAATGTGCAATAATAAAAATGGAATTCAAACTAAGCAAAAAAGGACATTGACATTAAAAAATGTTATCATGGGGCCGGGCGTGGTGGCTCACACCTGTAATCCTAGCTCTCTGGGAGGCCGAGGCAGGCGGATCGCTCAAGGTCAGGAGTTCGAAACCAGCCTAAGCAAGAGCGAGACCCTGTCTCTACTGTAAGTAGAAATAAACTAATTGGCCAGCTAAAATATATATAGAAAAAATTAGCCAGGCATGGTGGCGCATGCCTGTAGTCCCAGCTACTCGGGAGGCTGAGGCAGGAGGATCGCTCAAGCCCAGGAGTTGGAGGTTGCTGTGAACTAGGCTGATGCCACGGCACTCTAGCCTGGGCAACAGAGTGAGACTATGTCTCAAAAAAAAAAAAATGTTATCATGGGATAGGAATTATAACTTCTAATTAAAACAGCCTCAATGCAATCCCAATCAAAATCCCAGCAAGTTCTTCTGTGGATGTTGAAAAATCAATTTTGAACTTTATATGGAGAGGCAAAAGACCCAGAATATCCAACTCAATATTAAAGAAGTCTTGATGCCACCCAACTTCAAGACTTACTATAAAGCTATTAGCAATCAAGACAGCATGGTACTGACAAAAGAATAAACAAATAGATGAAGCAAACACAATAGAGAGCCCAGAAATAGACCCACATAAATATAGTCAACTGATGTTTGACAAAGAAAGTCTTTTCAACAATAATGCTAGAACAACTGGACACTGACATGCAAAAAAGCGAATCTATACATAGGCCTTATACCCTTCACAAAAATTAACTCACAATGGACCTAAATGTAAATGTAAAACCATAAAACTCCTAGAAGATAACACAGGAGAAAACCTAGATGACCTTGGGTATGGAAATGACTTTTTAGATACAATATCAAAGGCATGATCCAAGAAAAAAAACCACAATTGATAAGCTGGACTTCATTAAAATTAAAAACTTCAGTTCTGCATGAGACAATGTCAAGAGAATGGGAAGACAAACCATAGAATGGGAGAAAATATTTGCAAAGGACACATACAATAAAGGATGTTATGCAAAACATACAAAGAACTCTTAAAATTCAACAATAAAAAAACAAACAACCCAATTTAAAAATGAGCAAAAGACCTGAACAGAAAACTCACTGAATAAGATATACAGATGGCAATAAGATGTTCAACATCATGTGTCATTACAGAATTGCAAAGTACAACTCTAAGGGCCAGGCACAGTGACTCATGCCTGTACTTCTAGCACTCAGGGAGGCCAAGGAGGGAGGATTGCTTGAGGTCAGGAGTTTGAGACCAGCCTGAGCAAGAGTGAGACCCTGTCTCTACTAAAAATAGAAAGAAAAAAAAAATTAGGCAGGCAGCTAATAACAGAAACAAAAATTAGCCAGGTGTGGTGGTGTGTGCCTGTAATCCCAGCTACTTGGGAGGCTGAGGTAGAAGGATTGCTTGAGCCCAGGAGTTTGAGGTTGCTGTGAGCTAGGCTGATGCCACGGCACTCATTCTAGCCTGGGCAACAAAGTGAGACTGTCTCAAAAAAATAAAAATAAATAAAAAGATAAATAAAATAACAATAAGATACTACTACACGCCTGGTAGAATGGCCAAAATCCAAAACACTGACACCACTAAATGCTGGCAAGGATGTGGAGCAACAGGAACTCTCACTGATTGCTGGTGGGATTGCAAAATGGTACAGCCACTTTGGAAGACAATTCAATGGTTTTATACAAAACTAAACATCCTCTCACCATATGCTCCAATAATTGCACTCCTTGGTATTTACCCAAGTTAACTGAAAACTTATGTCCACACGAAAACCTGCACATGGGTACTTTTAGCAGCTTTATTCATACTTGCCAAAACTTGGAAACAACCAAGCAATGAAGATGTCCTTCAGTAGACGAATAGATCAATTCTGGTACATCCAGACGATGGAATATTATTCAGCACTATAAAGAAATGAACTATTGAGCCATGAAAAGGCATGGAAGAACCTTACATGCTTATTACTAAGTGAAAGAAGCCAGTTTGAAAAGGTTACACACTGTATGATTCCAACTATATGACATTCTGGAAAAGGCAAATCCATGGAGACAGTAAAAAGATTGGTGGTTGCCAGGGATTGGTGGGAGCAAGGGATGAATAGGTAGAACACAGAGGATTTTTAGGGCAGTGAAAACTACTCTGCATGAGACTATAATGATAGACACACATCTTTATACATTTGTCCAAACCCATAGAATGTACAACACCAAGAGCGAAGTGAACCTAATACAGACTTTGGGTGACTGTGACGTGTCAGTGTAGGTCCGTGGATTGTAACAAACGCACCACCCTGGCGCAGGATGTTGCCGTGGGGAGGCTGTGCGTGCGGGGCAGAGGGCATATGGGGACTCGCTGTACTTTCCACTCAATTTTGCTGTGAACCTAAAACTGCTCTAAAAAATAAAACAACAAAAACCCCAGCCTGGACATTGCCAGGAATGAGGATGGCCCAGCGGAAGTGGGGCACGACAGATGAGGGGGAGTGAAGGTGAGGAGTGGAATTAGGCTGGAGCGGAGGCCGGGGCTCCTCCTCCTGTGGGCAATGGAGTCATTGAGGAGAGCAAGGAAATGAGGTGACCAGACTCGTGCTTTAGGAAGATCATCGTGGCAGCTAAGTGGATGGTGAATTGGGATGGGGGATGTACAATGAGAAAAATGAGAAACAAATTAGGTGATTATCGGCAGAGTGAGTGAAACAGCAAGGTCCTGAACTGAGACAGCAGCAACAGGGCTGGATATCCAATAGAGAGGCAGAACTCTCCAGAGCTTGGTCTTGATCAGAAGGAGAGACTGAGAGGAAAGAAAGGACCCCACTGAGGCTGCCACAGTTGTTTTGGACGTGGTGAATTAGAGGCGCTTAGAGTTGGTGGAGATGACTTCCCGACACGTGCATGTGCAGGGTAGTGCTCAGCTGAGAGGCTGGGCAGGGCGGGTAGCCTGCAGGTGACGTGCCCACGGTAGAAGGTGAAGTATGGAGTTGAGATCTCCAGGGACAGTGTGGGGAGAGAGAAAAGGAGGACCCCAGGGCAGAACCCTGGGAGAGAGGAATGTTTCAGAGACAGGCAGAAGATCCTACAGAGGAGATAGAGTGGAAAGAGGTTCAAGAAGGGAATAGTGAGTTTCACTGAGGCGGAGGGAGGGATTTTCTACAAGTCAGTGTCAATTGCTATAGAGGGGTGGAGAAAGGAAAGGACAGAAACAGGCTGCTTCCCTGCCTTTTCACATGGAATGAAGCCTTTAACCCCTTCCCCCTTGTTTTTGGTTTCCAAGTTCTTATCACGTCCAGTTTTCAAGCAGGTAAATGAACAGAACTGTGGAGTGAATGATTTTTGAAGAAGATACATTAGGGCTGGAACAAACAAGAATGTACATTTTGTAAAAACAAGTATTTTTTCTTTTTATTATTTTTTTATTGAGACAGAGTCTCACTTTGTTGCCTGTGCTAGAGTGCTGTGGCGTCAGCCTAGCTCACAGCAACTCTTGGGCTCAGGCGATCCTCCTGCCTCAGCCTCCCAAGTAGCTGGGACTACAGGCATGCGCCATCATGCCCGGCTAATTTTTTCTATATATTTTTAGTTGGTCGATTAATTTCTTTCTATTTTTAGTAGAGACGGGTCTCACTCTTGCTCAGGCTGGTTTTGAACTCTTGACCTTGAGCAATCCGACCGCCTAGGCCTCCCAGAGTGCTAGGAGTACAGGCGTGAGCCACTGCGCCCGGCCAAAACAAGTATTTTTTAAATTGACTCCAGACTTATAATCGAAATAATCATTTAACAGGATGTGATTTACTGTCAATAAGAGAATATTTCTTCTACTATTCATATTCCATGCTACATCCACACCATGGAATATTAACCATTAAAAAGAACGGATTAGATCCACACCAGCTGACCTGAAGAGAACCCTGCGAGGGATTGAGAAAAGCAGGACGCAGAAAGTGCATGTAACATGATCCCACTTTTGGTAAAGCAATGACAAAAACCTGTATATGATTATGTTTAGAGAGTATGAATGAAGGAGATCATGGAAAGACACGTGGCAGGGTATGGCTGTGCACAGGCAACATTTACCTGACCAGGGAAAGGGGAGGGTAACGTGGGGAAGAGGAAGAGAACCTTCCTGGGTGCAGCAAGTAATAGAGGAAAATAAAACAGGGCACTAAACAGTATAGAAGAAACGGTCCTATTTATGCATTTATATAAAACTGTGGATATATAAAAAAGAAACTGCAAGAAAAAAATGAAGACACAGAAATGACTTGACTCAAATCTGCACTGAGTTAATTATGTGCTGAGAGTGGCCTTTTACCTGGTGGCAGCTGGGGTGAGTCAGCAAGCGGGCAGCCTGGCCGTCCTCCTGTGAGAGCCAAGGACACCCACGGGTGAGGCCCCATGGCGCATCTGGGCTGGGTGCGGCCAGCTGGGAGGAGGAAAAAGGCATCTAGGGTCTCATTTGAATTCTGGACAAAGCGCATGCACAGGGAAGGGTATTAAAAGGACTGAGATTTGAGAATTCAGAACAGCAGATCAGAAGCCACTGTGGGCAAAAGGCCGGCGTAGGGACAAAGAAGAGCCTGTGAACACAAGCGAGCACACATTGGGGAGAATTCTAGGGAAGCTCAAAGCCAGGTGGGGCCAGGGACCTGGCGAGGCCCACAGAAGAGCCCCACAGACTTGCCTCATGAGCAGGACGTGGCTCCTGCTCCCCCAGTTATGGGAGAAGAGGAAGTAAGAGAAAACTGGAAATTAAAGAATGACACCAAGAATACCGAAGTTCTTATCAATCAACATACATACTTTTAATTGCAAAAAGTAAAAACTTTCATTACATAAAACTTTAATTTACATACATTCTTTACAGGGTGGAAGTCTTTGCAAGTTTACAGAACATTAAGTACTTGTTCAACATCCTGCACTCAACACACACACTCGTGGCCCAGACCATTCCGAGCCCCCGCGCTGGGACCACCCAGGCCCCACAGCCTGGTTCCCTGAAGATGAACTGCGGCTGCCGCCGGCTCCTGTCCCCAGTGATGGCAGTCCCCAGCTTGCCTGTGCCTCAGCGTCTTCTCCTCCCCAACCCTGGGGATCTGTTACTGGCCTTTCCTCAGCAGGGAGGGAGGAAGGAGGAGAAAAAAATCGCAGCCAGCATTTTTCTGAGGGTAAAAGTATGGAAAGAAATGTGGAAGGAAAGTTGCCTATTATGAGACTGGATGCCATGTGTCTGTTGGTTCCTGTCACCACGTTTGTTCCTGAAAGGGTCTAAAGTGCTCCGAGGGGTGCAGCTTGAAGCATGGGACACTGGGGACACTGCTAAGTGGTGAGTAAAGGCGGCTGCACAGGATGACCATACTCCCCACCACAGAGCTGGGGGAGGAACTGAGGGACAAGGCAGAGCCTGGCACAAAGCAGATGTCCCAGCTCCCCAACTCCCGTTTCTGTCTGGGACTCAAAACCCAGCTGGGCTCCCTTCTCTGTATGGCGCTGCAGCCACGGCTCCCTCTGGGATTGGTGGCTGCAGCCTGCCTGACACACCGAGAGGAGGCGCAAGGGCCTCCCGTCCAGTCCTACCACATCTCGCTGGTTCCAGGCCTCCACTTCCAGTTACGTAACATTCCTCCTCTCCACTAGTCTGAAAAAGTCTGGACATCTCACCTCTCTCTCAGTCTCCAGAGAGAGGAAGATGACAGATGTATTTAGCTCTAATGCTTAAATCATGCAGGGCAGGGAAACCAGACACTGAGGGACCTGGACAACAGACAAGCTGGCTGAGGTCTCTCATGCAGGCCCCACTGAGTCACGCTGCGTCCAGGGTGGGTGGATGTGGATGTGGTGCGTGGGAGGGAGAGCACCTGTCCGTCTCCCTGACATGCTTTTGTGGGGGAACCCACAGGCTATCCAGAGGCCGGGGGTGGGGAGGACAGGGACGTGCATGCAGCTGGTGACACGGCACATTCCCAGAGCCTCCCCTTTTTTATCTGCCACAGGGCTGTCTCTGTATGTGCCTTCCCCGTCCTGGCCTCTGGCCCTGACGTGCGCCGGCTCTGTACACAGCATCTGCAGTCCAAACACGGAGAGATCTCAACCTAAATACTATTTTCAAGCACATCTCTGACACCTTCTTCCTTCAGCAAATTCTAGTAGGCAATGGGGTCGCCACTGAATGGTAGTGAGTGCGGAACTTGTGTACTCAGGAGAGTATGTTCCCCATCGCTAAGAGAGTTCAAAAGCCTAAAAGACCCCTTTGTTTAATAATAGATTCTCGAAAGGCAGACCACATCGCCTCTCTCCATGCAAACACACACAGCCTTTCCTCCCTCTCACCTACAACCTGGCCTTATCCTGGACAAACAGATGATGAGAAGCAAATGTTTGCTTTGGGGTTTGAACATTTACGAAGAAAGCGACTGGGTAACGGGCAAACTCATTCCAGACCGTATTCAAATAAGTAAGCCCATCACCTGCAGCTAAGGAACGAGATTTTGTTTTAAAATAATTGTTCCTACGCTGAAGCCTATGCTGGATTTGAGGAGAAGGGAATAGAAAGCTAAGAACTGAAAAACAAGTGATGTAAACTCCAAGGGGACCCACAACTGGAACTGGTCCTCTGGTCACACATCTGGAAGAATGTGGTGACAAGAAAATGGCTGGACTCAGTTATCTTCCAGCAATACGCACTCTTTTTTAAAAAGAGTTTTCAAATGGGGAGGGAGAAAGTGAAAGGAATTTTATAAAAGTCATATGGTTAGACTCTTTCCTCCTCCATTTCTGTCCAAAAGAGTTTTAAAAACAAACCCTGCAGTTGCTGGCTTGCTGGCCCCATCCCTACGTAATCCCGCCCCGTTGGGGCACACCTGCGTCAATGGAATCCACAGCTCTCTCCTCGGCACCGCACCGCGCCACGCCACGCCGGAAAACAGTGCGCTATGGAACCACACACCCGCCAGCAGCAGTTAACTCATCCAAGCCTGCGTTTCTTTACTTGTCAAAGGAGGATCTAATACTCCTTTAGAGGATTGGGTGAAGATTAAAGGAGATCATATACAGCAGGCACTTTGTTAAGTTAGAATGGACTAGACAGATGTTATTACTCCATTCTCTCACAAAATGAGCCAAATCTGCCCTTTTCATTGACTGTTTTATATTTCACCAAATAGTGTATTTCCGTTTTCATAAGCCACTGCTATTTTACTTCTCCCCTTCCCTAAAACAACTGAGGGTGAAGTGAGGATAAGCTCTGCCTCTTCTCATCCACCAGAATAGGGGTGGTGTCCATTCAATGCCTGCCTGCTGGACAGCTTAGGGCATTTGGACATATATGCTGCAAACCGGCACCAGACTGCCTGTGTGTCTCCCCAGAGAGCTGACTTCTGGGGATGCGCACCTCTGCAGTGGGAACCTACAAGGAAGTGAAGCTAACCCATGTGTGGAGGTCACTGCCATGTCACCTCTTAGTAAATGCTCAACAAACTTATGAAGAAGTCCCTTTTCAGAGCTGTGGTTTTGCTTGTATTGCAGTGGTGGAGGTGGGGAGTTGGTCGGGTGGTCCTACCATGGCCCTGCAACTCTACTTCCTTGTCCTAACAACCCTCTTTCCCACACCAGGTCATGCAGAGGGACTTTTGCTACTTCCTGCCAGAGGAAAATATCCTGCAGCACTCTGCACAAAGCCTTGGATAACTAGAAAGGGACTGGCTGGCACCCCCCAGCCCTTCCTGCAGGACAGGACAGTAGCAGATTCTGCCTATCAGAACTACCTTAAGAAGAAGGTGAATTACTGCTATGTGTCTTGTGATTAAGAGCAGAAAACTCTCCTTGGAGAGTTTCTTCCATAATACAAATTTATATTCAAGTCTGAACTGGATAGATTTTAAGTAAAATGAGTAGTATATGCACAAAAGTCTCTATTATCTTCTGCTACGACCATTCTTTGCTGAGCTACAGAACAGCTTGCGGGCTTAGGGGACCTTCCCAGGGGATGCTTTAGAATACCAACACGTGCAAGGCTTCCTTAGTTTTCAAGTTATGTGCTGAAGTGGGTATTTTATGGATACTTAAGATGTCAAGGGCTGGAGAGAAATGGAGAAGGAACAAAAGGCAGCTCACAGAAACAAAACAGAGATCTCAATCGTCGACACAGTTGTTTTGTTCCTAAGGATGCCTCTCTTTTGTTAACTAGAAGAGTCTAACTAAAGACAACTCTGAGAGTCCTCTAAAGAACTCGTTTCTGTGTCATCCTTCCCCGTGTGCAGCAGGGGTAGGGACACGCAGAAGGCTCTAAAAGCTTGCACAGAACTAGCCTCTAGTTGATCCCTCTGACTTAAAACCTCTTAAATCACAATTGCTTAGCAGCATGACTTTTATATGTACAAAAAGTTTTGTTTTTCCTGTATAAATCCACACAAGGGATCCACCTTAAAATTCTTTTAAGGAGAAATTCCCTCAGGTACAGTTCATCCTATTTCCATTCAAGCCTTCCACGGAGGAGACTCCGAGTGTTTCCACCCTGAGTTCTGTGAACTCTGCTTGTCCTTTAGAAGCTCACAAACAGGCCGCTCGGGCGCTGGATGATCCCACTGCTGTGAGAAAGGGGGCCTGGGAGTTGAGTGCAGGCTCCTCCGAGGATGAAGAGGACCCCACAAAGGGTCACAACCACCTCCCCTCACAACTGTCTAACTCTCCATAGCTGACAAGGACACCTACCATATCCATTTGATTTCTGCAATGCGGAGCCAGAGGCCACAGTGAGATTTTTTTCTTCATCTTGGTGATGGCATAACCAATGGCCAGGTATCTAACAGTGTCAATAAAGGAATAATAAAGGAAAAAAAGGGAACAAGCATCCTTATTTATACCATTTGATTAATAGATACCAAAAACACCTGGGGGAGAACAGTAAGTATAGTGAATCATCCAATCAGAAGAACACAGCTTTATATTACTGCAAACAATAAAAATCCCTCACCTTGTTTCCCAGCACAAAGACAGAAATCATTTCAAGACAGAGGATCACACAGTCAGTTGCACACCCAGCTGGCAAACCCTTTGGGTCTGGAGTTCCTCCCACAACCATATTACAACATCAGCTCTGACGCATCTGTAAAACATCTTCTCTGCAGAAAATCAGACCCTAAAGATCAAACCCAGGGAGGCACCCTCTCCCCGGGCCAGCTACTCTAACTCATTCCTCTCGAAGACACTGGGTAGAGACGGCGCAGCTGACAGGAGCAGTGCTGCCTCAGCAGGAACCGGCTGCGGCCCAGCCACGGCAGAGGCGACTAGAGCCAAGCTTCTGAAAAACCATCCAGAGAGGCAAGGGACGGGGCAAGGAGTTTAAGAACCTGATAAAATGGAGAAAAATATTACTTTAGGAATTCCAATTTCGAATTATAATCAGACTCTACTCTGGCATCGCTGAGACTCCAATAGCCATGGGCACTGGAAAGGAAGTACACTTGAGTGCAATTCAAGGTTATTTGATCTTTTTCACTGGTTCTAGATTCAATCCTGCTCAAGAAACTGCAATGATTTCTTCAGTCATCCGTGGCTTTCCAAAAAAGTACAGGGTGATGAGGCCAGGAAGACGGGATGAACAGGCTCACCTGGTAAAGGATGGCTCTGTGTCAGGACCGGCTGGCTGTCCCCTCCGCTGCCAGGGAGCCAGCAGGGCGGATCGTGCCGATGGCAGTGAAGGAAGGCACCAGCCCTATTATTTCCTGCCTGAGGGGCAGCCTCAACGTCGCAGTGCCCAAAGGCCTGGAAGAGCTCAGTTTTTCACAGATGGGTGCTGGTGAAGTCCTAACCAAGTGGCCAGGCTAGAATTCTTCCTGAGTCACCTGCGGGAAGAGTCAGTAGGGGTTGGCCCTAGCCTCTGCCCCACGGTTCAAGGTTGGCTGGCATCCGCATGCAAAGGGCAGGTAACTAAGTAGCCAACCCCTAGAGAGCGGTTTCATCGCTTTTGTTTTTATTTCCCCCCTTTCCACCTGGTTTTCAGCTCTCAAACTGTTCCTGCATAAAGCTCTGCTTCCTATAGTTCTGAGAGAGTGGTTCCGTCGCAGATGACCAAAGGCTGGACCCCTCTGGCTATGATGTTGACCTTCCAGTGGGTGGCGCCGGCATAGCCTAGAAGGGAAACAGCGACAGGAAAGCATGTGAGTGTCAGGGATGGGGCACACCTGCCGGCAAGAGCAAGGCAGGGCTGCCAGAGCTGCCCCCAGGGTGCCCGGCAGAGTCAAACCCGAATCCTGCACTGAAGGGCTTTTAGCTCCTCCTAGCAGAAGCAGTCCTAGCTGCTACCAGTCCCCTCTGTAACCTGATGTCCAACAAGAGCCGCTTTGAACCAAAATGCTTTGTCATCGCCCTCACCGGGGCAACTGTGAGTGGCAGCTGGGCAGGTTTACAAAGGCTCCAGACAAGGCTGGTGTTGGGCATCCATCCTCGGACTGATCTTAGCTTTTTCAGCAAGAAGATGGGATGGGTTCTGAGGGGGAGCAGGACTTACTATCCGATTTTTCTGAGGTTATCTATAATATGGTTTCATTAAAGAACATTCAGATTAACCCAAACCAGTATTTCCCAAATTGGGTTCTGCTAATGCTAGTGTCTTGTAAGATATCCCAAAGAAAGCAGGTCCCATGGCCAAGGAAGTCTGAGAAACACTGGGCTCCTCTAGGGCTTTTCAGAGTCTTTGGTACACTAATGTGTACTATGCATCGACAAGACAGCATTTCCCAAAGTCGACTGACTCAGGAACCCTATTTGCCAAGGGCCTTGGCAAGGGGCTCCTGGTCCCATCTGTGGGGTCATGAATAACCTGAAGAATCATTTAGGAAACACTGACCTGTGTCACTTGAGTGGGCGATGAAGGTAAACTTAAAAACCTTAACCCTCCAATCATCTGATGATGATGAACTTCATTGTGCCTATGGTTGTAACAATATTCTCTTGTACATTTAAAAATTTATTAAGAGGGTAGATCTCAGGTTAAGTGTTTTTACAACAATAAAATAAAATAAACAAACAAACAAAAATCTCCTGGTGGAAAATTTTCTAGAGCATGATGGCTCCTACCCATCTTTAAACTGAGAGCACTGAAAAGAATTTGGTCTTTACTTGGTGCCTCAGGAAAGGTCACAATGAGCAGTGACTGTCCTGTACAGGGACTGTGGATGTTGTGCCTGACCCCTAAGTCATTCTTGAGAATGCCTCCAACCACAGGTGTTCTGGTGATCTGTAACCCCTCTCCCCTCCATCTCCACAGGACAATGTGCATTTTGTCAAAAAGTCACAGAACCTGCTTGTCGCAGTGCCATTCTTAAGGGTCCCTCAGGTACTGGAGCTGCCATCTGTCCTTTAAACACTGGATTCTTCTTCACTGTCGGGGTCTGCTTTCCTGTCCTCATTTTTAAGTGTGGGAACTGCAGCCATTACTTCTACTTCTGCCACTGCTTCAGGTTCCCACCGGCCTCCACACCCCTCCCTACCCATGTCCTTCTCCCAGACTTGCCCTCCTCTTCTTCTCTGCAGTCTTCCCTCCCTTCGCCGTGCTCCTGTCAATTGGCTGGCCTGTCACAGACGCTGCCAACCACAGGGTTCCTTTCCTTCTGGTCAGCAAGCGGCATGCCACAGCGCGGCAGGCAGCCCGCTCTGCATCTCAGGTGACCCTGGACTATCTGCACCAGCGTTGAATGCTCAAGGCTTCCTTCATCACCGCCAGACACCTTTTTTTCCCTTTTTCCCTAGTTCTATAATTGGCATTCTGGTGCTTGTGGGAGCTGGTCATCTGGAGTTTGGATAACTCAGGTGTTTCTGCAGTTGCCTGAACTGTTAGGTATTTATAGAACGTAAGACAGAAACTTGCTCAAGCAGAATCACACGCTCCAAACCCAAACATGCCTCACAGACTTCTGCAATAGTCATCCCTGTGTGAGGGTCACTGCGCTACGGGAAAATAGGTTCAGAGCAACTTCCACACAGGGATCCTCTTTTTTGCAGGAGTTGCCAAGGGCCAGGCCAGCTGTGCTCCATTATTAGTTAAAATGCTTGATTTGTACATTATTATTTTTCATTTCTAAACTGAGTTATGTAACTTAGATTAAAGCAAACTGCAGACTCAAACCCTCAAATAAGATGAAAGGTTTCCAGGAATTCAGGGGTCTTCAGAATGGGTAAAAGTAAAAGAAATCAATTAGAAAACCAGTCTGGGCTCTGCCAGGGTCTCCAGGTCTTACTTGGATTTTGTGAGGCAGGAAAAACAAGGAGCTCAATGGTGATGCTGCCTGATTTATTTGCGTCTGCCAAGAAAACTCTGCTGTCAAACTAATTGCTACTGACAGCAGTTGATTCAAACTTGTTTCTTTGGAACAGATTTCTAGGATATCAGGCACAGGACAAGTCATAGCTGGGAAAACATGGAGCCAGAGTTAAGTGTGAGTCATCAATATGAGGCTGTGACTTGGGCTGTGGGACCCACAAAGAAGGTAACATTTCCTTATGTGACCATTCCCCTTATATACTGTTCTACTGTTAATTTGCAAGATGGATACATAAAAGGGTTCCTCTAATCTTCAGTTGTCCCTCTCCTGGCTTGACTGCATTCAGACACTTAAGACTCGATGCTTTGTCTGACTGATGGTGGGGCCTTGGGATGGTCTCCTCTCCTGTCTGGGTCTCAACTTCCTCATCTGTAAAACAGTGGATTGGTCTAAATATTTTCCAGAATCCCTTCTAACTTGAAGTTTCTATGACCAGACATGTGCATTCTAAATGTTGTATGTTCAAGACATTTCTCTATGCTACATTTTCTCATTAGTTCCATTTCTAAGCATAAACGATGAACCTGTTACTAAAAGAATGCTATTTTTGATTCTACTTAATAGAACCTCTGTGAAGGCAGTACTTGATTCTTAAAATATTTTTTGAGTTAAAAACTAAAAAGATCCCATGGCTGACCCTGCCCGCCTGGGGCCCTACATACCAACATCCCCTGGCTCTACCGGCAGGGCCACAGACTGGCAGTGTCTTCGGCAATGGAAGGGAGGGATGAGCTGCAACATGGCCTCGCCGCTGCCAATGGTAAATAGGTCATGCATCTTATGCATCTGGAGGAAAGAACAAGGGGGAGAAAAGAAAACAGAATAAAACCTGGGCGTTTAGTACACAAAAATGCTAAGGTCCTAGCCTCAGCAAAGAGGAAAATGGAACCAATAACAAAATTTGCAATTATGTTCGAAAAACAAAACCAAATTAGTTTCTCCTGAGAATGGCATCCCTTGATCTCTTCTACAGGCTCTCCTAAAGAGGCACCGTGTGATTTAGTGGGCAACATCCTCAATAACAGGCCAGGTGTGGTAGCTCACACCTGTAATCCTAGCACTTTGGGAGGCCCAAGCAGGAGGATTGCTTGAGCCCAGGAGTTTGAGATCAGCTTGAGCAAGAAAGAGATCCCATCTCTATTAAAAATAGAAAAATTAGCTGGTGTCACGTCGCATGCCTGTAGTCTCAGCTACTGGGAGGCTGAGGCAGGAAAATCCCTTGAGCCCAGGAGTTTGAGGTTGCTGTGAGCTATGATGACACCATTACACTCTACCCAGGGTGACAGGGTGAGACTCTGTCTCAAAAAAAAAAACAACCCAAAACAACAACAACAACAAAAATAAAAAAACTCATCACACTAAGATTGGCCTCTGATTTTGAAGACTAAGGAGAGGAGTAGCATGTGCACCTGCACAGGTAACTGCTGCACTGTTGAAGGCACACTACTGTCTGCAACAGGCGTTAGGTGCAACCTTCTGCGTGCCGAGTGAGGAGCTGTGCATCCTGGGGAGGGGGATGGGACAGGTAGGAATGGGGATAAAACAAGGTAGGTCTTGCTCAGGCTTTCTCCCTACTTCAGTGGTGAGAGAAAACTCCTGGAGGCTCCCCTCCCCAGCCTTCCTGGCTCCTGCCCTTCAGGGAAGCCCTTTATATGCTCGCATAAAGCGGGGGTCAGAAGTCTGACTCCCAGGGCCATGTCTTAGTTTTCTCTTCACCACTCAGAGCTTTCAGGGTCTGGGGTTTTCACCCCATCTCCCCTGGTCTCTCTCCTGCTCCCATAGACCCTGGCCATGATTCTGTTTCCATGGCAGCACTAGAGCCATTGTACCTGCTACTGTGGTGACAGGCAGTAGCTATCACCTGTCAGAAGCCCTAATATTATACTAATACTGGCAGAAGCCCTAACATCTGGTCTTAAAAAAAATTCTAGAGGACCAGAAACAAGTGGATGTATCCCTCTTTCCCGTGGGCCTAAGAGGGAATAGTATCCCCTTCCTCCACACCTACGATGGGAAGAAACAGACAGACAGCAGGATGGCATGGGCCAGCCCCAGGCAGCACTGTGCAGTGGGTGAAGTGGGCCTTGGAGCTCCCTTCCTCTTCCCCTAGTGCTACCAGGTCCCCACTTCTCATCTTCCACCCCCAGGCTGCCTTTGGATTCTAGGCCCACAGACACATGACTTGCCCAGGGCTGTGGACAACAGGGTGGGGTAACACAGCCGGGGAGAAAGGAGAGCCTGGGCCAGGGTGGGGGAACAGATGCTCTAAGAAACCAGACTCTCAGGATTGTTGCCTGTTTGGGCCACTGCCCTTCCCCAAACATCCTCAAGAACCACAAGATGCCTTTGATAAGCATTTGAGTAACTTGTACTTGCGCCTTTGGCTGGGCTCCCTGGTGTTAAGCGGGCTGGTGAAATTAACTCCAGCATTCAAGTGGGAAAACCGAGAAAAAGATAAAGGCCCTCGCCCAGAATTATATCATAATTATGAAGATGAAATCATACGAGGGCCCTGAATTCTAGCCGGAGACAGCAGGATAAACGTCTTTAAAAATCTAAGGCAAGAACCCAACATCCCCACCCCAGTGCTGGCAGACAGAGGTTCTCACTTCTAGACAAAATGATTGTTTTTAAAGCCTTTCAAATTCCTTTAACACAATTCAGCAAATTTGGAGCCAAACAATAGTATCAGGAGATTGAAGCCACAATCCAGAGCTGGTAGGGGATCACAGTTTGGGAAATTTAATTTTTTTTTTACGAAGGAAAATACATCCTTTTAATTCTTCCAAACCAATCCAGGCTCAAAAACCTTCCTTAGAAATGAGACTCAATGAAGGAGCAATTCAGAGAAAAGTAAACAGACACAAACACTGAACAGCTCTCCCAGTCCACTGGCCCCCAGAGAAGTAAATGTGGGCTCTGGACACCTGGCCCTGGACTGAGGTGGGAAATGACGGGGGCTGAAGGGGCCTTTCCACCCCAGATGGGCGGCCTGCTTCCAGCACGTGCCTATCAAATCCCCCCCAGGCTCCCAAGCTTTATGCCTTTAGAGTTCTCCATCTGAAGTCTCTTATTTATGAATATTTCTGGGGAAAGCCAACCTGGAGGTGGGGGTGGAGGCAGTCCCTCTATCAACTTGCTCTGTGTCCTTGGACAAATCACTTAATTTCCCTGGAGCTCAGTTTCCCTATCTACAAAATGAAGAAGGTAGACTGTTTACATGCTATTCATTTATACCTTGCCTACTTTCTAATTTGAGGTAGGAAAGTCAGACTAACTGTACACTCAAGTCAGTTCAAATTTTAGGATTCCACTTCCTTTAAGGTAAAGCAGCTTGTCCCCAGGTATTAAGGGGGGACACAGATTTGCAGACTAGAGTTTCTAGAAACCTGCCTTCGTAACAGAGTGGGCCTGGCAGCAGGAGAGGAGAAGTGTAGACTATGTGAGTGTCCCTCGATTCACCCTCTAAGTTGATACACGGGGAAGGCCTCGATTATAACATCAGTTCGGGTCCCAAATGAGGAAAATTCTAGATCCAAGTCCTCTCAAAATTTCCTACCTTACTCCCCACAACAGGTTCTGGGTGAAGAAGGAAGCACTTTTTTAAAGAGGCATCTTTTGGAAATGGCAGGTCAGTGAAAACAGGAAAAAGCTCATGTAAGATTTGTGATCTATTCAGAGGTCTTCTCCTGTAAAAGTTTGAAACAAAAAAGGTCATTAAACTGGGCAAGCCAGCCTATCTCCATGAGTAACAGGAGCTGAGCAAGGGTGGGGAAACTGTGGGTGGTGGGTAAAGAGGGGAAAATATCAGCAGAGTGTCTTCAGTACTAGGTCTATGAGGAACAGTTGTGCCAAGCCAATGAATTATAACATGAACACGCACAGACATAAACTCTATAGCCACAACTTGTACATGTGGGTGGATGTTTATAAAGTGCAGCTAAAACAACATATAGAGGAAGGAAAGAAACAATCCAGTCATTCTGTCTTGGGAAAGAGACTGAAGCAACAGCAGGCCAGGCGGGGGAAGGGAAGAAAAGAGAAGGAGGGAACAAAAACCATGACCCTTCTTCTGAAGCGGAAGGGCATGCAGTGTGAAGCCTGATTAGCTTGTTAAACTCGGAATTCTGCCATGCAAATGAACGGCATATCAAAGAAAGGTGGAAGCATGGAGAAATTATTTAACAAAAAGCCTGAAAAGACACTTTAATTCTCTTTTGGAACAGTTCTAAGATGAAACTATCTTTCCTTTTCTTGCTAGAGAGCAACCTTAACTCCAAAGAATGGACTGTGTCTTCTGCAGGACACAGGAAGGAACAGGAAAACAAATGTGGGTTTCAATCCTGGCTAGGTGACCTTGGGCAAGTTACTTAGCCTCTCTGATTCCTACTTTTCTGATCTGAAAAATGGCAATAATCATTCCTACTTCCCAGAGCTATTATGAGTGTCATCCATGAGCAATAGACACTAAACACCAAGGCGCATCGAGCGGCACAAACAAGTGCCAGGAAATGCAATTCTATTCTTCGCACTCTCTCTTCCACCCCCAAGGCTTAGGCCTCATTCTACATAAACTGTAAACACATACTTAGAAATAAATTCTATTAGCAATCTTGGTGTCCCCCCACGGTGGCACCCCTCCTTGTGACACACCTTTTCCGTTCATCCCCTTTATATCTCATCACTGGTTCATCAGTGAGCTCCTGTCCTTTGACTTGAAGGGTGTATTGTCAAGTGCTTACACCACGCTGGGCACATGGCAGGTCCCAGCGGTAGCTGTCACTGTTTTGCCGGTATTACCGGTCTGCCCCGCCCCTACACACAAACCAAGTGCCCCCGTTCACACTCACCATGGGTAAGGAAATGGGAACCACCTTTCAGGAAAGCAACGCCACCACTTGGTAAAAAACCCTTCTGTGAAGCCTTCTGTCACCTCAGGGTACTGGCACAAAAAGTGCTGAATCTCCTCAGACAACAGGGGCTGTCCCGTCTTGGCAAGGCAGCAAAAAAAGCAAACAAAACAACACAGAGTTACTTGTCAGAAATTCTGCAGGGCTTGATCTAGCCTTTAAATAGGTAATCAATCAGCGTGAGAATCAGGTCTCTTGCCTACCTTGATCACCAGAGGATGGAGTCTCTCAAATTTCTTTGGGGCATCTTCTAGGAGCACTACCTTCAGGGGTAGTTTCTGGACACAGCCAGTGCAGTTGGCAGGGACAGGCTCTGACTCATTCTGCTCACTGTCATTTGTGCCCCAGAGGTCAAAGTCTGAGAGAGGAAGGGACATGGAGAAGGCAGACACAGGAAGAGCAGAGCTAATAAATCCAAAACAGCTTTGGCAATGCAAATAGAAAGATATCAAGATAACTTTTAAAAGCTAACCATGACAAGCATTGGAGACCTCTGAAAAGGCAGATGAAATAAGCACCCTCTGAGGAGGGAGCAGAGAGCCCACGAGACAGGGCGGGAAAGACAGGTGCTTTTCTGTGCATACTTTTTGATACTTTGTGGAAAATAGCTTTCAACATGTACATGAATTTCCCAAATCAAATCAACAAATAAAGCATAACAGCTTGAAAAAATTCAGCAACGTGGGGCTGAAGATGTAGTTCTCCCGACATCTCCTAACTGGTGACCCACACGTTTGAAATGTCTGTAGCACATGGGGTGGGGCAGATAGAAAGGGTGACCCCGCCATCACTGACCTACGCAGGTCTTCTCACACACTCTGGGTGTGCACCTAGACTCTCGGTTCGCAAGCACACATGGGAGCCAGGACTGTGGGAAGGAGGAGTGAGCAAAGGGCACAGAAGGGAGAAGGGATGGAGAAAGGAGGTGAGAGCACTTTTCAGGGGCATCTTTGGAGAGAAGTGCATTGCACCTCCCACAGACAGCCCCTTACCCCAGCTCAGAGCGGGTGGGGCTACTAACCATGTTTCCGCCCCACAGTCTAGACCACAGGTTGGTCAGAAATGGAAGAATCCCCCCCCAGACGCTCACATGAGTGCTGCCTCCCCCACACGTTCCCCAGGTCGGCTCCTTCCCTGACGCGGTTTTCTTTCCCCACAGCCTTTCCCAGTCTCTCTCTGTTCCTTTCCCCTGACGCTATCCTGTCCATAATGTTATTTCATTATTTCTTGTTTACTTTCTGTTCCATTCTGTGTTCTCTGAAAGATGTGTTTGTTTTAAACTCTATGTTGAATCCAAAATGTTTCTGAAGATGGTTCTGATTAAAAGCTGATGGAAACCAAATCAGGAGAGAGCCTAGAACAAAAGACAACAGACCACTAAAATGTGGCTGAAACGAAATCAATTCTTTAAACCAATAAACACACTTGGGAAACCTGATTCTTAACCACAAAACGTTTTCTGTAGTGGGCAGCAAGCACTGTACCCTCGTTTTCTCTAAGGCAGCAGCAGCGGGGCGTAGGCGTCCTCAGCAGGGCGGTTCTGCATTTGCTCTCGGCCGTTCTGCTGCGCATCCTCCCTCTTGCAGACAGTACCTGTGCTTCCTTGGGGCAGCTGCCACCTACCCTCTCAGCCTCTCTCAGCCTGCAAGCGGATTACCAGCCAGAGGACACTGCTGCAGCCCACTCCCGGGAGGGGCCTCCTCCCACAGCGCTCCCCATGTGCTTCCAGGGCCAGTGGGAGACCCTTTAGTGCCACCTGTTTCAGTGGCACACGGGGCTGCAAAGGTGTACATTTCTTCCTTCTCCAATATTTTCGAATGTTCCTTATTAGGGGTCAAATATGATGCATTCTTGCCAATATACAAGAACTAGGGTAATGAACACACAATGAGGCATAAATAATCATAACAACATGTTACAATTACACAACATTTCAGTTTCCAAAGTACTTGGGGTAGAAAGGGAGGCGGAAGGAGGCTAACGCACGAAGTGCCAGGCCCTGTGCTAGACACTTTCCCATGTTACATAGTTTGCCGAGGCGGCGCCACTATTCTCATTTTATGAACGAACAAACTGAAAGTTAGAGGTGACAGGAAGTTCCAGAGGTGCCAGAGTGTGGTGAGAAGAGCAAGGGGGATGCCAGGCATGGGAGGGTGGGGGTAAGGAAACAGTGGCTGCAGAGGCAGACTGTGCTGGGGTTTCCAGGGCGTGAGGCGCGTCTGCCTCTATTGAGAACAAAATGAGGGACCACCAGAGGCTTTTGAGCAGGGGTTTTACGACGTTCTAGGAAGATTATTCTGGATTGTGATTAGGGTGCCCAGAGAGAGAGGCTGGGAAGAGGAAGACCTGGTTTATGTTTTGGTTTTGCCCTTTTCAGGGGAGAAGGAGGTTATACTGTGATGATAAGTGATATATAAGACTGAGGCAGTGGGACTGGAAAGAAAGGGTGGGTTCTAGAAGCAGTGGTGATGGAATCTATAGACCTAAGCAGTACTACCATGAATGTCTGTGTAGAGAGCATCAACATGGCAGATATTGGAGATCTGCAGATTTACGATGACATTTTTCTGTAGTAATGTGTCCACCAGAATCGGTCAATTATGACAATTTTCCCAAGAGATGAGAGAAAAGCACCAGGAGAAAGCAGCACCTTCCTCTCATTTGTACAAAAGTGCACGGACTGGCAGCAAGTAGCTCCAGACCTAAGAGTAAGGAGAATTATTTTAACTGTAATTTATTTAATTTTAATTTTATTCTGAGCTTTAGGTATTCTTAGGATTTCCAGGTGGAGATGGCTTAAAAAGCAGGTAGAGGAAGAAAACCTAGTAAAGGGAAATCAAGAAAGAAAAAGAAAGCATGAATAAGAAACTAAGAGAAAAACTTAGGGTGGTATTCCCTGAAAGTCTAAGAAACTCAAGTGAAAAAGTGTTAGTACTAAAAAGAGAATTTAAAAAGGTGGTAGAATACAAGATACAGATACCTAGATATATAAAAACCAATAGCTTTCTTACTCTACTAGCCATAATCAGTTAAAAGCTGAAATGGAAAATGATCTCATTCATAACAACCAGCTATAAATTTAGTAAGGAAGGCAAAACTATAAAATTTTACTGAAGGACATAAAATAAGATCTGAATAAATAAAGAAATGTACCATACTAGGATCCTGGGGTGGGGGGACACAGTCTCCCCCAAACCACACACTATATATAAATTTAATACAACTTAGAATCACATCAGGGTTTCTTATTAGTGAAGACAGGGGTGGGGTGGGGCTGTGACAACTGGATTTTAAAGTTCATCTAGAAGAGTAAATGAGTGGAAATAGTAACAGGCTACCTGTCCCCTGCTCAAATTAAATATGGAAATATTTAAGTGCCAGAAGCCATGCCGGGTAATACAAATGAATTATGAAGTATAGTCACTGCTTAAAACCTATGGAGGACACTCCCTTCAGGCACAGGAATAGTCAGAGAACATAGTAAGAGCCGTATGTGATAGACTCTGGACAAACGATGGGCCTGAGGGCCCCCACCTCTGCCTGCTCATGGGTTACCAGAAGGCTTGAGGTTTTCTCCACGTGGGGCATGAGAAAGGCAGGGCTAGAGGGAAGCAGCATTATTCTACTTTTTATGTGTAGACAATAGATTTAAAAAACAGCTTTACTGAAATAAAATTCACATACTATAAAATTTTCCCATTTAAAATGTACAATTCAGTAGGTTTTAGTATATTCACAGTTGTACAACCATCACACTGTCTTAATTTTAAAACATTTTCATTACTCTAAAAACAAACCCTGTATCCGCTAGCAGTCATTTCCCATTCCAACTCCTCTCCCACAGCCCTAAGCAATTACTAATCTATTTCCATTCTCTATGGGTTTGCCTATTCTGATATTTCGCAAAAATGGAATCATACAATATGCGGCCTTTTGAGTGAGGCCATGTAGTGCATAATATTTAGCATCATGTTTTCAGGGTTTAACCCTGTTGTAGCATGTATCAGTAGTTATTTTTATTGCTGAGCAATATTCCATTGTATGGATATACCATATTTTGTTTATTCGTTCATCAGCTGATGGACATTTGGGTTGTTTCTACTTTGGGGCTATTAAGAATAGTGCTCCTATGAACATCTGTGTACAAGTTTTTATATGGACACATTTTTAGGTCTATCAAGGATATACCTAGAAGTGGAATTACTAGGTCATATGGTTAACTCTACGTTTAACTTTTCGAGAAATTGCCAAACTGTTTCCCAAAGCAGCTGCACCTTCTTACATTCCCACCAGCAGTGTATGAGGGTTCCACTTTCTCCATGTCCTTGCCAACAACTGTTACTGTCTTTTTGATTACAGCCATTCTTGAGGGTATGAGGTGGCATCTCATTGTGGTTTTAATGTGCATTTCCCTGATAGCTAATGAATTTGAGCATCTTTTCATGTGCATAATATTGGTAATCTGTATATCTTCTTCAGAGAAATGTCTATTCAAATCCTTTGCCCATTTTTAATCAGGTTGTTTTTCTTTTTCTTTTTTTTTTTTTTTTGAGACAGAGTCTCACTCTGTTGCCCTGGCTAGAGTGCTGTCAGCCTAGCTCACAACCACCTCAAACTCCTGGGCTCAAGCAATCCTACTGCATCAGCCTCCCAAGTAGCTGGGACTACAGGCATGTGCCACGATGCCCAGCTAATTTTTTCTATTTATATTTTTAGTTGGCCAATTAATTTCTTTATTTTTTAGTAGAGACAGGTCTCACTCTTGCTCAGGCTGGTTTTGAACTCCTGACCTTGAGCGATCTGCCTGCCTCGGGCTCCCAGAGAGCTAAGATTACAGGCATGAGCCACCGCGCCCAGCCCAGGTTGTCTTTCTATTGTTGAATTTTAACAGCTGTAACAGTAAATCCTTGAAAAAGAAATAAGGGATTTGCTTTACCAGATACTAAAGCATTCTATAAATCTACTATAATTAAAACAGTACAATCAATCCTCATTATTCATAGATTCCTATTTGTGAATTCACCTACTCCCTAAAATGTATTTGTTACCTCCAAATCAATACTCGCAGGGCTTCTGCAGGCATCCACAGAGCAGCAAATCCCAGGTGGGGTGGAACAAGGCAATGTTCTGCCTTTTTGTTTCATTTCTCATACTGTAAACGAGTGTCCTTTTCATTATCTTTTAGTGCCATGTTTTTCACATTTTTGTGCTTTTTGATAGTGATTTTGCTGTTGAAAATGGCCCTCATGGGAGGTTGTGCATGTGTGGGGGTCAGAGGGTATATGAGAACTCTCTGTGCTTTCCCCACTCAATTTTGCTGTGAACCTAAAACTTCACTAAAAAATAAAATTTGTTAATTTTTTAAAAAGTCCCCATGTGTACTGTTGAAGTGCTGTCTGGTGTTCCTAAAAGTGAAAGGCTGTGATATGTCTTACAGAGAAAATATGTGTGTTAGATCCATTTTGTTCAGGCATGAGTTATAGTGCTGTTGACTCTGAGTTTAATATTAATGAATCAATAATATATATTACATATTTTTAGTTGGCCAATTAATTTCTTTCTATTTTTAGTAGAGATGGGGTCTCACTCTTGCTCAGGCTGGTTTCGAACTCTTGACCTTGAGCTATCCTCCTGCCTCCGCCACCCAGAGTGCTAGGATTATAGGCGTGAGCCACCACACCTGGCCTAAATAAGGTATCTTTAAACACAAACATACATACAACAAAGTTGTGAATTGACTGGTTGATGAAAATGTGGCAAAGGCTTGCAGGAGCCTACCCTGTATTTCCCCTGAAGGCAATGACTCAGTATTCACCAGGTCAGTGTTCTCAGGGACTTTACAGAGCATGACGACCACAGATAATGAGAACCAGCTGTATGTTTTTACACAGCAAGCTGTATATATTTCTGCTATATAGAGCAAATACATATAGAGAGTCAAGAAGCTTAATAAAGTAGAAAAAGAGTGTGGAAACAGATCCAGCATATATATGAGTATTTAATTCATAGTGAAGGTAGATTTTAATTCAGTGAGGAAAAGATGAATTAAGTAAATCATATTAGAACAAGTGATCACCTACATGAAAGAAAATAAAATCAGATCTCTTCCATTATATGATGAAATACATTCTAGATTAATTAAAGATGTAAATAGATAAAACAAAATTTAAAAAATAACTAGAAGAGTCAGGATAGTGGCACACACCTATAGTTCTAGCTCACTTGGGAGGTTGAGGTGGGTAGATCACTTAGCCTAGGAGTTGGAGTCTAGCCTGGGCAACATAGTGAGACCTGGTCCCAAAAAACCCAAAAAACAAAAACAAGTAACTAGAAGAAAACACAAGGGGTGATTTTTATAATTTTTTATAATCTTGGAAGCAAGGAAGGCTTCCTAAGCAAGACACATACCAAAATGCTACAAAGAAAAAATGGACAGATTTGACCAATATTTGCACATAAGAGGCAAAGAATTAATATCTCTAATATATAATGAGCTTCTATTTGATAACAAAAAAGTTTTAGATGGAGAAAGAATATGAGCAAGTGATTCATAGAAAAGTAAATATACACTGCCTATAAAACATATGAAAAGACATCCAATTCTACTAATCATCAAAGAAATGCATCTTGAAATACTATTGTTCAGTTTTCTAACTGGCAAAACAGTGATAACATCTACTGCTTATGCTCAATATATAGTGTTCATGAAATTATAAGCTGGTATAAGTTTATGAAGACAATTTGATTGTATTTATTAAAGTTTAAAATGTACATACCCTTTGACCCAGATACTTTACTTCTAAGAATATACCATATAGAAATAATAGTACATATAAAAAGATATATGCATGTCTGTCCCAGGTGCATTTTTTGTAACAGCAAAACAAAACAAAACAAAACAAACACCTCTCCCCTCGAATCTGGTTAAACTATGGAATGGAATAATGTAAAATTATTCCATTCCAACAGAATGGAATAATATAAAGTTCTCAAAAATGTGTATTACTGGGGTTTAATAGCATGCCCTTAAATTCCATGTCTTTCCTGGAACCTCAGAACGTAGCCTTCTTTGGAAATAGGGTCTTTACAGACATAATTAGTTAAGATGAGGCCATACTGAAATAGAATGAGCCCCCAATCCATTCTAAATGATATCCTTATCAGAAGAGAACACACACGGACATGCACACAGAAGGAAGATGGTCATGGGAAGATGAAGGCAGAGGTTGGAGGGATGCTACCATAAGCCAAGAATCACTGGCAACCACCAGACACTGGAAGAGGCATGGAAGGATTCTTCCCTAGAGTCTTTGACAGGGAGCATGGCCTTACCAACACCTTCATTTCAGCATTCCAGCCTCCACAACCATGCAATAGTGTTTCAAGCCACTCAGCCTGTGGTACTTTGTTTCCACAGCCTTATAAACTAATACAATGTGTCTAGTCAAAAATATGTGCATGAGTCCTTTTTGTGTGTGTGAACTGGAAAAAGTATTTTATATTTATATATATTAAGTATATTTATCTGTACAAACACGGAAAAATTGAGAAGGATGTATACTAGCAGGTTGCTTAAGTATAGGAGTTAGAAGGATAGAGGTGAGAAATTTTACTTGATTGAAAGTCTTTTTTAAAAATCAAAATCTTATATCTCTTTATTGTCTTTGTATGTACGTATTTTATGTATCTTCCAAGTGAAAATGTCTTTGAAGATCATGAAAAGTGAAGCCAAAAATATCAACCTTGAAATGAAGAGCTCAGCCATCTCAGAAGACAGGCCCCTGGAGAGGTACTTGGCAGGAGCAGAGGCACAGTGGCCAGGCCAGGGGCCAGCGAAGAGGGAAAACGATGAGGAAAAAGGATCACTGAGATGGGGTAGAGCCTATGTCATCCATCTGAATTAAGGGAGCCCAAACCTCAAGAGAAAGAACTACTTTTGATTTCTCTGTAGCCTTGAGATCATCAAGGCAGATAAAGAATGTGCTTATATTTGGTGGAAAGACTGAGCACCGGGTGGGCAGTAGACTGGGCAGGAGGGTGTGGTGTGGGCTCCTCCTCCCCTTCCCACAGAATCCCTGACAACAGGGAGAGATGTGGCCAGACTCCAGCTTGGCCTTCAACTATCTGAAAAGGTTTTGTCTGACGTGTTCTCTAGACAACTGGCTGGAGCCATCAAGCCACAAAGTGAATGAAATCCTATCCCGGAAAACAGCCAACAGCACACAGCCAGGCCATTCCATGCCACCCTGGTCACAACTTTCCTTCAACCTAATATGCTGCATCTCACCTCTTTCCCAACCCTCCTCTGTTCTATTCACTCCTTCCGCAACACCAGACAGAAGGACAGTGGAAGTTACATAGCAACTTCTTATCTTTTTTTGAATTTCCAAGGTTTCCTTACTACAGATATCCTCCTATACCAGCTATTTTAAATAATAATAATTTAAAAAGTGTGACAGAGAAGAGAAACTCTCTACATAAGAGTTCAGTAAAGCTCATGACCTGTATTCCAAATTCTTACCACGATGTGGAACCATTTCACTGTCTGAGATGTCAAAAATGGTCTCTCAGACAAAAATACATCCTTGAAGTCAAAGTACAGAAACTGTAACCTCCCACCCCTCTTTACAAGTTGGGCACTCTGTAGAAAAGAGGGTGGGCCAACGTCTGACCCATCAGGCGGCTTCGTGGTGCCTAAGAGTTGTTCACAAAGAAAACTCACTTAGGCTCGTTCACTGTGGACAACCATAACATACTCTGGAATTCTGAGTGGGGACAGTCCTTTTACACAGATTACTAACCTGGCAAAAGGAAAAAAAGATTTCTTTCCAGGACAAAAAACTCCCTCTGGGTAAAAAGGATAGGGAAGAAAGAAAGGGAAAAAGCCAATACTAGCTCTACAAGAGCATGAGGTTTATCTGTCTGTTTTGTTCATTGCTCTGTTGAGAACAGTGTCTGGCATATATCAGGCTCTCAAGAAATATTCACTGAATGAATGAATGAGATAGGGGGGAGGGAGGGAGGGAGGCTAACAAACCAGAAGCTTTAACTATAGAATTAAGTCCATGGGGAGAAAAATCAAAAGAGCTGTCTGGATTCACAGAAACTTCAAAATAAAGATTAAACAAATAAAACCTCATGATTTCTTATATTAGAAATATACCCAAGAAAAGCCTGCAAAGCCCGTGACCAAGTTCCCGTGACTTTCACTGGCCCGTGCTCAGTATTTAACCAGGCTGCTCTCCAGGAGCTCATTTTGCATAGCACCTCTTCTAGTATCCTGTGCATGAGGAAGGGGGAAAGCCTGGAAGTGGCTTTTGCCAGGTCCCCTGCATGGGTGGCAGCATGCCCAGAGTCATTTTCATACACTGCAGGGATGGAAGGAGCCCAAGAAATCATTTTGCCAATAGCCTTACTTTCAGGAAGCAATGTATCTGAACAACTCCAAATGAAAGAGAGTCCATCTATTTTCATGAGTGCTCACTTATACAAAAATTCTTCTCTAAATATGAGACTTTAGGTAAGTTACTCAATCCCCTTGCACATCAGTTTCCTTATCTTTGAAATGAACATAAAAACAGTATCTACCTTATGTTACTGTTGCAAAGACTGAGAAATGAATATAAGTACATAGCACAGTGCCTAGTATACAGAAGTGCTTGACACTGCTGGTCTTATCACAGAAGGTAAGCTTATTCTGCAAACAAAAGAGTAAGATACTCCTTGAGGTCCAGGCATTTCATCTTTGGGCACTGGCCTGGACTCTTTAAGTCAGACGAGGCCCTTAGTTGTAAGTCAATGAATGATCTGTTACTCCTCAACCTTCTGGATGCTACTGCATGCACTTCATCCTTTCCTTGAAGGCCCATGGGTGCCTAAAGCTCTAACTGACCAGTATAGAGAAATACCTTCTCACCATATGTGAGAACTACCCCAGGCTTCCACAGTATAAATGGGTGTTTTAATTTAAAAGTGGCCAGAAAATGCCAAAAAACAAATGCAAACAAAATAATTGGGTTTAACATGCTGGCACCTGGCTTGGCTGAGGCAGTGACGGCAGGCACTGAGACAGAATGGACACGATGCTAGACTAGAGTTAAGAAACTAAGGTTCAAGTGCTATTTTGCCACTTTCATCTGGGTAAGCAAGTTCCCTCACCTCTCGTGGCCTCAGTTTCTTCTTTTATAAAATGGGAGTATATACTAGATTAACCCTAAAGGTCCTTTTTAGCTCCAGGACTTAATGATTCCATGGAAATGGTAAAAGCCAAGAGGACAGCTGGCAGGAGCAAAGTGGATATAAAGATAGGAAGCCAGGAGGGAAAACAAAGAAACAAGAACGTGACTGTGAAGGGAAAACTATGGGTTAGTAAGAGAACGGATTGAGTAAGTCGAACATGACCCATAGGGTGCAGACTGAGACCATGAGCTGGGCTGAATGCTGGGGAAGACCAGTGCAGGAAAATTCTACAGGGCCAATACCTTGGAAAACCACTTATCTTCAGAACTACAGTACCAGCCAGAAAGAACCTTGTCTCTTCAGGGACTAGGGAGCTGAGAGAGAGTGTCTGATGATCTGAGAGAAAGAAGAGTGTAGGACTCCAAATTCAAACTTAAAGCTAGACTCTTTAGGTCACTATGTAGCTACAAACTAATCACATCAGAGTTAAGAGCGCAGACTCCGAAGACTGGCTGCCTGAGTTCAAATCGTGGCTCTATGACTTAATAGCTTTGGGACCTTGAGCAAGAAACCTAACTTTACTGTGCCTCGGTGTCTTCATATGTAAAATGGGCATAAAACCTCAAACTATCTCACAGGAATGTTGTGAAGATTAAATAAGCCAATATATGGAAAGCCCCTTGAATAGTGTCTGTTACCTGGTAAATACTAAATAAGTCTCAGCTTATTTACTTATTTTTTGCTGTAGAGTGAGATGTTTATATGACTCACTGCAAAGTCACTTCATTCCCCTCATCAAGAGGATTTAGGGGCAGGATTTCCTACTCAAGACTGAAACCTAGAAAAGAACCCCACTTCTGTTGCCCTTTTGTTCCCTGAGTAGGGTCAGGAGAAAACCCCTGACCATTGGTGGTAGTGCCTCTAGTATGTCACCAAGGCTCCAACTATCCCCCATCATTCCCAAGGTGCCACTGCAGGGAGCACCAGATGACCCTGGGAGGTCAGAGAGGCCAGCAGTTAAGGAAACAATACGCTCAGGGGGTTTCCGTTGGCGAATCTGCCACGCCATTCTTCCCTGCATTTATTTCAAATGTACTGCTAAGTAATCCTAACTTGAAGGAAGTTGTTTTTTGGTACCAAGACATTAAATGATATATTAGCCAGGCATGGTGGCATGCACTTGTCATCCTAGCTACTTGGGAGGCCGAGGCAGGAGGATCATAGGAGTTTGAGTCTGCAGTGAGCTATGATCACGCCACTGTACTCCAGCCTCGGTGACAGAGTGAGACTTTCTCTCAAAAAAAAAAAAAAAAAAAAAAAAGGTATATTTTTATTTTTCCCACTCTCTTACAGGCCTCTCACAGGCCCAGAAGTTCCGAGTTGTTGCACCTAATTCTCCCCCATGTGTTTCTATTTACCCTTCATCTCATTATGCATTCTTAATTTTTCTTCCAAATGCTATGCAAAACAATTAGTTTTACATGTCTACAGCTTTCCAGAATGATCACAAATGGGAAAATATGGTGCGTCAATGTCCACATTTATAAGTAAAAACAGCACTTTAATAGCACCAACAACCTTAAAGAGCTGCAACCACACCCTTCCAATGCTCTCTCTCCTTAACCACTGAGCTCAGCTCCAAGGACTCATTTTATTTTCATTTGCAAGGCAAAATATTAATCTGAAGTGGACCAGATAATCTGGCTTGTTGACAAGACACTAACGTTTCTTGAATTTTTCAAACTATGATTTAGAGAAGGAGCAATCATTGTCCACTGACTATCCCGTGTTGCAACTCAACAGTCTATGGAGATTCACTCTACATGACAGGAGGAAGAAAGTATGCCATCGACCAGCATCCATGCACCAAAGAGTAGAAGTTGTTATTAGGGAGACTGTAAAGGAAAGACAGGAAAGGACACTGATGTGTCTGAGGAAGCAGCACAGCCTGGCCTAACCGACAAGTTTCTGTGAGTTTTTACTCTAAATGCTCTGGACCTTCCTGATAGGGGTTGGAAACTTCATTTTTGAGCTCTATATGACGTTTCAAAAACAACTTTCTTAATAAATACAAGGAAGTTATATCTGGATTTTAAAAACTAAATATATGAGCTGTTGATTTTTTTAAAAAATGAATTCTTATCTTACAATGTTCCCTTCTTTTGATTTTGATATAATTTTGGAAATTTTTCCATGCCTTCCTCAAGTGTACAAAAATATCTTTCAAAGGAAACCCAACCCAAAGTATGATTTTTCTGACTGATTAGGTCTTGGTATAAAGAAGCTTTAGGATTATAAAGCTTAGATTGGGCTGGGTGCAGTGGCTCATGCCTGTAATCCTAGCACTCTGGGAGGCCAAGGTGGCAGGAAGATAACTTGAGCTCAGGAGTTTAAGACCAGCCTGAGCAAGAATGAGACCTTGTCTATACTAAAAAGACAACAGAAAAAAAATGAGTTGGGTGCGGTGGTGCACACCTATAGACCCAGCTACTAGGGAGGCTGAAGCAGGAGGATCGCCTGAGCTGAGGAGTTTGAGGCTGCAATGAGCCATGATGACGCCACTGCACTCTAGCTGGGGTCACAGAGTGAGATTATCACAAAAAATTTGAATAAGTAAAAATAAAAAATAAAGCTTAAACTAGTAAATTTTTTCTGAAAACATATTTCCTAAAAGTTATGCTGGATCCTAAAGGTTTCAGAACATGGTTATACAAAGAGTTCTATAATATTAATGTACATATTTCTCCAATATGGACAAATAAACATCATCAAAATAATATCCCTCAAGTCTTTCTCAAAAAGTAAATTTCAAGTCTTATCACATGTTAGTTACATTATTCTCAAATGGAAATCCCTCAAATGGTCTGTCAGACTATGAGTTCCTATGCTGCCACTGATGTACTGTGACTAAACTTAAGTGTTTCTTAAATTCAACTTACTGGCAAAATTGATATACTTTTGAGCACAAAAGTAAATGAGCTGTGACAGAGAGAAAGACTAAATTGAAAGAGCTGGATATACTTAGACAAAAACCTAGCTCAATAGGCCAAGGACTATTAAAGGATCTGGTTAAAAGCAAGCTGGACTCAGATGCTTTCAATAAATCCACAGCTATTTATTAAACATCCATTATGGATAGGATCACAGGAGAGAAAAGGATAGAGTAAGATACAGTCAAAACCTCTTCTGGGCAAACACTCATGCCTACCATGTGTGTTCTGAATTTGGCTCCAGCAGATGTGTTTCTCTAGTAAGTTTCTTAATCTGAGTCTCAGTTTCTCAGTCTGGGAAAATGGAGATAATAAACCCCATAACACAGAGTTTTAGTAGGACTGAATTAAATGAGACAATATAGGGAAGGTGTTTCTTCTTAGGTATCAGTAAATGTTATTGCTTTTCCCCTCGTATACTGTCAAGAAAACTGTCTCTGATAAATAATAAATGCAGCATTCTACCTGGAAAGGGTCTGTCCTCATCACCGCCACGAAGAGGAACTCCCTTATTTTCTGGCATATACTTCTTGGTAATGGGCAAGGACATCAGCCGAATGTGATGGATGAGCGAGCGCCAGGTGTGAGCTCCAGAAAGCACCGGTTCAGGTGCTAATGGGCTGAAAGGTTGAATCACAAAGTAGGCAGTGAGCAAGATTAATCCCAAGGTTATGAGGACCTACAAGAAAACACAGGAAAGGCATTAATAACTGTCCCAACAAACAAAATACTTAATACCAAGAAAAAAACAGTCCTTTTCTGCTATTTCCAATGTGTCTTAAGAACTAATCCATTTACATTCACTTCTGGAAGCATTTAAACCTTGACAACTATAAGGACTGCAAGGCTCACCAAGCTTCTAACATACAATCAGGAGCTATGTCCACCATTAAAAAATACACACAAATAGAGTTTAAAACATTAACTGCCATGTGAGTTATATTTAACTCAAACTAGTTTTGAGCCCAGGGCCTCGTGAAACATATGTAACTCACACATCTCTTTACCTTGGGAGCTGTGTGGTGTGCAGGCAACTCACGCTGCCGTGCTGTAGCCTACATGTTACGTGATGGGTGGCCCCTGGGCAAAACTCTGCAGTTGGTTTATGAAAATCTTACTTGTTGATGTTCTTATTGTTATAATTAATATTGACAATTTAACTGCATACAACTCATACACAGAAAACAATAAAAATAACAAATTTTTCATTAAATTAAAAAGGATGGTTTTGTTTTTGAAGTTTTTATTCTTTTTTCATAATAAAACACTGTGGGCCCAAGGAAAAATTTTTTTTCTAGTATGGCAGTCAATGTGTTAATTATAAATACACAGCTTTCATCCAGGACATTTAACAACATAGTCAAATTTCCTAGTAACACATGGTAACAAGAGCAAAGGCCAATTTATTCACAGAAAAAGCAAGGCTCAATGGTGGAGTCAGGCAACAGTAATATTTGGGAAGAATGTTGAACAGTTTGTGCTCTAAGTGATTTCCACGCCAGAATATATCGTTACCTTATACACAGCTATAAGGAGAGGATACTGGGGTGGCCCCCTCTGAGGCTCATTCTTTTCCAGGAGCTGCCTGATAAATTTTTCGATTGCCTTCTCTGACATGCCACACTGATGGCCTGTCTGTCTCACCAAATCAACAGTCTCGGAAAGTTTGTCATAAATGCTGAGCTCATTGGCAGCAAGATCCATGTCTTCCAATATAAAATCCCTGAGAGAGAGAAAATAAATGTGAAAAAGAAAGATGGTTTAAGTCCTTCCTCCGCAAAGCTACTCCTTTCTTTAGAACTGTGTTTGTTGACCATCTGAGGGGAAGAACCAGTTTTATGTTTTTCCCAATCCACTGCAGACCAATACTTTTATAAAACACAATGAATATGTTGAGACAATGTCAAATTTTTAAATGTTACTTAACCACTTCGGTATGAGCATTGACTATAGTCGACAGCCACAGATGAAGGCGCACAGCCGAGCATCGACTTTAGTCGACAGCCAAAAGCTTTTACTTTTACAGCTTTTATCTCTGCAGTTGCAGTGTGTACATTCAGCTAATAAGTTACTACAAATCTGTGACCTTTTAACAAGTCCTTAGTAGGAGTTATTATAGTTATTTTCCTAAAGCTGCCTGTAAAGTAAAACAAGCTTTCAGTGCTTTAAAGCTTTCCTCATCACACAAGAGCAAAACGGATCCGTCGTCAATGCACAGCACAAACTATTGTGCAGACTGTGAGTGCTGGCTGTTGGCAAGGCTTCGCGGCCGGTGAGCGCCAGACCGAAGTGGTTAATTGTGGGCTAGTAACAGTTTACAGACTAGCACTGGTTCCTAAACACTCTGAGGAGCACAATGAATCCTACTGGCACTCTGCAGCACTACGGGCATCCAGAAAGATTTCTGAAACTAACCACAGGAGATCTGTTACTGGTAATTTACTAAAAATTTTTTAAAAATGGAATATGGATAGTGTTGTTGCTCAATTATTTCTTTCCAATTATTCCAGATATACTTTTGAGCAACATGAGAGGAGGACCTGATCACTGAAGGTGAGATTTACTGGGGGAAACATGCTAATAAGCTTTGTTCTTGTCAGTGTAAGGATTCCAGATAACACAAAACCATGGCATGGAAGCTCTCTAGACCTTGCATCCTCATGCCTTTCCACAAATATAACTGTAGACAATAAAGGGCATTTTATTTGTATTTTATATGCTTAAAAGACCTAAGATATACAACTATTTCAAAATTTGTGTTTGTAGTTATTTTAAAGCCAGATTATTTCACAGTGCCCCTAGAATAAAAGGCAAAAACTAAAATGGCAAAGTACAGTTCTCTCTGTAACATTTGTAAATAAAATTAAATAGTTCTTTTTAAAAAGTTTGTGTTACAGAACAATACTATCTCTCATTTGCAGAAGGAAGAACAGTGCTTAGGGTGTATGCTCTCTTCTACTAGGTTTTTGTCTTTTTTTTTTTTTTTTTTAAATACAGAGGGTCCTCTTATTTCACATACTTCACTCCTAACCTTAAAAAGCACTGACATGGTACACGTATATTCTTTCAGCAAGGAGATGCTGCCACCTGTAGGGTAAAGGACAACAGCCACGTTGCTCCAGCAGAGAAAAGGAGGCCTGAAATGCCACAACTCAGCACACACATCAACACGTCTTCCAGCAGTGTGCCTCCCGATGACTCCTTCTCTCTGGTCCTTTTAAAACCTTTAGTTCATTGGGTCTTAACCTAGCCTGCACACTGGAATAACCTAGTGCACTTTCCATAAATGCTTATACCTGGGCCTTAACCCACATCAATTAGATCAGAATCAGAAGACTTCTAATGGTAGAATAACAGGCATGAAATCTAGACTTTGAGGAACTGAGGGAGGAAGTCCCCACACTCAAATAAAAGGACAGTGCAAACTACAGTTGGGCCTCGAACAACACTGGTTTGAACTGCACGGGTCCACTTATACACACATTTTTTTCAACCAACAAGGATTGAAAATACAGTATTTGCAGGACACAAATATAGAGAGGACCTGTATATAGAGAGGGCCAACTTTTTTTATAGGTGGGTTCCCCAGAACTGAATGCGGGACTTGAGTATGTGCAGATTCAGATATATTTGGGGGGTCCCAGAACCAATCCCTTGAGTATACTGAGACCCAATTGTAATTTAAAAACATGTATTTTCAACGAATGGTGCTGGATATGCACATGTAAAAGGATGAAGTTGGACCTTTCTTTATACCATAAACAAAAATTAATCAAAATGGATTAAATACCTATGAGCCAAAACTATAAAACTCTTAGAAGAAAATATAGGGGAAAAGCTTCATGATATTGGATTAAACAATGGCTTCTTAGACACAAAAGAGCAAGGAGCAAAAGAAAAAATAAATTGGACTTCATCAAAATAAAAAACTTTTGTGCCTCAAATGATACCATTACAAAAGTGAAATGACAACCCACAGAATGGGAGAAAATATTTGCAAATCATATATCTGATAGGGGGTAGTATAGAGAATACATCAAGAATTCTTACAAATCAGTAATATTAATAAAAAGACCAATAATCTAATCAAAAATAGATGACGGATTTGAATAGCCATTTTCCCAGAAAAGATATATTAATATAAATGGCCGATAAACACATAAAAAGGTACTAAATATCATTAGCCATCAGAGAAATGCAGATCAAAACCACAATGAGATACCATTTCACATCCACTGGGATAGCTATGACCAAAAAGTCAGATAATATGTGTTGGTGAGGACATGGAGCAACTGAACTCTTATAGACTGCTGGTGGGAATATAAAATGGTACAGCCACTGTGGAAAACAGTTTGACAGTTCCTCGAAAAGTTAAACATAGTTACCACATGACCTAGCAATTCCACTTCTGGGTATGTACCCAAGAGAACTGAAAACAGGTCCACACAAAAACTTGAACACAAATGTTAATAGCAGTATTATTTAGAATAGCACCTAAAATGGAAGCAACTCAAATGTCCAAGAACTGATGAAGAATAAACAAAATGTGGCACATCCATATAATGTAATATTATTGAACAATAAAATGGGAGGCGCGGCTGGGTCTGTGGGCAGAGCATTCTTGATGTCATCTGCACCTTCTGAAAGAAAAGATGGTCAGTGTCTTGAAAGGAGTGCTTATAGAAAAGATCCCACCATGAAGCAGTTTCTGCTGTACTTGGATGAGTCCAATGCCCTGGGGAAGAAGTTCACTATGCAAGACATTGATGAAACTCATGTCTTTGTAATAGCAGAGTTGGTTCATGTCCTCCAGGATCGAGTGGGTGAATTTATGGACCAAAGTGCTTTTATTCAGAAGTGAAAATACTAGATATTGACCACTTAGGAATTGTAAGCAGCAAATGTGAAAGACTCACCATTCAGTATCATATGTGACTGATTAGACTTAGAGGACTGCTTAGGAGCCTGCTATGGGAAAGATCGAGGGATCATTTGTCCAGAAAAATGCCCCCTGAACTGATTTTTTTGTACCCTAGAATTAAAAAAACAAAAACAAAAAACAAACAAACTTTAGCAGTTGGCTGTAATTTGGCTTATTATTCTTTATTAAAATATAAATGTCAAAAAACCCTAATAAAATGGAATGCAGTACTGATACATACAACATGGATGAACCTTGAAAACATGCTAAGTGAAAGATGACAGTCACAAAAGACAACATATTATACGATCGCATATATATATGAAAAGTCAAGAACAGGCAGAACAATCTATAGAAAGTAAATGTCTAGGCGAGGAAGTGACTTTTCTGAGACCACCAGTCAGTTGTCACCTGAGCCTCACCTGGACCTCACACTCTTTTCACTAAGCTATTTATGATTAGCAGCCAGAGGAGGGATTACAAAGCATTAAGAGCTATACGAACAACAACAACAACAAAAAACACACAAAACCACAAATTAGGATGTAGCATTTCCAATTAAGTCAGGAGTAGATGATCTCTGAGAAATGAGATTATAGCTGATTTTTATTTACTTTGTGCTTTTTCATACTTTCCAAACTTTTCCTATATGAATTTTGTAATCACAAAATTCCCAGTTACTAAGGAACATCACTGGGCACAAATGGGTCAGAGATGTGCAGTAGTGGATGGCCATAGCATCACAGGGAGGAAGCAAGGCGTGATTTGCCATACATGCCAAGAATGACTTTTTGGTTCTCCATTGAGTTGTATTTAAATGTTATAGCTGGAAAATGGAAGCAGCACTGGATTAGGAGAGAAGAGAGATGAGTTTTCATTCAAGCTTTGCCAGTCACTAGTGAAATTATTTTGGGTAAGTTACTTGGTCTACTTCTGCATCCAAAAAAATAAGAGGATTCGGCCATGAGGTTTTTAAAGTCTCCTCCAGCTCCAAAATTCTAAGAGTCTATGGACACTTCAGGAGGGAGAAAAAGTCAATCTGTTAGAAACTAAAGACGTATGTTCAATTGCATTCTTATTCCTATTCCCACTCTGTATGCCAGACGCTGTACTAAACATTCTAGAAACATCATCTTAGTGAACCACTACTGTGATCTCACAAGGTAGGTGTGATTAATCTCATTTCACAGATGTCCACAGACTTTACTAAGCCTCAGAAAGGTTTCATAACTTGCCAGGATGTGAACCCAAGGGTGCCTGACTTCAGGGTTGGTTGGTGTTTTTAACTTTTATGCAGGCTGCCTCCCTTACCACGTACTTTCCTAATCTGAGCAGGCAGTTCCGAAACCATGCAGCCCTCAATCACAACTGAGTGGCTGAGAACTGGAAAGTGCTAGACTACAATGATTCCTGCAAAAAGAATAAAGTGATAACTTATTACAATATTTTTCACATCTTGGTTTTGTGACCAGTGATTCCAGAGATAGCGTTTTCCTGTTTAACAAAAACATCCTAAGAAAGTAGGGATAATGTTCATTTAAATATATTATAATAAATTATCCAACAATACCCAGTCAAAATCCATTAAAACTCAGTAGAGGACCAGAAAGGAAAGAATCCAGAAAGGAATTCTAGAAACAATTCCAGTAAAAAATTGTTAAGTATGCCTGTTGGGAGGTGGGATCACATGCAGGTGAGCAATCGGAAAAGTCAGAATACTAAGCATGTGGGAGTAGTCCCTATCATAAGGTGACTGATGACTAAATACTTCAAAAGAAACATGTTGGCGAATACCAAGGCTATGAACAGCTCTCAGACCAGAGAAAGTGTGGCCTGCAGGGTTAATAGTCTTCAAATACTACAGGAACATGAAGAAGGTATATTTCCTTGTATTAAGAGGCGATTACAAACAGCTCATTTACTCGTGTCAATAAACCAAGTCATATTCCTTTCTGAAATCCGAGATGCCAGGTTTATCACATACCCAGTCCACACATTTTTAGAAAAAGTATTTCCCCCCTAATTATTAGGAAAAGATGTTTAAGAAGGAGGCAGGGAATCTACATTAAAAAAAAAAAAAAGTCAAAAGGGCAGAAATCTGGACTTCGCTAGCACTGCTCCATTTGGACACTGCTGTGACGCCTGAGAAACAAATTCAAGCAGGGCCGACCTCGTTTTGCTCTCCCCGGAGGAGCAAGGGAAAGAGAGATGTCCTAAGGGAGTTGATCCCGGGGGAGCTACCAGGGAATGCTGTCAGTCTGCAAAAGGAGAGACTAGGAAAAGGGACCAACGCTGGGGTAAAGGGTGGCAGCAGCGGTGAGGGAGAGGCTGCGCGAGGATGTCATAGAAGGGCGCGGCGGCGAGGCTGTCACGGGCGGCCTCCCCCCTCCCGGCCTCGGGCCCCAGTCACTCACATGCGGGGCCCGCGCCCCCTCGGGCTCCTCCCGCCTCGGGGACAGCAGCCGCCGGGCGAGGAGGATGGGCCGACAACTTCCTACTTCCGGGAGCGCAACCCGGAAGCAACCCCCACGCCACAGGCGAGGCCGGGTCCCCTAGGGTAGCGCCTCCTTCTCTCCCTGTGCTTCCGCCAAAAACAGGACGCACGACGTCGCGGCGCGCGCGGGAACTCTCGAGATATCTAGAGAGCGCAGGTTCTTGCGCCCCCTGGCGTCCCGCTCGCGCTGCCGCTCTTTGTCCTCAGTCCCCCTTCTCTACCTGCACTGACACAAACTTCGTAGCTAAACTAACTCAACAAGCATTTATTGAGTCCTCTACTACGTGCCGGGCTGTGTGTTAGTCATTAAGGGATGGGGGTGGGAGAGGTACGTAAATGAAGAGCAGCTCCTTCCCTCCGGGGGCTCCTAGTCTTGAGAAAGACAAGAGAACAAATCCCTCTAATTTCCACCCATTAATATTCATCAAGCGCTTACTCTGTGCCAGGCCTTACTAAGCACTTTTTATCCATGAAACCGTGTCAACAACCCTGTGACATAAATTTATCCCCACATTTATCCTCTTACAAGCCAAACAGGTTTATGGGGAGGTTAACTTGCTGAGATTACACAGATAAAGAGCCGAGTGGTCAACATTTGAACCCAGACTCCTTATCCTGCCCTGTCTGCAGTGCCAAAAGTCTTAACTGCTTTCTACAAGAGATCTGTAAACAAAATACTACTGGGTTCGGACTAAATGCTACAGTTACAAAGACAGTGTGGTAGTGATGCAGGGGTAGGTAAATCAATGCAACAGAATGGAGAGACCAAAAACGAGACACATATATGGACGTTTGATTTATGACAAAGAGGTGCACTAGAGGAGTGAGGAAAGGATAATATTTTCAATAAATGGTGCTGGGTCAACTGTCTATCAACATAGAAAAAACAAAACTTGACACCTACCTCATTGCATACACCAAAATAATTCTAGGTGCATTGTAGATCTACCCATAAAATAAGCCCTAGCAGGATTTCTAAGCATTTGTGAAATATAAGCCCTACCCCAAAAACAAGACCTAGTGATGGGCGTGGCTATGCAGCGTGTCTGCACGACCCATGCATTTTGTCACGGAGCAGTAAAGAAGACGAGCAGCCCTTCTCATCTGCCCCATGAGAGTTCTATTGCTTGACATGAGAGATTGGGGCCAATGGTTCTAAAGGAAATAGATTCGCAAGAAATTCAGGATGGAATTTGGGGTTTGGAGAGTTATGATGATGTTCCAGAAGAAGACGACTTAACTATATTTGAATAAATGTAGATTGTTGTACCGTACTTAAAAAAAAATAACACCTCCCCTGAAAATAAGCCCTAGGGTGTCTTCTTGAGGAAAAATAAATATAAGACCCTGTCTTATTTTCGGGGAAACACGGTATATGAGAAAAACAAAACAAAAATTCAGGGCTGCTCTGTCCAATACTGCTGCCATGCAAGTGACTACTGAACTCTTGGAATGTGGCTAGTCAGAATTGAGATGTTCTATAAGAGAAAACTGATACAGTGGACTACATTAAAATTAGAATCTTCTGATCATCAGAAGACACGATTAAGAGAATAAAATGACTAGCCATAGAGTGAGAGAAACCGACAAAGAGCTTCTGTCCAGGATATATAAAGAACTTCACCAATAAGAAAAGGACAGCCAAATAGAAAAAAACAGGTAGAAGATTTGAATACGAAAAGACGATATCACAAAGAGGATATCTAAATGACAAATACACATATGAAAAAGCATTTAATTTCATTAATCATTAGTTGTTAATGAAATGACTACTGAGATACCATTATACAGGCTTTAGAATTCCTTAAATGAAGAAGACTGGCAATACTAAGTGTTGGCTAGGAAGCAGAGCAACAGCAATTCTCACAGGCTGCTGGTGAGCATGTAAATTGCTACAGCCACTTTGGAAAACATTCTGATGTTAATTACTAAATGACACACATTACCTATGACCCAGCAATTCTGCTTCTAGGTATATACCCCCAAAATGTATGTTCAAGTGCACCAAGACACATACAAGAATATTCATAGCAGCTGCATTATTTGTAACAGCCACGATCTGGAAGCATCCCAAATGCCCGTTAACAATAGATTATAGAAATACAATGTAGTATATTCATGCAACAGTATACTACACAGCATGGAAAAATGAAAAACTAGCCACTACATAAAACAACATGGATATATCTCACAAACTTAATGTTGAAGAAGCCAAACAAAAAATACACACTTTATGACTCCATTTATATAAAATTCAACAACAGGGAAAACCAATCAGTGATATTACAAGGCAAAAAGTGGTTATCTTTGGGGAAGAAGAAAGGGGTAATGATTGGTAGGGGGCTTCTGAGGAGGTGGAAACATTTTATATCTTGATTTGATCCCTCATGGCTTCTAGCTAACTCCAACTTTTCTGGATCTCAACTCATACTATAATTCCAGGGGAAACTTCTGATTGTTCAAAGCTGCTCTGGAGCAACCACAGCTCAGGAAGCACTGTGTGTTTACCACAGCCCTCATTCCACTTTCTTTTTGTTTGGTTGTCCATCTCTCCTAGAAGGTGAGTTTCTTTGGGGCAGGGCTCTGTGTGTGTGACTCACCTCTGTCTACTCAGTGCCTCATGGCTGGTAGGAGCTCCAGGAAAAGATTTAGGGAGAAAGTGACCTTGGAGGTAGCTTATAAGTATTCAGACATTGAAGCCTAGGGATGGCACAAGACTCACAAGATATACAGTAAGGAGCTACATAAAATCCAGAAAAAGGCAGCTCAAATAATAACAGACAGAACGGAACAATGATTAAGACTTTTCCATCCAGTTCAAGGGCCAGAAAGTAGGCATGAACACAAGACTATAGGAGGTGCAAAATTAATTATACTTTACATTAGCCCAGTATTCATTAATTTAAAATGTAGTTTCCTATTCATTAGTCATTCAACAAAAACTGAGCACCCTTTGCTCAGTACTTTGTAAGGACAGTGCATAGATAAAGAAGGCCCAGTTCCTCTCTCAAGAAGCTCACTGTCTAGTTTATCTTTACAACCTTGTACATCCTTATTCCCACTTTACAATTAAGGACACTAAGGTTGAACTGTGGTTAAGAGCACAAGCTCACCAGGTGTGGTACTTTAAGCAAGTTATTTAATCTCTGTAAGTCTCAGTTTCCTCAAAGCAAAATGGGAATGGTAATATCTACTTTGTGGGGTTTTGAAGATTAAACATAAAAATAGACAATAGAGTGCTTAGCTTGATACTGGACACATAGTAAGCGTTCATTTAGCCATCATTAAGTGGTGTGCAAGGCATTTAGAGTATACGTTTATTCACTCACTTCATTCTTGTCCTCCCTCCAAACCTGCTTGCAGCTCCTCTACTTGCTTTTCCTCCTCAGGCCCTAAGCAAACCTCTCTTACAACTTTGATGCACCAGCCAATCATTTTATGCCTTGCTCTTGCTCTGATCCCTTCGACCTGTATTCTCCTTTTCTTTATCTCCCATTTTCTTCCTGGCCTTTCCCTCTCTTCTCTCCCCAGACTCCTTACCTTTGGAGTTTGGAGGCTCAGATTTGCTGTATGGCTATGGAAAAACAAGTATTTAAGTGCTGAGTCTCAGTTTTCACATGTGAAAAATGGGAATAATACTATTTGCAGGATTGCTTTGTGGAGTAGATGAGATAAAGTGCAAGAGCTGTGTCTGAATCTCCCAGTGCCTTCAGAGAGTTCGTTACAAGAATCTCTCAGCTCTATTCCCTTTTATTTACTTCCTCCCCTTCTGATCCCAGTCCAATTATGGGACTTAGAAATTTCTCGAATTGAATGTTAGGAAATAACTCCAATCAGAGTGCAGTCTTGCTAGTTGTTCCCGCCTTCCATGCCTAAACGAACCAATCAGATCGTCCGGAGAGTCGCGCGGTATCGCCGCTTGGAGACTACCTCGAATGGAGCTTGCACTTTTCTCCCTCCTTGCGCCCAGCCTTTCCTCGCCTCGCACCCCAGCTTCCTACTCTTGGAGGACGGGGCCGCCCTCTTCCTTGTTCCAGCCCCTCAAATTCTGGCATCGAAAGGGTTGAACGGCAGAGGCCGGAAGTGTGTGCAGCACCTGTGGGTCCCCTACAAATCGACGCCGGAAGTAGTAATTGCTAGAGAAACAGTCCGCTGGGTTCATTATGGCGGCAATTCCCCCAGACTCCTGGCAGCCCCCCAACGTTTACTTGGAGACCAGGTGAGGGGGTTCGGGCCTCTGGGGTTGGGCTGGTGGAGGCGACGAGGACCCTGGGTCTCGCCGCGGGGCTCGGTTTCTGGCGCACTCCTGGAGGCCGGCCTCCACGTGGAGGGGCGTGGAGCGGCGCCGTGAGGGTCCCCTGAGGGCCGAGAGGGGTCACCACCGCCCGCGTCCAAGCTCCGCACCGACTCGCGCTGAGACCTCCGCGACAGCGGCTTGATTGTTCTCCTCCCTCCATTCTGTTCATTCATTCATCCATTCATTCAACAGGAGTGTAATGAGTCCACAAGTCAGGCACATAGGATCCGAATTCTGAGGATACAGAAGTGGATAAAACACACATGGCCCTGCCTTTAGAAGCTTACAGTATAGTGAAGGAGACAGATGTAAATATGTGATAAGTAGTATAGTTATATAAACAAATTACTGTGAAAATACAGGAAGAAGCACATCTTTCCCACTATCAAAGAGTGATGTGATAACTAACTTGCTAGTACCGTGCCCCTGATAAATGTCATCCCATTTAGTTTAATCCTCACAGCATCTCGAATCATGAAGGTATTACTTCACCTCCTCCCCCTCCAATATTAGCTGGGGAAATGCCAAATTTTACATTAACGTAGTTGGTAAGTGGGGGAACCTTATTTGGAGCCTGGGCTACCTGTCTCACATGCTAGGTTCCTTAGCCCCATTTATTTATTCCGTTGCCTCTTTAGAAGAAACTCAAAGTGAGCTTTCCAAAGTTGAACAAGGGATCCTGATCAAAAAACTTAAATAATTTCTTGCTGCTGTTAACAATATAAAGTTAGAACTTTTTAGTCTGGTATTCAAGGTGATTTTTTTTCATCTTCTTGCCTACCTACATTCCCCCAACAGCAGCCGGGGCCTGCCAAAGTCTCTCTGCCTGTCTCTCTGTTCTTGCCCATGCTGCTTTCAACCAGAGCACAGAGTTCTCTCAGTCCTCTCTGTATTTGCTCATGCTGTTCTTGCTCCCTGGCCATCTTCCCCACCTCTTTTTATGAAAAAATTCTGCTTCTTCAGACCCCAACCTGTAATTTCTGAATTCCCGTTAGTATTTTTTTTTTAAATTTAAGTCAAGCAATGTAGAGGTATATAGAATAAGAAGTGAAAGCCACCCTGCCCCCGAAAACAGTACCAGCAGTTTGTTGGATTACCACACAGATCTTTTTCTATGTACAGATAAACACTTCTCTCTTTTATGTCTACTTTTTAACAAAAATGGAATCAAATCATACTATATATATGTTTTTTCTGTAACATACTTTTCTTTCAGTAATACATGTAGCTGCCCATAGTGTGAATAATTGATATTTAGTCATTTCCTCTTTAAGGGACATTTAAGTTGCTTCTCTTTTTTTAAAACTATTTTTTAATTATTTTAGTTTTTATTTATTTATTTACCTTTGAGACAGGGTCTCACTCCATTGCCCTGGGTAGAGTGTGCAGTGCATCATTGTAGCTCACTGCAACTTTAAACTCCTGGGCTCAAGGGATCTTCCTGCCTCAGCTTCCCAAGTAGCTAGGACTGCAGGTGTGTGCCATGATACCCAGCTAATACTTCTCTTTTTAGTAGAGACGGTGTCTCATTCTTGCTCAGGCTGGTCTCGAACTCCTGAGCTCAAGCAATCCTCCTGCCTCGGCCTCCCAGAGTGCTAGGATTACAGGTGTGAGCCACCGTACCTAGCCAAGTTGCTTCTCTTTTTTTGGTATGGCAAATGATGGGATGAACATCCTTGCACATACTGTTTCCTTAGGCACTTTTGTAAATTTTCCTAGAGAATAGATACTTAGAAGTTGAAATTGCTGAGGTATGCACATTTCAGAATTCAAGGAAGAATCAATTCAGGATTCTGTTCAAGGACTTCCTGACTGCCATTCCAAAACGTTATTTCCTGTATTTTAAAAATATCCACCAGATTGTAAGCTCCATGATCAAAAACGCACCTGGAATAGTGCCTGGCACAGAGTAATTATTAATTTATGTTGAATGGTAAAAGAGGGTTGTAGGCAAAAAGGCTGTTAGAAAGCCGTTTTCTAGCACATTCCACATATATTTCATAGAGTACCTACACTGAGCAAAGCATTGCGTTAGGCACTGGGTATCCAGGCTATATAGAGTTGACTCAGTTCTTACATTCTTGGAGTTTGAAGTGTAGATGAGTAATGGAGTAGTGGGGAAGGCACCCGTCCTGTCTCTTCTTTTTCCTTTAGCAGTAGTGGGGAGGAAAAAGCACTCATCATATTGGGTAGGTTCAAAGGTTTTTTGTTTTTTTTTTTTTTGAGACAGAGTCTCACTCTGTTGCCAGGGTTAGAGCGCCGTGGCGTCAGCCTAGCTCACAGCAACCTCAAACTTCTGAGTTCAAGTGATCCTCCTGTCTCAGCCTCCCGGGCAGCTGGGACTACAGGCATGTGCCACCATGCCCGGCTAATTTTTTCTATATATTTTTTAGTTGGCCAATGAATTTCTTTCTATTTTTAGTAGAGACGGGGGTCTCGCTCTTGCTCAGGCTGGTTTTGAACTCCTGACCTTGAGCAATCCACCCACCTCGGCCTCCCAGAGTGCTAGGATTACAGGCGTGAGCCACCACGTCCGGCCTGGTTCAAAGGTTTGAAGTAATCAGGTTTTGCCTTTGTTGTACTCCCTCCCAAACACAGACTACCTTTTTCGTTTTCCATTGAAATATTTTGAGTAGGTAATATATTTACATGGATCAAAAATATAAAAGTTGTAAAAAACCTCAATTGAATATCTTTCTGTCTCTACCCACTCCCTACCCCCTCCCAGAAACTTCTGCATGTATAAATATGAACTCACAATGTCCTTTTTAAAAATCTAAATATTTAATGTCCTTTTTTAAAATCTAAATATTAAAAGTAAGAATTTTTTTCCCCTAATTTAGGGGTTGGTTATATTGGATTCAGATGATCAGTGACTTTTGTACATAAGATATTAGAATTGTGAGTTGTCCACTATTATTTTACTTAAAAGAAGTACCAGAAGTCCCTGCATGTTTTACTCAAAAGAGATAATCTATGTTTATGTTACTCGCATTGTATCGTTTTCCTTTGCTAAGCATGAAATCCAGTGGTTATCACAATTTCATTACTTAACAAGCTTGAAAATCAAGAGTTCTGGAACAGTCCCACAAAATTCCTATCTGCCGTGACCTTGTTCTTGACTGGAGCTGTCCTTTCCTCTCCCCTTACAGCATGGGAATCATTGTGCTGGAGCTTTATTGGAAGCATGCTCCAAAGACCTGTAAGAACTTTGCTGAGTTGGCTCGTCGAGGTTACTACAATGGCACCAAATTCCACAGAATCATCAAAGACTTCATGATCCAAGGAGGTGACCCAACAGGGACAGGTACAGTTGGACCAACATTAGTTTCTAAGGTCTCACTCTGTCATAACTGGGTGATAAGGCAGCCAGAGCTCTCTTTTCCCACTTAGTAGGGACTATGTTGATTGATTCTGGTGACACCTCCTGCCTCCCCAAAAACACATATGAAATTGACCAGTAACCAATTTTGACTCCGGGGCTTGGTAGAGTTTTTCATAACTTCCATATATTAGTCACTGAGAGAAAATATTTGTCTGAATTGTAGTGATACATAGAATAGTCTGGTCAATCAGAAGTAAAGAAAGACATCATTCACTATGTTTTGAGAAGAATAAAACATTGGCATCCTTCATTGATTCATTCATTTAACAAATTTTGAGCATCTGCTTTGTTTCTGATATGTTTCTAAGCTCTAAGGATATAGCTGTAAACAAAGACAGAATTTCTGTTCTCAGTAAAGCAGGTAAAGGGTGTGGGAATGCAATTTTAGTAGAAAGAGAAGTGCTCTCTGAGAACATGTTAATTGGTTAAGAGATATGAATGAAGTAAGAGAGTGAACCTTGTGAGAGCATTCTGGGTGGAGGGAAGAGCAAGGACAGAGGCCCTGAGGCAGAGCCCGCGCTGGAGATCATGTACATGTATCTTGCAGGGCATAGTAGGGACCTTGGGTTTTATTCTGAGTAAGATGGGAGCCACATTACCTATGCACATCCTCCCCTACACTTTAAATCATCTCTAGATTACTTATAATACCAAACACAGTGTAAATGCTGTGTAAATAGTTGTTATACTGTATTGTTTAGGGAATATAGTAAACAGTTTGTACATGTTTGGAGAGTTTTGAGAAAAGGTGTGACATGATCTGATTGTACATGTTTGGAGAGTTTTGAGAAAAGGTGTGACATGATCTGACCTATTCTTTAAAAACATCACTCTAGCTGCTATTTGGAGAATAGATGTAGGGGCAAGAATGGGTGCCAGGGACAAGTGAGGAGTCTGCTGTAGTCATCCAGTCTAGAAATATGTGGTTGGAGTAAACTGATGGTAGAGAAGGTGGGAAGAAGTGACTGGATTCATGTTATGTTTTTGTAGAAATAGAGCCAATAAGATTTGCTAACAGATTGGATGTACAGAGTGAGAGAGAGAGATGGTCAAGGATGACTGCAAGGTTTTTCACCTGAATCTACTAAAATGAGGAAGGCCGAGGGAGGCGCAGGTTTGGAGGGGAAAGATCAAGAATTTGGTCATGGACATGTTGTGTTTGAAATACAGTTTTCTGTCAGTATCCATGGGGGATTGGTTCTAGGACTGCACGTGAATACCAAAATCCAAGGGTGCTCAAGTCCCTAGTATAAAGTGGTGTCACATTTGCACATTACCTATGCACATCCTCCCCTACACTTTAAATCATCTCTAGATTACTTATAATACCAAACACAGTGTAAATGCTGTGTAAATAGTTGTTATACTGTTGTTTAGGGAATATAATAAACAGTTTGTACATGTTAAGTGTAGACGCTTTTTCCCCTCAAATATTTTCAAGCGAGGTTGGTTGAATCCATGAATTCGGAGCCCACAGATGCAGAGGGCTGATTGTACTTAAAGATCTTCAAGTAAGTATGTAGAATAAGTAGTTGTATATGAATGTGAGGTTCAAGGAAAGGTCTGGTATGGAGGTATAATTCGGGAGTTATTGACATTTAGATGGGATTTATTAGGGAAACCTGGTGGAACACTTATTCATTTTAAGGGCCCTCGCTTCGCAGTTTGTTTTTTTCTCTGCTAATTCCTGCTCTTTTGCCTTTAAACAAGTTTTGTTCTCTCTGTGGCATTCTTTTCTCAATCTTATTCCTTGTCATTCTCAATTGTCTCATTATTTATCCTTTATGGCTGGAAGTACTTAATTTTTTCAATGTATATGGACATATTTCAAAATACAGACTATATAGGAAAGTAGAAAAAAGGAAAAATCATTCATAAGCATAGCTCCTAAAGATTTCTAACCACCATTAACTAATCCCCTATTATCCCATCTCTCAGAAATAAGAAATGTTAATTTTTGGTAGCCATTGATCTAGACATCTTCCTTTTTTTTTTCTTTTTATTTTATTAAAAAATTTTGGGGGGAGTGGG
>VBSM01000361.1:5282517-5301205 GCA_008086735.1 Cheirogaleus medius | reverse complement strand
TGCTGTGAGCTAGGCTGACACCACGGCACTCTAGCCTGGGCAATAAAGTGAGACTCTGTCTCAAAAAAAAAGTGTGAAAGTTCTGAATACTTCCCCCTTGTCAGTGAAATAAGAAACAAGGTGATCCTCAAAGAGCAAGGAGCAGCCAAGGGTATGGTGGTGGATGTTTGAGAACAGAGGAACTGGAATAAACCCAGGCAGACTGCTTCCCGAGGTGGCTCTCTGAATCATGCTCTACAGCTGCCCCATGGGAAATGCTCGGGTTACCTCAAAGGGAGCTCCTCATCACTGATACTACCATATGTTTGCTTCATGTTACACAGTTACGTGTATTATCCCATTTAATTCTCATAACAAGCAAATGATATGTAGGTACTACTACTATTCCCATTTTGCAGACAGGGAAACTGAGGCTTAGAGAGGTTATATATCTTGCTTAAGGTTAAACAAATAGTAAATGGCGGAGTCTCCATCTCAAGAACTGCTAAGCCTCTTGGAGAGCTGTGGCATTGCTTCCCGTGGTAGATCTGGTATCTGACATTTCCCCCAGTGATCCCGTAGTCAGTTCCCCTCCTACTCTGTTACTAACAAAGTGATCGCATCATTAGCAGTGTTTTTGGCTACAAGTAACAGAAAACTCAGTCACAATGGCTGTTTTGTGTTTCCCATATCAACGTCTGGAAGTAAGCAGTTATCGATTCAGCTGCCCAGCACAGTTGTTAGGGACCCAGGCTTGCTCTGTCTTTCCACATCATCATTCTTGTGTGAACATGGCCTGATTACAGGACGGGGGATGAACACAGAACATAAAGAACAACACAGACACACACACATAAAGACTTCACATGACTCGAGTGCCCAATGCACCGGCCGCTTTATTTTTATACCCCCCAGACCCAAGGTTAGTTCCTTGTATGTGAGCATCTGAGCATAGCAGTGATAACCGTCAACTTTGGAATTGTATCACAAGTGAACAATTTCCCATGGTCTCAGACCTCAAAATGGTTACTAGAGGCACCAGCGCTGGACATAACTCAAAAATCAAGGCCAAAATAAGCAACAATAAACAATGCAGCCATCAGAAGAACTTGTGCTCTCTCCCAGTCAGCGGCAGGCCCCCATGGTTGTGCCTGTCTTAGGTCGCCCCCCCCCCCATGAGGGATCTTACCTGTCTTTGACTACCAACCATCTTACGGGGCCAGACCTTGGGAATGTTCTTCTTATCTTTATGGCCTCCAGACTCCCATCACGGGGTCCACCGTGTGGGAGCTGGGCAGTATTTGCTTACGTGCAGAAACTCAGGCCTCTTGTTATGTCCCAAGGCAGTAACTGTGTCTGAAGAGAATACTGGTCACCGCTGCATCATGCAGCACACGTACATTACAGGCTATAGTGAATGATTAGTATAAGTCAGGTAATCACCAGAATCAGCCCCCAACACTTGTGTGTTGCCCTTTGGTCTCAAACTTGTTAGTCTTTTGGTTGCAAGGTGGCTGCTGCTGCTCCTGACATCACCCTTCTTTCAAAGGAGGATGGTGAAAAAGCTGTGGATGAAAGACAAAGGAGTGTGTTTGTCCCTTTTTATCAGGAAAGCTATAGCTTTCTCGGAGCTCTACTCAGCAGACTTCTGTCTATATTAGTAAATCAGACATGGATCATCTCGCCACTTCTGGCCACAAAAGGACTGGTCAGTACTACCTTCTTTGTCTCTGAGGTGAGGCAGGCTGTGAGAAAGGAGGTTAGGAATGCTCAGGGGACAGCCCACCCACAGTGTCTGTTAGGGGCTTTCTTGCCAGAAGAGAGGCCTTGGTCAGTTGCCTTCTGGTGAGTGCCCTACTGGGTAGAGCTTTTATGTAAGCTTCCTTATGGGTCACTTCCCACCCATGGCTGCTTTGGGGATGGCTGTTAATCCACGGCCCCATCAGCTGTGGCATGGGAGTGTTGGGCACAAGAGGCAGCAAGCATGGCAATTTTTCTGTAAGACCACTCTGCATGTGACATATCTTAGATGTCTCTCCAGTTCATCTTGGGAGGTTCCCACAGTTGGTGAGCGTGAGGGGGGAAAAGGGACATCAGAGGAGTCTTGCAGATAAGAAAAGCGTTTTTTGTTTTTAGAAACAGCACAGATCATAAAGAAAAAAATTAAGGAATTTCAACTGCACAAACTGTGCATCACATTACAAGAGTGAAAAAAGTCGACTGAGAGAAGATATTTGCAAAGGATTAGTATCCAGAATATACAGTTGACCCTTGAACAGCACGGGTTTGAACTGCATGGGTCCACTTATAGGCCTTTTTTCCCAACCAGTTGGGGATGGAAAATACAGTAGTATTCCTGATTGCAGCAGAGGGCTGACTTTTTGGATACGCAAGTTCCACAGGCTGACTGACTGCGGGACTTTAGTATGTGCGGATTTTGGTATATGCAGGGGGGTGCTAGAACCAATCCTTCACGTATACCACTGTATATATAAATTTTAAAGTGTCAAACTATTCAGTAGAAAAGTGACCATTCATGGAGGAGGAAAGCAAAATAGCCAGTAAACATGAAAGTATGCATATCTTTAGGGAAATGCAGGTTAAAACACAAGAGGTCTCACACTCCTCAGACTGACAAATAAATGTTACAAAGTCTGACAAAAGGACCTAGAGCAGTAAGAGTGACAGCACTGTGGGTAGGGGTTCACAACGGCTCATCCTTTTCGACAAGACATTTAGAAAAATCTAGTAATGAGGCAACACTCATAAATTGTGATCCCGCATATCCCCTGAGGCATAGTTCCTGAGAGCCCTTGTTCTTGTCTTTGGGAGACAGTGTAAGAATGTTATTACAGCATGGCTGCTAATGGCAAAAACACTGGAGAGATCTTCAGTATCCATCAGCACAAGAAAGGCTAAGACAGTGTTATAATCCTACAGTGGGGCACATCCTGCAGAGAACTGCACGGAACAAAACAGATGAATCTCACAAACAAAGGTGAACAGAAAGCTAACTGCGAAAAAATCCATAGAGTATGATATCATTTACAGAAGCTTAAAAACATGCAGAACAGCAGTACTTTTTTAAAGGGATACATATACATGTAGTAAAAAAGAAAATGCATGGAAATGACAGACCTCTGGTCAGAATAGTGGTTACCTGAGAGGAAAATGTGCTGCTTTGGAGTGGTTGTTAGCTCTTGGGAGAGTGAGGGATAGGAAGGGATGCAGTGGGGTGTGTGCATGGGGTCTTAACTGGATTTGTGCTACTTTATTTCTGGAGGGGGTCATAGTTTGTTATATTTCTGTATGTCTAAAATACATACATTGAATTGAATAAATGTTTTAAAAGAGAGGATAGAAGAGGAAAAGAACCTTGAAGTACAAAGCTTAGAAAACAGGTCTCTGCCTGTCTCCATTGTACTAGACCAGGCACAGAGCCTGCAGAACTTCCAAATTGTTGGCTTTCTAACTGACCGTTGACATCTGTGTACCATGCCAGAGAACTCTTTAATCACTCCCTGTCCCCCTACCACCTCTTGCCTATTCCACATGCCCAGAGGAATGTTTGGATTGGAATTATTCATCTTTCTAACATTTTGCTGCAATCCCTACTGAGTTGAATTTGGTTATAAAAAGATTATATATCATCAATAAACGGTGACATAGAGGTCCAAACTAGTTGCAGTTGGTCAAACTGTGCCTGTCAAGTAACAAGGGCCTCCATGCTCTCTCTTCTTGTCTCCTGATTGCTTAAAATCCTTGTTTCATCTGTGATTTTGACTGGCCTATTCCTTAATCCTCTTCTTGTTTGTGGTGGTGTTTATGTGATGGTTTCTTGTTCCTAGAGGGCAGGGGCCCCGAGGTTGTGTTCGGGCAGCCCTCAGCTTGCAGGGATCACTCTTTGAAGGCTCAGCCCACAGATAGATGATGCACTACTGAACTGGATCCTCAGCTTGCTCACTCACACTGCGCACACTGGCCTTGTCCTCTGTTTGGCTCCACAGCCCTCTCCCCCTTTTTCTCATCTTCAGCTCTGGCACTGCTAGTAACCCCTTGACTCTAGTGAACCTTGACTTTAGTGGTCTAGAGGGCAGAACAAGGGGAGGGCCCAAGTCAGAGGGAATATATTGGTTACATAATTGCTGTCTGGAAGTATACTGGCAGGTCAGAATTTTTGGAATGAATTTTTATATAGTTTAGTATAGTTCCAGAAGCATAGGTAGCCTGGGCCAGGTGGGAAGTTTCCCCTAGTCTGTTAGGATTCACTACCCTTCCTCTTTGCACATAGTGTTTTCTTCCAGAAATGGGGCTGTGACAGACTCCCTGTGGTGGAGCAGCCTCAAAGGTAAAGTGAAGGATTTCTGCTGGGGAAACACCTTAGCCGAGCCCAGGGGCCTGGAAGTGGGGGTGGGCATGATGCTTTAATATGCTACTTCTATAGCAGGCTGTAAAAGGAGAGGAGCTCCCTGTAGCTAGGCTGTTCTCTGGCTGCCAGGCAGGCAGAGTAAGCTGATAGATCCAGTGTTCGCTTTGTTCCAGGCTGTTTTGTCATGTCTGATCAACTTGGAGAAACCAAGTTAGTTGAATAAGGCATACGGTTGACTGTATAAAGTGATTAATATTGGTTGAGAAAGTAGCATCCTGTTATGATGCATTTTCCTATTGGAAACCATATTTAATTAATACCCTTTTGCTCTAAGAAAAAAACCTATTTGAGCTTAGGTTGGCTGGCACAGCATCATGCTCTTGTGGACATAATATAAATAACATTTGGTGGTGATGTTGCTAGCAAATAATTCTCAATCCCACGTTTCTTCATTTTCTCTTTATGATATGCTACCTCTCCTCTCAGTGGACTCTGCCTACTGTAATATCATTCCTGCAATATTATTTCCATTACCTAGGTTAAGGGTGGCAAACAGGTTTCAACTCTTGGGCCATTTCTGATCCATTAATAATGGCTGCGTTGAGTCTGGGTTGGTAAGGATTGGAGGTAAATCTACACTTAGCAGGGAAGAATGCTGATTGATTAGCAATGTTTGTAATGGGCATAGGGTCAGTGCTTGGGGTACTCTTGTCTAAAATACTCATAAAGGTCTGGGCATGGTGGCTTACACCTGTAATCCTAGCACTTTGGGAGTCCAAGGCAGGAGGATCAGTTGAGGCCAGGAGTTTGAGACCAGCCTGGGCAATATTGTGAGACCCCCTTCTCAATTAAAAAAAAAAAAAAAAAAGAACTCGTAAAAATGTTAAGAATCAAGAAAATTCTTAACACATCAGATTATGAATGGTGGTTATCTGTAGATGGTTAGATTACAGGAGTCTTTAATGTTCTTTTGATAATGTTCTATGTTTTCTACATTTTTGACAGTGAATATGGATTATTTTACTACACAGGAAAAAACAGTGTTATTTTGAAAAGAAATGTCTTACCTGAATGAGCCAGTGATTGAATGCGCTGTTAGTGTCCGGCTCTGTGGTCGCAGTATATCTAGCAGGGGCTAGATGTGCACACTGCCTTTTCCTTTCCTGGACTCTGAAAATCCTTTAACCCTGGGCCCTTCTTGCTGTGAGGTAGAATGTGGGACTGGCTGGTTCATTTTTCATCTTCTAATCTGGCAGGTCGAGGTGGTGCATCTATCTATGGCAAACAGTTTGAAGATGAACTTCATCCAGACTTAAAATTCACGGGTAAGTGTATAATCTGGCTCGACTGGGTAGGAAGGAGGAGTGGATTTTAAAAGCTCACTCTTTTGGCCGTGATTCAAGCTAAATGCCCGACACCATGGCACGGCGCCAGGTAGCTGCCCAGCCGTGGCGCCACAAAGAACTCCGGCCGATTAGAGAAAGTGGCGCCTCTAGCAGAGTTCTGAGCAATTCAGAGTGCTGATCTGAGTGTTCTAGACTCTTAACTCCTTGTTGAATGTCATAAACTGTGGATATCAAAAGTGTCCTCAAACAAACAGGAGACCTTGCTGGGTTTTTGAGGGCAGTCAGGATAGGGTTCAGCAGTTAGCAGGGATCATCAGGGGTCAAAGCTGAGGAATAGGTGAGGACAAGGAAGATGAGGCCATCAAGGTAGTGCAGTGATGGGAAGACAGAGAGCCTGCCCCGAGGGGAAGGTTGGCCCAGAATGGGTGGTTGGTGACAGAGGCCAGAACAAAGTCCTGATGTTATTTCATGCCTGGGATGGGTTAGCAGCTCTACACTGGACTTGTGGGGGTTATTCGTTCTCTTTTCTTTCTTCCTTTTTCCCACCAGGGGCTGGAATTCTCGCAATGGCCAATGCAGGGCCAGATACCAATGGCAGCCAGTTCTTTGTGACCCTCGCCCCAACCCAGTGGCTCGATGGCAAACACACCATTTTTGGCCGAGTGTGCCAGGGTATAGGAATGGTGAATCGAGTGGGAATGGTGGAAACAAATTCCCAGGACCGCCCTGTGGACGATGTGAAGATCATTAAGGCATACCCTTCTGGATAGACTTGCCGCTGCCTTCTGAGATGGCCCCAGTGAACCAGCTTCCAGATGACCTAAAATGACATGTCACACTAAAGTTCATTTTGGCCTTGCAATTCATAGAGCTAAGGAAGCCTGGGGTCTTGGGTGAATTAGAGATGGAAGTATATTTTAATAGGATACTTCTTTTCTCTTCCCCAGCACCTAGGTTGACAGAGCGTTTGCAGAAATGCCCATACATGTTTATCCACAGGTTACTGTTCTCTGCAGATGACCCATAATGCACCTTCTTGTGTGTGTCTGCTCTGATATACTTGGAACAAAATGAAACAGACTCTGTCATTTCACAGTGCCTAACCAAACTTCTTCCCAAGGAGATTTATATTCTGGCCTACACTGCAGTCTTTGGTGGCTGACAGCCACAGAATTCAAAACCAGATAGTGTCTATCAGCCCTTTTAACTCTGTGCACACCCTATTTCAGTCTCCTACTTTTGTTCTTCTAGGGAATATATGCATCTCTATATATATTTTCCCACTCAAAACCAGAACATCAACACTGCTGTTTCTGACACTTAGACATCCCACGCAAAGCCACATTGAATTTTTGCCAAATGAAAAACACATCCAACAATCAGTCTCTGAGAAGGTGTCAAGTGGGGAATGATAATGTGTAATAATCGAGAAATGAATTTATTAAAAGGAAGCAGAAGCATTGACCATTTTTCCCAGGGAGGAGAAGAAATACATAATGAGTGCAAGGACAGACTATGAATTCTCCTTAAAAAACAGTACTCTCATTAAGGAGAAGCACCACTTAGGTTTTTTTAACCTAAGACTTTAGAAAAATTAGATAAGAGATTTTTATACATTAAGGTTTGTTGTTTTTTTTTTTTTAATCTTTTTGGATTTTCAGGAGAGGAGTAGGGTTAAGAGGAAGGAAGTTAATACCTATGTAATACATAGAAACTTCTACAATAAAATGCCATTGATGGTTGAAATCACTGGTGTGGTCTGATTTTAAATACTGTATGAGCTTCTAACAGCCATTTTAATGTCAACCATCTCAAGTAGTATTGCAGAGATCGTATCTTTAAAGTTTCACATCATCTTAGGTTTGTGGACTTCCCCCATTCAAGAGCAGTTCTGACTTAAAAAACGAGAACCAGAGAAAGAAGTGATGCCATTGGCATTTCTGAATGAGGGAGGACCACCTGTAGGTGAACCAGATAGATGTGCTAAGAGACCTGAACCATCCTTCGAACTTGCAGCAGATCCGCCTGCACGTTGTTATGGGACCAGGCGCAGGTGTGGTGTTTGCTTCCTTAAGCTGGGAGCTCCTTGTAGAGGTAATTGTAACTTTAGTGTTTCTTATCACCCTATGCATTTTGGAAATGGTGGTTTACTTTATGGAATGGCCAAACAACATTCTATTCCCCAAGCCTTCCCTACCTTCAACCTCTTTCTCCACTTGTCTCTTTTCTCAACAACTAAAAAGGAAAACCCAACAACAAACTATATCCCAGAGATGGTTTTCATGTGAAAAGTAATGTCCTACACTCTGGGAAGATAGAAATACATTTCTTTCAGCCTACATTGGGTAGACAGGATTGGATCCTCTGAGAACAAAGAAAAACCCATCCACTAACCTCCCAGAGTTATAATCCTGAAAATCCCCACTTCTATCCAGGGCACAGGGGTGTGGAAACATTTCATCGCTACTTTGAAGTAAAGAAGGTTCTGCACACCCTTGGGAAGAGAGCAGCACAGGCATAGTTCTTTGTTTCTGGAAAGGTACACCGAGTACATGCCAAGGCAGCCGTACATGTAGCGATATGACAGTTTTCATAAAAGATACGACCTCGAAGAGAGAGGGGAATTGAATTGTTTCACAGTTTCTGGTGATTCTGCCAGTTAGCCAGAGTTGTAGAGACTCCTGTTTGCATATAAGGGAAGCTTGTTTAAAAGGAATCCTGCTTCATTCTTTGGTCCTGTGAGTGTCCACATCCTGTCAGGATACGCACCATCAGGACAAGTCTCATCAAAGTGGGGCGTGCTAGTGCGCAGATAGCTCATTCCAGCCACGCCTCACACAGATGGAGGTGAGGGTAGCTCATCAAAAGGTAAGGATGAGTTTAAAACTTGGATGGAGATTAATGAAGACAGGTGTGGGACTGGTGGGAGCTAATTAAGGGACAGGAGAGTTGCTGCTGTCTGTCCCTTGTCAGGTGGGAAGAGAAGGAGATTCTAGGCTTCTTGGAGAAGGCTGAAAGTTGGGATAAAGAGCCATTAACAAGGGCCTTCCAACAAGTGCCCCTGGGACGAGTGAGAGAAGTTTGGATCCAGATTATATAGTAGGGCCCCCAAGGGCCCTGGCCCAGGGCGTCTCACGCTACCACACACAGGAGCCGCACAGGGAGCCTGTTAGAAAGCAGCTGCTGGCCGGGCGCGGTGGCTCACGCCTGTAATTCCAGGACTCTGGGAGGCCGAGGCAGGCGGATCGCTCAAGGTCAGGAGTTCGAAACCAGCCTGAGCAAGAGCAAGACCCCGTCTCTACTAATTATAGAAAGAAATTAGCTGGACAACTAAAAATGTATATAGAAAAGATTAGCCGGGCATGGTGGTGGGTGCCTGTAGTCCCAGCTACTCGGGAGGCTGAGGCAGGAGGACTGCTTGAGCCCAGGAGTTGAGGTTGCTGTGAGCGAGGCTGACGCCATGGCACCCTAGGGCAACAGAGTGAGACTGTCTCAAAAAAAAAAAAAAAGCAGCTGCTGGCTCTGCGTTCAGATGGAGGTTCTGCATTTCTAACCAGCTCCCAGAAGATGGTGACAGTTGGTCCAGACATCACACTTGGAGTAGCAAAGTCCTAGAGCAGTGGTCCCCAACCTTTTTGGCACCAGGGACCTCTTTCATGGAAGACAATTTTTCCACAGACCGTGTGTGTGGAGGGTGGTTTTGGGGTGATTCAAGTGCATTACGTTTATTGTGCAGTCAGACCTCTCTACTAATGATACTCTGCATTTGCAGCCGCTCCCCAGCACTAGCATCACCGCCTCAGCTCCACCTCAGACCATCAGGCCTTAGATTCTCATAAGGAGCACACAACCTAGATCCCTCGCATGCGCAGTTTATTGTTCGTGCTCCTATGAAAATACAATGCCGCTGCTGATCTGACAGGAGGCGAAGCTTATGCGGCAATATGGGTGATGGAGAGCAGCTGTAGCCCACCGCTCACCTCCCGCTGTGCGGCCCAGTTCCTAACAGGCCACAGACTGGTACTGGTCCATGGCTTGGGGGTTGGAGACCACAGTCCTAGTGGTCACATTTACCCAAGATGAAACTAGGGAGGAGGATTTTCCCAACAGCATGGGGCAATCAGGACCATACCCAATCCTCTGCCTCCTAGACCAGCACGCTCTGCCTCATCCTGGTGGCCTTGGAAGAGTGAAGAGGTTCAAAGCACAGGATAAGCTCTCACAGCTGCTGGCTTTGGCTGCCAAGACTAAGGTTTATGAAACAGTGCTCTTCTGTTCCCACTTTAGTATACTGTGGACATCAGACTGTGGCATTTGGCACTGAAATCCCCTGAGTGGGCACCAGGGTGGGTTGGATGGTATGGTCAGTAGATATCACAGAAAATGCAGGGAAGACAGCACCAGCAACCATGACACTGAAGGAAAAGGATTCGGGTAGCAGACTGTCAGGACTCAGATCTCAGCTCCACCACTCCCCAACAGTGTGAACTTATACAAGTTCTTTAATCTCTCCATGCTTTAGTTTCCTCAACTATGAACCGAGGCTAATGGTGCTAACCTTATAGGGCTATTGTGAAGATTAAATGAGCTAGAGCAGGTATTTAGAACAGGAACTGGCATTTCGAAAATGCTCAAAAAATACCAGCTATTGTTATGACCGGTGGCTCTTGAATCTATCACTACACTTCTCCAGCCTCCTTATCCCAACGCACCAACAGCCTTTTCCCTCCCACTGGGCTAACTCTGGGAGTTAGGACCTTGTCTTACTCCCCTCTGTGAGTCTTCCCAGCACCTTGAGCAGTGTTTTGAGTTATTGCTGAATAAATCAATTAAATTTTCTCCATCAGAAAAAGATTCAGATCCATTTGCAGAAATAGCTGTACCCAAGTCTCCAAACCCAGGCTTCAGCTACAGTGTGGCAGCAAAGCCTTTCCACTAAGCCCTCTGGAAGTCCTCAGCTTAATTTATTTTTGGATTGTGTCTCCAGAATATGTCAAAATAGCTTTCCCCGCACAAGGCAAATGATTCCTACCCCCAGATCCTGGAGCCAGTCTCAGCCATCACTGTGGCCCCTTTTGGCACCGCATTCTAGCAGCGTGTGGAGGAGGAAGCATTGAAAAAGCACGTTTGTTAAAGTCGTGGAGTTTACTGCCTACAAAGCTCGTTATGGCCTTAGAGCCCCGTTGCCTACAGAGCGGGTTACTACTTTTTAGGTAAATACCGGGAGAGGGGATCTTCCGGCAATATTCTTACAGATGAGAGAGAAGCAAAGTGCAGGGGAAGAAAATATGTTAGGGTTTCACTCAAAGGTTGGCTTGGCGTGATTTAGAAATTGTGTCCCTATTTGTTCTCCCAAATGATAACATCCTTAACTGCATCTGAAACCATAGATGTCAGGTGTGGGCAATGTTTATGGACAGAGGGATGTGAGGCCTTTGTGTGACCTTGGGTGAATCACTTTACTTCTGCACCTTGGTGTCCTCATTCATCGAAGGAAGATTTGAACTAGGCCCCCTTTAGCCCTAAGTTTCTGAATCTAGGTCATTCTGAGAAGATTCCTTCAGCTGCCAAGTTTCACTTAGCATGCTATTTTGGAAATTTGCCACTAGAGGCCACTATGAATACAGCTTAGTCTTTTTAGCTTTTTCAAAAGGCAGGGCCTGCAGATGCCTTTCATGGTTTCACTAAGCCATGCCTGCTACCCTTTGGGTGTGGAAAACCAGCAACTGCTCAGCCTGCAAGGGGCTAGAATTGAGATGTCAGCCTGGCACAGAATGAGCCTGAGAAAGCGCCCTGTTGGCACAAGCTGATCAGCCCTCTTTTCTGTCTGCTGGATTCTGTGTATCATAAGGTTGGGTGAGCCCTTGTGACCAGGGCCTGATTCTGTAGGTCATAGAGTCAGTTCCCTCTTAGCTGCTTAACGTTCCACTTTACAGTTGAATTCACTCATCCAACAAGTAATTTTGGAGCCCTCTCTTATACCAACACGTTATCATAGAATCAGAGAAAGTCAACCAGAAGGAAACTTAGAAGAAAACAAAAAGTTATTGTTGTCCCTTCCGTGTTTCATGGTCTGTGGACGCTTCTTGTATATATTTTTCTTTTAATCCCCAAAACCAACTTCTGAGGTTGGCATTAATTGTACCCAATTCTGGATGAGCAAATGAAGGACTAAAGGCAAGTAGCACAAAGCCTTGTGCGGAGACTTTGTACAAGGATGGAATAAAGGTTCCAAGCCTTGCATGGCTAATAAAAAACAGGGCTAGGACTTCAACTTGGGGATCTGTGATCCCAACTTCAACCCTTTTCCTCTGATCTCCACCTTTGACACACAGAGGAAGATGAGGTGCAGAAAAATAACAATCTGGTGGTAGGGCAGAGGCTAGAACCTGAATCTCCGCCCTTACAGGTCGGATGTCCAACCTGACAGCCCCATCCCAGAGCGTGCTCAGGGCCAGCGGGCGGGGGCCCTGGTCTCGGCCGAGCCAGGCCTGCTGAGGCACAGCGGGAGGGAGGGAGCACACATGACCCTAATCAGTGTGTTTATTGGATCATAACCGTGTTAGCCGCACACTCACTGATCTCATAGAGAGCACTTTCCTCTCCGCGCGGGTCTGGCCGCGGCTCCATTAAGAGCCGCTGCCGTAGCTGTGAGGGAGCTCTCGGACAGCAGCCGCCGCCGGGGAGAAAAGAGCAGCAACATTTCCACGTCCTCATGACACTGACGGGGCAAACGGCTGCTTTACAGTCGCCGTATAAGAAAAGCCCCAGAGGGAAGGGAATCCGGAGTTCACAACTGTCTTTTTGGCAACATTTAGCTCTGGAGGAAACGTTCCCTTTGTGCTTCCCATTTCGAAAGCACTGGTGACGTTGTTTAAGATCAAACAGGAGAAGGGAAGGAGCTTGTGTTTGGGGAACCTACAGAGCGCCATGTACTTCACACATTTCGTTGCATTTAATCCCTCCAATGAGCTGTGGACAAGGCATCGCGACGCCCCGCTTCAGAGGTGAAGGCGCCATGTCTGTTGGCTGGGGTTTGGCAGGGCTGAGCTTCACACTGAGGTCTGCTCTCCCTCTGTCACACTCTAAAGTCGCGCAGGGACAGTTTCCTTGCCATTCTTTGCTCCCTTCTCTTCCAGCTGAAAAAATAAGGAAACTGGTTTTTCAAGCCAGGACCACTGCACAACTTTAGTAACTTCCTTCCCCGAGCCTTAGTTTTTCCATCTGTGGAATGGGAGGCCCAGAACCCCCTTTAATCTAAACCTCTGTGATTTTATGATAATCCCCACCGAATTGGAATCTCATACAAACTCCGGAGGGGACGGTGGTATGGGTATATTCTTGTCCCCGTTGTAAGCTGGGGAAACTGAGAAACAGATACAGAGAGAGAGTGGAGGGAACCTGGTACCCTGCCACCCCCTACCGCGGCCCCTGTCCCCAGCAGGCCGGTGGCAGCTCTGAAGCTGGACATTTGAGCCTGGCCTGGGCTCCTGATAAGATTATCAGTGAACTGGGGAACAAATTCTTCCCGTGATGGGGCAGCTGCTCTTAGCCAGAGGTGGAGGAGGCAAGATGGGAAGTGTGTCTGATGAGCTCCTCTCCTGGTGCGAGGCCAGAGCTAATGAACCCGAGGAAATCACGGCAGGCGAGCTTCCTCACAAAGCCAGGCTCATGGCCTTTTGTGCACGTTCCGGTCACCTTCAGCAGCTAGGCCAGCAAACACAAGCAGCTTGGTGTGAAAATGTATTCAGAGCTTAGAAAGCCACCCTCAGTGGCTCCTCAGGCTGCCCTGGAGCAGGTACAGCCAGGGCAGGGGCCAAGGAGCAGTAGAGACAGAGAACCTAAGGGCTGGGGTGAAGTATCAGCCCCAGCCCTCCCCACACACCCATCAGCCTGGGGAGGAAGGGCAGCGCCCTGTGGCGCCCTCACAGCACCTGGGGCAGGGGAGAAGCGGGAGGGGTTCGGGGCACGGTCTGGATTGAGGCCTCCTGGGTGAAAATCTACCTGCTCCTCCCTCACCTGGACCCGAGTATGACAATCTGGAAGGCGTCAAGCGTGCTGGGGGAAGGCTGAGACTTCAGGCAGGGACCTAGTTTGCTTTTAAGCTTCTGGAGAAATATGAGAACTCATTCTCCATTTCCCAAGATGCTCCAACAGGAGGAAATGGGCTTACTTACACTGAGTGGAAGAGAGTGAATTCGGGAGGCCTAAGAGCAGGCTGGCTGGCTGGGGGGTGATGTATTCAAATGAAATTAAATCCAGCAGAAAGAGAGAGGGAGGCTGAGGCTGGGAAAGGCCAGGCTGTGGAGAACCAAGCTAAGAAGGCCTGGTCCCCGCCTCCAGGGCACACCCCAGGCGAGGGACAAAGGAGGAAAAAATCTACCTAAGAGAAGCGTTTTGGGTGGTCAGTGGGAGGAGACACTCAGGCAGGTTGGGAAAATCCAGCCTAGCTTCTTGGAAGAGATGGGACCTGAAGGTGGGTAGGATTAGGGCCGGGCAGAGAGGAAAGGGCAGGAGGAAAGGCCGGGGCAGCTAAATGGGGCTGGTTCTGGTTGGGAACGAGGGGGCTGGTGGGGAGAGGAAAGGTCACTTTGGTCTTTATTGGGGAAGGCCCAGATGGCACATTTGTGTTTATCAATCAACAGAAAACCAAGGCAACCCTCCTTGAAGGAGCTAGGGTGGAAAAGGAAGGATCCAGGAGACTGAGTCTAATCAGACTGGCGGTTAGCTTTGGTCTGTGATTCTGCTCATTGGCCAAATGACCTTGGGGGGATTTCTGCCCCTCTCTAGGCCTCAGTTCCTAGATCTGTAAACTCCAGGTGAGTCGGGTCACCTTACAGTCCTGTGCAGCACTGAGGTCTCTGTCCCAGGACGCACGCTACCAAGCTAAATGCTGAGTGACACGTGTGTGTAGGTGAGGGTGGGACTGGGAGAGGCGACAGGCTGGGCTATGTGCCCTTGGACATAGGGGAAAGCGGAAGGGCCGAGGCCATAGCGCAGGAGTGGGCCCCACAGACTTGTGGAGGGTCCGGCCTGGGCCTTGTCGGCAGAGGCTGCAGGTCCTGGACAGGCCCCGAGTGCGGCCGGGGACAGGGGCATTGCCCTGAGGAGCAAAGACGGGGGCTTTGGATGGACACAGCCCTTGGTTTGCATCTGTCTGCCACTCTCCTGTGGGAGCTCAGGCAATTTAAGTCACTGAACTACTTCGGACCTGAGTTTCCTTATCCGAAAAAAAACGGAGCTAATAATGCCCATTATTCTCCTATAAATTTCCTAGAACATAAACTCAAAGCGAGTGTTGTAACTCCACTGACTGGGCTTCTAGAGAGGCAGGTCTCCTCACCTCTGTCCCCAGCGATGCACTGGCGCAGCACACGGCGCGGAGGGGTCAAGGCTTCTCACGTGGGACAGTGACAGCCGAGGTCGCTGTGTGACGGACGTTAAATTCTTACTCCTGTGCTCATCGCATGGTAGGCTCTCGGGAAATACACGCACAAGAACCCCTTCCCTTCTCCGTGGCACTGGCCACGGGACCCAGAGAATCTCAAACTAATAGTTGTCAAACAAGTCAACGGCCGAATTCATAATGGACGCTGGACGAATGTTTGCTGGGTGGGGACAGCTGAGATGTGTGGAGGGGAAGACCCAGGCCCTGTCTGGCACTAGTGGGGGACGCCAGGGGTCCTCACGAAGGGGTTGGTGTTTCTGAGGGCAAGGTGGACTTTCCATTTAGTCATCTGACAAATGGGCACTGCTGTGTGCCAGGCACTGTCCTAGGGGCTGGGGACACAACGAGGAGTGAGACAAAGCCCTTGCCTACATAAAGCCTGTACCCTAGTGGGGAAAGCAGACAAGGATAACCTATGACGAAAAGTAAGGGAGGACGAGGGAAATGAGAGTATCAATAACAAGGAACTACGCTAGGTAGTGTGGCCAGGAGGAGCCATTTAGGCGGGGACCCGAGGGTCCTGAAGGTCAGGGGAGAGTATTCCAGGCTGAGGAACAGCATGTCCAAAGGCTGGGAGACAGGAGCCTGCAGGGCGGGCAGGGGGGCCGGTGTGGCTGCAGTGGAGTCGGTGAGAGGGAGAGGAGAGGAGAGGAAGTCAGAGAGCTCGTGGGGAGCTGGGGAGCAGAGCCCGCAGCCCAGCAAGTCCTTGTACGCAGAGGGAGACGGGAGCCAGGAAGGGTCTTAGGCAGAAGAGTGACACAACGGCCTTCAGTTGTGCGGATGCCCCGTGGTTGGGAAGGTTCCAGTCTCTAGACTGTCAGGGCTGGAAGGCCTCCCTCGCTTGCAGAGGCATGCGTGGCTGGAAGGAAGAGGAGGGCAGGAGAAGCGAGAGAGGGAGTCGGTGTCTATGCGCTGCAGACAGATGCCGGGGCGGGGCGGGGCGGAGCACTGTACCTTAGGGGCATGAGAGGCTACTGGGCTGGCAGCAGGTGGGCCCTGGGGCTTCTCTTCACCCAGAAGAAACGCGGGCTGAGCTAGCCGGCACCGTGCCGTGGGGAGAAGCAGGAGCGAGGGCAGCATGGGACTCCGGTTGGGATGGTGGGGCATTCGGCAGGGAAGCTGCCACCCTTCTAGGAGAAATGAGGGACTAGAGGCATGGACAGTCCCATGGCTGGCTTCTTGCCTCCTCCTCTACCCCAACAGAACACGGCTTCTCACCGCAGCTTCTGAGGCAGGACCTCACTGCTCGTGGACTTTCTTACCAAGGGATGCGCCAGATGACCTTGAGTCCATCACCCCCTCCTCTCTAAGCTTCTCAGTAAAAGAAGGGGTTTAACCTAGATGGTCTCCAACCAAGCCCCTTCTAGGATTTCTGTTAATGGATGGAATCAGACACTGCATCTCTCCTGCCTCTTTAGCACTATGGTGGTTTCAAGTTCCTGTCGTGCCCTCTTATCTTTCCTGTTCTCCCTGGGGCTGCCATGTACGGTAGTCCAAGGTGTTTACTGTACAAAGACACCCAGCCAAGGGGGTAAGTGGGAGCTCAAATCCAGCCCACACTCTGCCCATCACGCCATGTGCCCTGCCTGGCTCAAGGTTGCATTCACCCAGAGTAAAAAGAATGCCTTTTTCCTCGTTTGTTCTAAGGTGCAGTATGGGCGGCCCCCACTTCCCTGTCCCATGCACACACACTTCTGTTCTGCCATGCCTCTTTCTCTTCTCATCCCCAGCCTCTGACAGGGCAGATGGAGGGCAGCATTTGCAAGAAGTGCCCAGGGAGGGGAGGAGGGACAGCAGCTGCCTCTTCTGTGAGGAGCTCTGTCTCCTAAGCCGGGTGGTGCTTTTCCTCTCCTTATCAATGCTGTGAGTTGCCTCTTGAAATTGCTCTGCCGTCATTAACACCGTGGATTAGGTCAGATGAGAGCATGTTTGCAGTCTTGGATGGCAAAGGCAAAATGCTGACGCTGATTATTCCAGATCTTCTGGGCATGGCCCATTCCGTGCTTGCAGTTCTTAATCAGAGAGAGGAGCAGCAGTTACATGCTTGGTGGGCCAGGGCCATGGTTGGGTCTAATCTGGGAGCCAGGCACCTGCTGGTGTCCACAGCACCTGCTGGCTCACCCACTGGCTTGCCTGGACATCGCAGGTGACCACGGTTACTCAGCACCATCATAGCTCTCAAGCGAGAAATGACCCCTCCAATGGCAACGTCTGTCTATGGGCTGTTTCCAACGATTAGCAACTCATTTGGGCAGGGACTGGGAGCATCTTTTTCCCCGGGCCTGATCAGCAAGTTTTGCATTCTGGGGCTCGCTGGTTGGCCATGCAGCTGGAGGGTGTCTTTCACTCCACCCTCCTTCAGTGTCCTCTTCTGAAAAGCCTCTGTGCCCAGAGGAGGCCATGGCCCTACATCATGGCCCCTCACCTCCTGGCCTCATACCCTACCTCCCCCACGCCCCCTGTGCTCCAGCCACACGATGGTCCCCAGTCACGGATCTCTGGCCCTTAGTCATACTAGCCCCCTGCCAGGAGAGCCTGCTCCGCCTTGTCCTGCAGGTGGGAGGTCATCATCTGTAGCGGGCGCTGCCTCACCCTGCGTGAGCACACTCCAGTCCCCACACCCGGCCGCCAGCACCTGCCTCTCTTCGCCTGAGGCTTTGTCTGGCTTCCGGGACCTACATGCCACTCTGTGCTGGTCAGGCCAGACATGCCAGGAAATCAGCGCCCTCCAGAAGCAGCCCTCAGCCACTGAGCTAAGGACTGGCAGAAGCTGGTGGAAGCACGTCCCAGCTCCCTCGCCCCGCTGGCGGGCTAAGTTTGAGGCGTGGTCTCCAGTCTCGCGGGGTTCTTTGGTGAGAGTGAGCCCCATCGCCCACAGCAACAGTGGCTTGATAAAGCACATTTCACTGGCTGCCCTCCCTTCCCTGTCTCCTCCACACTCCCCGCAGAGTGTCTCCTTCTCCTCCTATGGTTTGCACATACGCGGCCCTCCAAAATGCATATGTCGGAACTTAATTGCCGACGTAACAGTATTAAGAGGTGGGGCCTTTAGGAGGCTCTGCCCTCACGAACGGGTCAGTGCCCTTGCAAACGGGCTCAGGGGAACTAGCTGGGCCCCTTTTTGCCCTTCCGCCTTCTGCTCTGTGAGGACGCAGCGTTGGCGCCTCTGGGAGATGCAGCAACGAGGTGCCATCTTGGAAGCAGAGACACCTACCTGCCGGCACCTTGATCGTGGACTTCTCAGCCTCCAGAACTGGGAGAAATAAATTTCTTTTATAAAAAAGCCAGTCTGAAATATTTTGTTATAGCAGCAGGAACAGACTAAGACACCTCCCAAATAAACTACGCACACTCAAATCTTTGTCGCAGGGTCTGCTTCTGAGGGAAACAAGCTAAGACATGAGCTCCAATGTCGTCTCAGTGTCACCTCCTTTTTGCAGTTTCCCCTGACCCTCCCTGGTTCCCGCTCCTGGGGCGGACCAGTCGGTTACTCGTCTCCGTTCCCAGCCCCTCTGTATCCACCTCAACACACTCCTCACGCTGCAC
>VBSM01000361.1:5251074-5270537 GCA_008086735.1 Cheirogaleus medius | reverse complement strand
GTTCAAGGGGCACGGGGCCTGAGTGGGGGGTCGTGGGAGTGGAGGGGGAGGCAAGAAGACCCCTTGGGACATCTGGGAGGGAGAGGGGACAAGGCTGAGCGGGTTGGGAAGAGAGCCAAGACCTTAGGGCAGTAAAGGTGGGGACTCGGGAGCTGCCACATGGCAGGAGGGGCTCTGGCAGCTCCTCCAGGGGCAGGGAAGGGGAGACTGAGCCAGCACAGGTGCCTTAATGAGCAGGTCTCCCGGTAGGCCCCTGGGCGCAGTCCCACGGGGACCTCTGGGCGACTGTGTAGGGCAGAGCTGTCCCCTGGGGGAGCGAGGCAGCTGGGTAGTTATCCCCCAGCCCCGGCCCTTCTCTGGTTCAGGGCTGCCCCTGGGAGCAGGAACGCTCTGGCACTTGCAGCCAGCCTGCCGGAGAAAGCCCCGGGGAGAAGCGCCTGCAGGAGGAGGCGGTGGTGGTGCGGGAGCTGGGGGGCTGGGGAGATGGGGCGGCGGCGGCCTTCAGCGCTGCTAGGCCTGGCTCCACCGTCCAGTTGGAGGCTCAGAGAAGTTGAATCACTTCCCAGCCTGAAACCGAGTTTGCACCAGGCTCAGTTGCTTCCTGATGGCATCAGGGCACCATGGAATGAGGGATCCCAGATGTGTAGGGTGTAGCCTGCCTGCTCGCCCCAAGCCTCCACTTCCACATCTGTAAGATAGGACAATACCTGCGCAATACCAACCTCGCAGGGCAGCCTGAGAATTGGGAGCTAATAATTGCACAGCCTTTGGGGCGCTGCCTGACCCCCCACTGGGGTTCAGTGAGTGGAGCTTTATTGCACGGAGGCAGGGCCGGAGGGGCTTAGCACCTGTTCCGAGACCTTTCTGTCCTCAGGTGTTGTGCCCATCATCTTGCTGCAGTGCCTGCCAGTCAGAGTGTCAGGGCTGTGTGTTAGATCTGGCCTTGGCCACGGAAGGACCCTGTTCAAATGGGTCTGCTTATACCTGGGAGGTATAATTCATTAATCCTTCAGCACAGATGAGACCATCGAATAAACCGGCTGTAAGTAGAGTCTTGAGAGAATGGGAGACTGGATGGATACGTTTTGATTGCCTGCTTTTATTTTATTATTATTTTTTTTTTGAGAGACAGAGAAGTGATCAAAGGAGAGTTTCTAGAAAGGGCTAAGACATTAAGCAGTTTAGGATTTGGCACAAGAGTGAGTGGCTGTGGGATCCAGGGCGGCAGGGTACCCACCTGGGGTGTGGCGATGGCGTGGGTGGGCGGTAGGGAGCCCGCACACCTTAGGGAGGGCAGCCGCCCAGTGCCCGGTTTAATGGAAATTTGGGGAAGGAGCCGCCGGCTCTTCCTGTTTTGCCTGAGGCCAGGCCAGAGGCAGCCTCCAGTCCCAATACGGCCCAGATCCCCTGGGGTCACTTCTCGCTAACCCTCTTCTCTCCCCTTCTTTCAGGAACCTCCTGGACAAAGACATGTTTTCCAAGTCTGACCCACGTAAGTCCTGCTCTAAGAACAAACACGGTAACGATGACAGCAACAACATCGTGACTAATCACAGCAGCGGACTCTTGCTGAGCGCTAACTATACGCCAGGCTCTCTGTTCCAAGAGTGTCGAGCCCATTTCATGCTCACCAGTAGTGTCTGGAGAAGGAGAACTGGGGGGTGACCCTTCCCAGCGCCCACGCTTGGGAAGCTTCCACACGACACGACCGAGCGGGTTGGGAGGGGCCGGGTGTCTGCCGCCAGACGCTCTCAGTCCCAGGGAAACCTGTGCATTTAAGAGCTGCGATTGGCTGTGGTCTGGGGGGACGAGCACTGATTTTGGAGTCCAGGGTTTTGGCACTGAGCAGTGCCACCCAAGTGTGTGACCTTGGACAGGTCTTTGGCCTCCTCTGAGCCTCAGTTTCCCCATCAGTAAAGTGGGGCTGATGAAAATAATAGGCCTCATGAGACTGCTTTGGGCTATAAAGGAACAGTGAGGGTTTCCCAGGCTGTCCCTGTCACATCTCTGCCACCCTATCCTCCATCCTACTTCACACTTGAGACCCTTGCTCTGGCCTAGAAGTGAATGGCCCCATCCTCCTCCCAGAGGGTGCCCCTTCCGGACACACCTGTGCTCTAGGCCCTCTTCTCCAAGCCCACCACTCGGAATTGGTGCATCTAGAACCCTTGGGGGCCAGAGCCGTAGACCCGCTCACCACGACCCCGGCCACCTCGGAAGACACCCTCCCCCCACCCAGACCCAGCAGCGCCACCCAGGCTGGAGTCTCTGAGGCACCTGCCCACCTAGGACCCTCCCACCTGGGGCCTCCACCTTCCTCTTGGCCTGGGGGTGTTAACCCACTTTTCTCCTCTCCCCGCAGTGTGCGTCATGTATACCCAAGGCATGGAGAACAAGCAGTGGCGGGAGGTAGGTACAGCCCCTTCCCCACGCCAGAAACACCAGCTTGTCCCTGACTGCCTGTCTGCCTGTCTGTCTGTCTGTCCGTCTCTAACTCTGGAACGATCCTCCTGTCGTGTTTCTAACTGCAGCATCTTAGCCCCCTGAAGGCTACCAAGGTGTGCAAAGGTGGGGTATTGTCTCTCTGTGATAGGGAAGGACTGAAGAGGGAAGAGATGGTTCCTGCCCTCAGGGAGCCCCGGTCTGAGGGGAGACACAGCCCTGCCCTCGAGGAACCCAGTCTCAGGGGAGACGGAGGGACCCCAGGCCTGTTAAGACCTCCTTGTCTGGTGGCCAGGGGCACACGTATAGCTTCTAGCACCATGTCTTGTCCACTGCAGCCTTCCTTCCCGTGATTTCTGACTGAGGCCAGCATAGCTTCAGTTAGGTGACTTGCTGTGCAGAAACCTGTGACGGCTCCCTCTGCTTTGAACCGAGTCCCAGCGCCTTAGCCTGGCTTCCAAGACCCACCTCATCCCAGCATGGCCACTTTCCTGCCTTCTCTCATTCCCATTGCCCGCACCCCTAATCTGTGTGCCTTTGTCCCTGTGGGAGGGAGCGTGAGGAAGGGCAGACCTGAAGGGCCCACGCCCAGGAAGCCATTTGCAGGTGAATGGCGCCTCCTGGAGACCTTCAGTCCGTTCCCCACTCTGCAGGGGGGATCCTGTTAAAACCCAAGTCAAGTTCTGCCCTCCTCTGCTCAGAGCCCTCCTGTAGCTCCCATCGTGCAAAACCGCAGTCCCTCAGTCCCTCCGATGAGCCCCAGGCCCCAGATACTGTGACCGCCCACTGCTTGGCCCACCCAGCTCTCCTCTAGCCTCAGGGCTTTTGCACTGGCTGTTCCTTCTTCAAGGAATACTCTTTTCCCACAAGCCCTCAGACCTGACCCAGACGTCAGCCTGGGGAGGCCTCCCCGCCACCCGGTCTAACGTTCCACCTCCCCAGCCTTCCTCGCCCTTCCTTGCTTCTCATTTTCTCCGTGTCACTGTTCACCGCCCTCCGTGCTCTGGGTTATTTATTCGTCTTGCTGTCACGTGTCACTCCCTGAGGGCCGGGATTCTCATCAGCTTTATTTACTGCCACATTCTGAGCGCCTAGAACAGTGCCCAGCACACAGTAGGTGCTTAATTAATGGTAGTTAAGGAATAAAAGGTTTAGGAGAGAGAGCTGGGCCTGCAGAGGCTGACAAGGTGGCTGTTGTGTCTGCACCTCTGCCATAGGCCTCCATCGCCAAGCTCCGGGGGAAGGTTTTCAGGTGCAGTGAGGAAGGCAGGCAGTGGCTCGGTTGAGGGTCCTGGTAGCCCCTGGCTCCTGTTTGAACAGCAAAAGCTGTCTCTGCTTTCTCTTGGAGAAGAGGATCTGGCTGAGCAAGGAGAAAGCTGAAGTCTGGGGGGAAGACTGTTGTCCCTTCCGTGGTGGGGAGGTGGGGTGACCCCGCTGGGCCTCGGAGCTGAAGCTGCTGTCCGTGGCCTTCAGAGCTGCCCGAGCTGCTTGGAGATTGAACCTGGGCCCAGCTATGAGAAGAGGAACAAGGGTGGGACCAGGGGTTTGCCAGAGGCTGTGGCCCTGTTGCCCATCTCCACCCACACTGGGAGGGAGGCCGTGGGCTGCAGGTGGCAACCCGTGTGGGGACGCCCCAGTGGCTAGGAGGACACAGGCCTGTCCCCAGGGTCCAGGGGAAGGGGAAGGAAGGGAGACAGTGCACAAAATGACCACTGCCGGGAGCCGGCTGGCGGGGAGGCCCTCCCAGGTGACTCAAGACTTCACTGAGGAACCTCCCTGCCTGGTGGGTGGACTGGCTCCACCCCCACCGCCCCTGACTTGGTGGGAAATAGACGCTGAAGGGGGTGAATTTTATCCATAAAACATGTGAGACTATTTCCACAGGGGCTGGGCGAAAGTTTACGTCTTCACCCTCTCCAAGACTCTAAAACAATTAACGCATAAAGCAGATTGCTAGGGGAACGTTTAGCCTACTTAAGCGGACTAATTACTTTTGAGGCCTTTTGGCTGCGCTTCATAGAAACCAGGAACGTGCTGATGTCTCGGTGATTCATTAAGGAAAGTCTGGAAGGGCCTCTTCAGAGGGGCACTGCGCGGCGAGCCGCTGATTGTGTTCTGTAATCGAGACGCGTCTCCATTTGGTTCGGGGTCCCCGATTGTCCGAGTTGCATCCTGGTACATAGTGTCCCCGCGGGTGGAGCAGGGGAAGGTGGTGGACCTGGCCTGAGTGCACCTGTGTTGGCTCCCGGCTCCGGCCCTCTCTGGCGGTGGGGCCTGGAGCAAGTTCCGTGACCTGTCTGCACCTGTGCCCACACCTGTCGTCTGGGTCACTCCTGCCTCGTAGGCCTGTGGGTGAAACAAAGTGATGGAGCTGAAGTGCCTGGAGCGTCGGTGCTCGGCGGATGTCACTCACTGCGAGGCGTCATGCAGAGCGTTTGGGGGCCTTGCTGGTCGCTCCCCTACATCGGTCAGTATTTGCAACGCTGAGCGGGTACGAAGCGCCGGGCAGTGTACCAGCCGCTGGGGGGAAAGGAGCTTCCCCAGAAGCGTGAGTCAGAGCAAGGGGGGTTTGCAGCCTGGAAGGGGCGATGCGCGTGTGTGAACAGTCGTCACCGGACATGGCGAGAAGGGAAGTGAGGATGGAATACAATGGGAGTTTACCAAAGGGAGAGTTACAGCCAGACGGCCGCGTTCAGCTAAAGCGTTTTGACAGGTCACTTGGATTTTTTTTAATGGAATTTGAATCTAAACACAAGCCATCTGCCTAAGGGGTGCACGGTGGGGCAGAGGAGAACGTGGGCCTGTGGGTCGGAAGGAACTTTAGGCGTCATCTGGCTCCACCTCTTCGTTCCAGAGAGAGGGGCAGGACTGGCCTCAGGTTACGGAATGAGGGTGCTAGGCCCCTGTGCAGTGGGGTGTCCCCGGGGAGCAGCTGAGTCAAACGGGTTTCTGTGGAGCTTGGACACAGCACAAGGGCCCAGCAGCAAATGGCGGCATAAGCACAGGCGCAGAGGGAGGCTGGGGAGAGGTCAGCCTGGCTCCTGCGTTGTCGAGGGCGCGATGAAGGCATGAGTGGAGTTTAAGGAAACCAGTGAGGGATGAATCATGGGGAGTAAGAGCGGGAAGCCATTACTGCTCCAGGCCTGGGTAAGGGAGGAGGGCGTTTCTGGAACCCCAAGGGGGCTTCCAGATAAAAGCGGGGACCCCAGTGAAGGGACACAGCCAACCCAGGCAACTTTACTCTCTTCCCACCCTCTGATCTCCTGCTGATGCCTCCCATTGGTGGAACCTCACCAGGAGACCTGTGGCCAGGGGACCATTGATGTAAGCCACTTGGGTCAGCCTCCCTGGGCACAGAGCAGTGTGGACAAGGCTGGGAGTGGAAGCAGAGGGGCACATGGAGACCGTCCAGCTCGGACAGCGAGCAGATGAGCATGGCTGGCTTTTAGAGTGTGAGGCTGGAAAGAGACAGGAAGAGCCAGCAGAAGGGGGTTCGTGGATGTCAGGCTGAGGACAGCTGGAGTCATAGGGTCAGAATGTCAGGGCATGAGGGTTCCTAGAGATCAAGGGGGCTGACCCCGTTTATGAGAGCTGGTCAGGACCCAGGCGCAGACTCGGGGTGAAAGTGGCCAAGCTCAGCCACATGGCCGCCCCTAGAGCATGGGCTTCAAGCTATTTCCGGAGAGGGGAAGATGCACTTAAACATACTGGGAACCGGAGGGGGCCCTACTTCCTTGCCTGGTTTTGTGTGACCCACAGAGGAAAATACCAGGAATGGAGAATTTAAAGAAAAATTCTATGCCGGGCGCTGTGGCTCACGCCTGTAATCCTAGCACTCTGGGAGGCCCAGGCGGGTGGATCGTTTGAGCTCAGGAGTTCAAGACCAGCCTGAGCAGAGCGAGACCCCATCTCTACTAAAAATAGAAAGAAATTAATTGGCCAACTAAAAACATATAGAAAAAATTAGCCAGGCATGGTGGCGCATGCCTGTAGTCCCAACTACTCGGGAGGCTGAGGCAGAATGATTGCTTGAGCCCAGGAGTTTGAGGTTGCTGTGAGCTAGGCTGATGCCACGGCACTCTATTCAGGGCAACAGAGTGAGACTCTGTCTCAGAAAAAGAAAGAAAAATCCCAGCTACTCGGAAGGCTGAGGCAGGAGGATCTCTTGAGGCCAGGAGTTCAAGACCAGCCTGAGCAACATAGTGAGACCCTGTCTCTAAATAAAGAAAGAAAGATAGATAGATCCAGATCAGTCTCTACGGAGCTACCCCGGGGAGGGAAGACTGCCCTTGCGAATAAATAGGAGCCAGTTCCCACCACTCCACCTGCTAGTCCATTGCCCTTTGGGAGCGGATTGCCTCTCCGTTACCAGAATCTTGGCTGAGAGATAATGGTGCTGTGATCGGGGGTCAGGTGCAGGCACAGCAGTTTCTCCAGGCGGGGCCAGACATGGGTTTGCACGAGGCTGCAGATGAGCTTATCCGGGAAGGATGAAAGCTGCTCTCGTGGCCCCGGCTGCCGGGTTTCAGCTGGTTTTAACCATTTAGGTCAATTTTATGCCTTCTGAGAAAGCTCCATCTTCCCAGCACCTAAATCTGTCACCACATTTTATGAAAATTGACTCAAAATGTAATTTTAGCCTGGAAAATCGTGCACTATTTGCATCAATGCCTGCCGGGGCCTTCTGCGTGTCCTGGGGAAGGCAGGAGGGCCCGGCGGGGAGAGTCCCAGAAATGCCCTCGCTGGGAAGAAGGACAAATAGGGAGCCCCGCCTGGTTCCCCATGTGACAAGTGGGGGCCGTGATCCCTGCCCCTCCCTCATCGGGTGGCCGTCCTGGCTGAGGGAGCCTCGGAAGGGAGGAGATGGGAATCACAGAAAGTCAGGGTGTCTGCGGTGGCCCCACACCACCTGCAGCACATGTGGCCCCAGCACCACGCCCACATGTCCCTGCCAGAGTGCTCAGTCTATTTTTGAGCAACCTCAGCCTGTTTAACATTCTTACACCATCTGGGAATGATGGTTCATCTCTAAGTATTCGGAATGATCTTCTTTGGGGCAACTTGATATGTGTCTCCACGTAACCTGGATTCAACGAGCGTGTGTTGGGTGCTGTCTCTGCCTGCTCAGGCTGCTGTAACAAAAACGCCATGGACTGGGTCAAATAAAATGATAAACAGCAGAAATTTAGTTCACACGGCTCTGGAGGCTGGGAAGTCTGATGTCTAGGAGCCAGCGGGTTCTGTGGCTGGCGAGGCCCGTTCCCACAGCCTGTCTAGCGAAGTCCTGGTCCTGCCTGCTGGTGGGAGGGAGGGACGAGCTCCCTCGGTCCTCTTTTATAAGGACGCTCACCCATTCATGGGGGCTCTGCTCCCATGACCTAATCAGCCCCAAAGGCCCCAGCCCCAATACCATCACTGGGGATTAAGATTTCAATATGAATTTTGGAGGGACGCGGACATCCGGACCCTGGTGGGCCCCTGCTGTGTGCCAGGGGATGATGCTGGGCCTGCGAAGGAGACCAAACACCGACTGTAACCAGAGGGGCTCGCCGTCAATTCAGGGAGGTAATAATAACAATAACAGCAATAGTGACGATAATGGCACACACTTATAAACGAGTGTAACGTGCCAGGCACCGTGCAAGCCTGTGATGCGTCCTCACAGCAGCCCTATGAAGCAGGTGTTATTACTATTGGCCCATGTCACAGAGGAGGAAACTGAGACTTTTTAAATCACTGTTTCCTGTCCCTTTGCCCACCCGAGGCTCCCTCCGCCCCCGCTCGTGTCTGGTTGTCAATGTTCTTCCCACACGTGCGTCCCGCACCGTCCCTGCTCCAGCCCCGAGCCGGCGGCTGGCGCCCTGCTCTCGCCGCCCTGCCGCTCCGCACCTCCCGTGCGCGTCTCTGAGGACTCCCCCTCTGCCAGCGCTGCCTGGCCTTCCGCTCGCCTTCTTGGCGGGTGTTGTTTACTTAATTCGTATGGAGTTTGGGGACTTGTGTGTCTTCCTCCGTGAGTTACTGTCCAAACAGGATTCCCCCAACTCAGACTTGGCAATGAGTCTTTGAACCTAAAGACGTGATTTTACATTTATTCTCATCATGTGTCATTTGTTGGATTCAGTCTGTTGTGATGGTTTATGAAGATCATGTTGAACTACAGTTGTGCCTTCAGCATCTCGATTCTGCCTCTTGGTCCTGCGTCAGCGGCAGTCGTCATCCACACAGGTGACAAGAGGTGGAATGGGATGGAGTGCTGTGGTCCTTCACTAGAGACCATTTCCAAGATTGGCCTTAGTTCTTTAGTTGACCTTTGGGGTGGACTGTTCATCCACCTATGTTCTACATAACTTCATAGCTACCATCCATCCCATATTTCCCCATCCGGTCCCTAAGGACATCATGAATAGCAATACCCTGTCAGATGAGACCCTTACTTCATGTCCAAAACCTTGGATTCCATTCCTGGCTCTGATATTTCCTAACCATGTGACCCGAATCTGAATCTCAGTTTACAAATCTGTAAAATGGGGTCAGGAGACCTTCTTGGGAGGACTAACTAAGGTCATGCTTGTGAAAATGCCTGGAAATATCAACTGCAATCTGCCATTGCCCAGCTCAGGCACCTGGGTGCTCCTCCACAGTGGGAATGGCCATCCTTGGAGACTTTGCGAACCAATGCTGGTGACACTGGAGTTGAGTCCTGAGTGGTGTTCCAGGTAGAGGGAACGGCAAGTGCAAAGGCCCTGACATGGGAGCTTGCTACATTTAAGGGACAAAAGAAGGCCAGTGTAGTTTGAGTGGTGTGAACGATGAAGACAACGCACGATACGGTCCCAGAAGTTGGCAGGGCAGACCCTGCAGGGCTTTGCAGGCCGCGTAAACAGTTCGGATACTGATCTAAATGTGATAGGAAGCTATGTGAGGGCTTTGAGCAGGGCAGTGATGCAGCCTGGCTTGTGTTTTAGAAAGAGCTCTGGCCGCTGTGTGCAGAGTGGGCCGCAGGGGGAAGGGCAGAAGCAGGAAGGCAGCTTGCGATCTTGTGGGGGTCTTGGAACGTGATCGTGGTGGGTAAGGACAGTGGGGATCCTGTTTGTTCAACACCAAGTGTTTAAATCTGAAATGAAACGATCCTCTGCCCACCAGGCTGTGAGCCAATCGGGGATCCCTGATGACCAACACGGGACCCGGCCCCAGGCATGCTACATAGACCTTTATTGAAAGATTTACCAGAATGAATGGATCATTATTAATGCTGAAGCACAAAGCAGGGGGCAGGCCTCTCTAAGAGGCGACTCCAAGACAGGCTTGGGGTTGGCTTTCTGGACGCTCCACTTTTTGTACAGAGGAGTCTGCCTCTGTAAAGAGAGGTCCCTCCTGAGCTTTGGGTCCCCTGGGAAGCCTTTAGTGGCCTTTGCTCTCGTCATGCAGCTCAAGTTTCAGGGCTCTGACTCCCTGTCACCAGGAGCAGGCAGTCCGGGACCAAGACTTTGCTTTGGGACCAGATGGGTCCATGGGCACCTACTCACAGTCTTAGGGGCAGGGCTTTAAAACCAGCTTTGTCACAGTGAGATGCCATCACAGATGTCCCTTCAAATCCTGACTTTGCCACTTCCCTTAACCTCTGTGAGCTTTAGTTTTTCGCATCATTAAATGGGATCTCGGTGCCTGCTCATTGGACTGCGGTGGGGACTAAATGACAGCATCACTTAACACAGTGCCTGCCTGGGCTCGTACTTGTAAATATTATTACTATGCAGTGCCATCAGACAAGCCGTGAAGAGGCTGTCCCCTTTCCTGTCCCTCCTTCCATGACAGGGTGACTGGCATGCCTACTACCCTGCAAGTCTCCACGTCAGCAGCACCCACCGTCCCTTCGGCCCTCTCCGTGCCCAGACGAGGAAGCAGAGGCACAGAGCGCAGCTGGACGTGGCAGAGCTGGGATGGGAGTGTGGTTTTCTGAGTCCAGATCCCTGGTCCCAGGAAGTAGCAGCTGCCATCTGCCGTTGAGCAGCTTAGGCGCCCGGGTGCTCCACCGCAGTGGGAACGAGACACAGCTCTGATTTTCAAATGCACTTTTCTGTCCCCAGGGTTTGATGGTGGTACCTCAGGGACCAGCTGTGAACATGGGAGTGGCCCTGCCTCCCTCCCTCCATCAAGCAGAGATGCTCGTTATCGCTACATAATCCATTAGACAGCAGCCCAGGGCTTCATTTGAAGAAAGGAGTTTGCTTTTCTAGTAAACCCCATGGTTCTAGGCCGGGTCCCTTGGTGCCTGATAGATCTATTTCCTCTTTGGTGTTAGAGTCCAGGTGCACTTGGCGGTGTGGCTGAGCTGTTGAGGGCGTGAGCTCCAAAGTTAAGTCCAAAAACGGGCCTGCCGCCTGCCCAGCTGGGGGATCTGGGGCAAGTGCTTCGGCTCTCGAGCCCACTGTGAGGATTAAATGAGCTAATTCATGTAAAGTGCCTGGTGTGCAGAAAAAGCCCTTGTAAGAAGCCCCAAGTGAGAAAGCAGTGCTTTACCGCTGACTCTCATTTCAGACATTGTGATGTCGTTTGTAGCAGCTATAGATATTTTGGAGTGAGCTGGGAGACAGGTGGTCCCAGGGCTCTGGATGACGATGACAGTGATGTTTGGCTGCCCTTAGGGCTGGGCTTGCTCAGGCTCCTGCCCGCCTCCTACAGCCAGACCCGGGGCTGGGGCCTGGCGTGGGGGGATAGGGTAGTAGAAGGTGCTTTGCTGGCAGCTTGGCACCAGGCTTGTTGGTAAAAGAACCATTCCCCCAGGATCTGGGACCATTTAACAGATTATCTGGAATAATGGCTAATTAGAAACTAAGCTTTTTGGCAGGAAGTCTTTCATTATAGGCTTGGTAAAGTTTCATAGCCCACTGCTGGCTTCTGAGGCTAGATAGGGAGCTTCTAGGCTGAGAACAGGGAGGCCTTTGGAGCGTGGGGTTTCCTCACTCCGGCCCCCATCTCCACCTTGCCCTTCCTCACCTAGAGGCCTTAACAAAACAGGAGACAGTCTGGGAGGTCAGCAGGCCAAAGACACACAAAGTGCAGACATCGTGGCTCACACCGCGTGACTTTAGGCAAGCCCCTTTCTGTCTCTGGGCCCGGTTTCCCTGCTGTGCAAAGAGGGGGTGACCACAGAACTCTCGACTCCTCCAGTGAGAGAACCTGAAAACTTTCCAGACCCGAGACGGTGGCAGGCCTGGCACAGCCAGATCCTTTGTGCCTCTCCTCCTGTGCCCAGGTGTCCTGCCATTCTTCTCCCAGCTGCTGGGAGCCCATGCGGCTCCCGTTCCCAGGGCCAACCTTGGGAAGCGTGTTCTCTTTCTCTGTTTCTGTCTGGGTCACATAGCTTCTGGCTTCTAATTTTAATCCTGGTGAGCATGATGCATGAGGGCCAGGGCTGGGCTCTGCAGCAAGGCTTTTAGAATCCCCAATTAAGGAGCCATGAATAATATATGAAAATTCTAGGGGGAGCTATGGCCGGGAAGGATGAGCAGGTTGCAGGTAGAGAGCATCTGTCAGCCCCGCCTCCTGTCCCCGAGGCACAGCCGCTGGGGCTTTCCAGCTGGGGAATGTCGCTGAAGCTCCGTCCAGCTGTAATTTGTGAAAAGGCAAGAGCTGCCTGAATCAAGGGCCCTTAAGATTGTGACGGCTGTGCCTTCGCCACTCCTGGGCCTTGTCCTGCCTTGCCGATGGTGGGGTGCCTCTGGGAGGGCCCCATTGGCTTCCTGGAGCTCCGTCCCTTCATCTGTAAAATGGGGATGATGATAATATCTCCACAGGGTCACTGGGGGGTGGAATGAGATCACGGACGTGTGGAAGTTTTCGAAGAAGTCACCATACAAAGTGGAAGGAAGGAAGAGGAGGATTTGGTGAAAGAAAGAAACTGCCGGAGGGGCAGCGACAGGCCGACTAGGCGACTAGGGCACTCACTGCTCAGGGCTGGGAGCCCCCGGCCCTGGGCTCCTGTCACGCCTGTTTCCTAGCTAGATGTGTGACTCTGGTCTAAACACACCGCCACACTTCCCTGCCTTTGTTTTCTCATTGGTTAAATGAGAGGGTTTGGTTCCTTTCAGCTCTAAAATCAGGTCCTATACATCAACTTGGGTTTTTCTTTTTTGGTTTTTGGAGTTTTGTTTTTTCGGGAGACAGGGTCTCACTCTGTTGCCCAGGCTGGCATGCAGGGGTGTGATCACAGCTCACTGTAACCTGGAACTCCTGGGCTCAAGCGATCCTCCTGCCTCAGCCTCCCGTGCAGCCGGGACTGCGGGTACGAGCCACTGCGCCCAGCTCTGTGTCCACTTGTCAATCGACAGTTTTTAATGGAGATCATAGGAAGGCCCAGGACTGGGGTGTGTGTACAGGGGCTGGAGGTGGGGTTGGGGGTGGGCAGAGGAATAGGTCAGGGACACTCGCCTGTATGACTTGACCTGTGGAACCACCCAGACCCATAGCAGAGTGAGCCAGGTAGCAGGGACAGTAAGCACCGAAGCAGTTCGGAGTTGGGCCAGGGCTAGAGAGCTACAGGAGTGAAGACAGCTCCAGCCTCACTCGCAGCATTAGCCTCTTATTGGTTAGTGACTTTATCAACTGGCTTCAAATCCTGTTCCTACCACCTACTAGCTGTGTGACCTTGGGCAAGTCCCTTAATCTCTTTGAGCCTTATTTTAGTTTACTTATCTGTAAAACGGGAATAATAATTGTACTGCATCCTAAGTACTTGATGATGCTGCCCCATCAAGATTAAATTAACTACTATATGGAGAACACTTAGTGCCTGGCACACAGCAGGGCTACCTGAGCGCGACTGTCAACACTGAAGACCAACTCTGCAGCGGCGGCTCCGCACAGCGCTTCTCGCACATTCCCTTCCACCCTTCCCCTGGAGCAGGGGTTCTCAAACTTTTTAAACAGGGGGCTAGTTCACTGTCCCTCAGACCGCTGGAGAGTGCGCACTGTGGGCCCGGGACGAGTCGGCTGCTAAGCAGGACAGGCAGCGGCAGCAAAAACAGCCGGATAAATGTCCTCCGCGGGCCGCATGTGGCCATAGTTTGAGGACGTCTGCCCTGGAGGAAGGAATGATTGACTGTGTTTTAGCCATGGGGAGTGCATCCTCCCAGCGGCTGTCGCGCGCAGGTAGTGAGCGACAGAACACAGGCCAGTGGGGCCTGGGCTCACTAAACCCCCCTGGCCCCAGGCCCCAGTGCCCCCAGCCGTGGGCTTTTGTGGGGGTTGACCCAGGTGTGAGGAGATGGCCTCTAGCTGTCTGCTGGGCGTTGTGGGGACCCCATAGGGAGTGCAGGGCCTAGGCCGTCGTGGAGTAGCTGGTTCGAGTGAGCGAAGGGCCAGCCGTGCATTTCCCCCCTCTCACCCTGTGTGCAGATGTCGGGAGAGAAGCCACGAGAACTGGGGCTCTCAGGGGATGCAAGCATGGGGACTTCTTTAGGTGGAGGACAGAAGCCTTTTCAGGCGTGGAGACGAGCGGGAAAGAGTAGGAGCCGAGCAGGACGTTGTCGGTTAGGACTGGGAGCATCTCAGAGACCAGGCTGAGTTCAGAGATTTGGGAGATACATACTTTCTGGGTGGCTGGGCCAGAGTTTGGGATTTAGAAAGAACCAGAGTGTGGAATCACTTATTTACAGAGCACATTTTATGGCCCAGGTGGTCTTCTAAGTACATTATGTAAATAAATCATTTAAGCCTCCAACAGCCCTGTAACGTGTGGATAAATTGTCATTCTCATTTCACAGAAGATGAAACTGAGGCACAGAGAGGTAAAGGAACTTGCCCAAGGTCACACAGCCAATGAGTCCCGAGTCAAAATTTAAAGCCAGAAAACCTGGCCCCATAGTCTGCACTATTAACTACTTCACTTTACTATTTTATGTGTGAAACCCTAAGATCTACCTTCAAAGCTAGAATCAGTGATTCTTAAAGCTTTTTGAAGACATGCTTCTCTTTGAGTAACTAATAAAAACTCTGGCTCCTCTCCCCAGAAAATGCAGACATGTACAGACATTTGCATTCGATTTCAGGGGGTCACAATCCCACTTAAAGCCCAGGAACCTTAGGCCCTGACTCTAATTTAGCAATTGTCTTTCCCTACCTGGCCCTCCCTCTGGCACCTGTGTGGCTGGATGGCCACTTTCCACAACGTGGAGGAGGTCAGGGAGAGGCCCTGGCCCTGAGAGTCGCCACTGAGGCCTTAGGTGGGCAGCAGTGCTGAGACCCTGCATCCCAGAGGGCTGTCACAGGACGCTGGCATCCTGGCTGCACCCGCGGGAGTCATGCACTTTGCTGGTGGGGTGAACGTTACACGGTGGAATCTGAGCAGAGTGGGGTGGCGGCAGGGCCTGTTCTTGGTTCGTGTTCAACTGAGTTGGACATCGCATGTGTGAACGCGTTTGTGAGAGAGAAAGCGTGTCCGTCGGGGTCCCAGCAGGAAAGAGAACTCCGAGGGTTTAACTGGAGAGACTTTAATGAAGGGATTTCTTTTGGAGGTATAGTGAGGGCGGGGAGTCCACAAGGGAAGTGCAGCGCCGGGAGACTAGCAACCGCGGGGAGCGGTTACCGCCCGGCGTGCGGACCGCGGGAGCAGGCAGTGCTGCCGCCTGTGAGTGGGAGGTGCGGCCTGGCTGCACTGGGGTCCTGCAGGGAAGCGGCCCTTCCCGGAAGCATGGTGCTGGGGTGGGCAGGAGTGGGAAGTCCCCAACCTCTCTCCTCCCATCTCCCCTCTGCCAGTGCCTCCACTGGCCACGTGGGTGAGGAAACCAGAGTGCTGCTGTTCAAAGGGAAACAGTGTCCTGTAAGGCATGATTGGAGCTGGGGCGGGTGGGGCAGCAGCAGGGACTCTCCAGCCTCCAAATAGTCCAGGCCTAATTGCCAGCCCCATGACACCCACAGGTCGGGAGGCCCATGTCTGCCTGAGGCCTCCTAGGAGGATGTGGGGCAGGAAGACCTTGCTTGGCTGACCTGGGTTCTCCACTAAGGGTGCCACCTGCCCCCGTAAATCCCAACTCCTATGAGTAGCAGAGCCCCTGGGAGTCACTTAATTTACTCCTCAAAGAAGTTTCAAGTCTGCCTCCCCTTTGAGGGTCTCATTGGAATTGGTGACATGTAATCAATGCTGCTTAATTGATATTCTTGGAGCTCCGTCACAGAGGTTTTGGGAGCCCTGGGGACATCCTTTGTGGCATTTCAGGAGCTTTTTCCTCTGGCTTTTGTTGCCATGGATAAGAAGAGAGCATTTCAGAGGTAAATACTCTAATTTCCTGGCTTCCTTCTCATTTGCACTTTCTCTTTCTTCCCACCCCAGTAGGAAGCTGTGCCAGCCCCTGGGGTCAGGGAGGTCCCCTGTCACCTCCCTGGTCACTCAGCCTCCTTCCCAATTTTCACCCCCCAGCCTGCCCTGGCCACACCTGCCCACCTTCTCTAGTGGTTCTCTAGGGCTCTCTGCCTCAGGTTCCCGTGCAGGTGTCTGGGCTTTCCTCTGCCTTTGTTAGTCGGAATTCCTGTGCTTGGGGGCCTGCGCTCCAGACTGTGAGCAATGTGAGGACTCCCTTTCCCTGTGTCCTCAGAGACCAGAGTGTGGACATCAGGGTTCAGAACGGACCGGAAGCGTGGACAGGCACACCGGGAGCTGGCAGAGTGAACAGTGTTGGCTAGGCTCCGGATTATGGGGGGTGAGGGGTTAACCTACCCTCCCCATCCTCCCCAGGCCGGATTTGCCGCACAGCAGTTAGATTGCATGCCTTCCTGTGGTTCCCAGGGCTTGGGTGCTGATATCGCATCTCCCCAAGTCCCTTCCGGCTTGAAAACTCTGTAAGTCCATGTAGAATGAAATACAGCAGCCAAATTGATTTTTTTAAAAAACATTCAGTTGAGCTGCATTCCTGCCATCAGTAATAGGGGTGTAAATTGGGCCTGACAGGGACCTGGTGGCTTCCCAGATTTTAAAATCCAAGTTTTAGCATTTTTTCCCTTTGTTATTAGTCCAAGTAATGAAGGCTATAAAACATCTTTAGTAAGTCCCAGGGTTGCAGATTGCCCGGTTGTTTGTGATATGCGAATGTTAATTACTTCTGAGTCCCGGTAATCCATCACTGGCGTCCTGGCCCCTTTCCTGCTCTGGGAGACACCGGCGTCCCCCGCCCTGTCCTGTTTCCAGGGGAACTCCATTTTCTTCTCCGACAGATCAATCTCTAGGGAATTCCCCTCTCCTGAAGCGTCAAGTGCCATTTTGAAAGCAGCTTTGTCGTCTGCCCTAATGGGGGTTCTCCTTGGAGTCTGCACTGGGGGCGGCTGGGGAAGGAGACTGCGTAAAGCAGCTTCTCCTTCTGGGCCGGGTCATCTCAGACCTGCCAGGGGGTTTCAGCGTTAGAGGAGGAGGCCAGTGTATGGAGGAGGAGGTAGGCCCTTTCCCTGAGGGAGGATTCTCTCAAATCTGGGTGTTTTCCTGGAATATTCTGTAGGAAAGCTATTAGGAGACATTTTTCTTTTGTCTAAAGACAGGAAGTATTAAGAATTAAAGCAGAGGAAAAGAAGGCAGGAACTCTTTTGGAACAAGGGTTATCCATCATAAGATTGCTGTCACATGTAGGGGGTGGGACGGGAGCCCAGTCTTACTCAATTTGCCTTGTGCATAGTGGGCCTTCTATAAATGCTTGTGAAGTCAACCTCATCTTTATTTGATTTTCATAATGCTTGATGATTCCTTGCAGTTAGATGAAGTAAAAATATAATGAGCTTTGGAGTTCTACACACCTGGGTTTAGATCCCGGCTTTGTCTAGCCGTGTGACCTTGGGCAAGTTACTTAAACTCTCTGATTCTCAGTTTCCTCACTTGTACAATGAGCGGTAACTCACAGGATTTTTGTAGAGTTGAATGAGATAACTTAATGATCCATTTGATCTACTGAGCAGGATTCAGTAGGGGCTCAGTAACTGTTTTCTTTCTTCCTCCTTCTGTATTCCCATTCATTTGTGGTTCTCAACTCCATCTGCACAGTAGAATCACCTAGGGAACTTTTAAAAAGCACAGTTGTTTAGGCCCTACCCACTGAGATTTGGATTTAATTGGTCTGTGGTGGGGCTGGAGCATGGGTATTTTTAAAAAGCACCTGTTAAAATATATATGTTTTTAAAGGTAAAATCATAACTCCCATACAAACATAAAATGAACACATGACAAAGATTTAACTTGTTAATTGAGGAAATCAGTAAGATGTTATAATCAGTTCAAATAATTCACACAACACACACATACAGGCAATCAGGAATGCTGAAATGAAGTTACAAATAGACGCGAAATTGCTCAATAGCCACAGGGTAATAACCAATTGCGTTCCATTGTGCAAAATTCTTTTGTCTCTCTGCGCATTAATATGAGAATCATTTGCATTACTCTGTGCTTTGTAAAATTTACAGAGTTGTGAAGTAGCTCAGAGGTAGCAAAAGGTTCAGACCCCTATGGAATCAGATACCCAGACCAGTGTGTTAAACAAGACACCGTGTAATCTGCCTTTTTGTCCATTTTTGTGCCTTTCGCACTTTCCCAGGGATTCTAACATGCAGTCAGGGCGAGGCCCCGCCATAGACCTTTGTATGTGGATCTTTTATCACTATTATCACACTGTATCAGCAGCCCCTGACATTTTGACACAGAAGACAATTTTTCCACAGGAGGCAGTGGGGGGACAGGCGGGGGCTGTGCAGCCCGATTCCTAACAGGCCACGGCCCAGGGGCTGGGGACCACAGCACTATACTGTAGTTATTTGCTTATGCGTCATCCCACCTGTGATGGAGAATCCTTGAAGTACAGTGTTCATGTTCTTTTATTTTTGTAGCTCAGTACCAATCACACTGCTCGGCCTACAATAAGTGCTTAAAAACTGCTAAATTAATAATTGAATTGAATGATGACTTTTAAATGATGACAAGTAGTATTATTCTCCATCTTCTGATGGGAAACTGGCTCTGAAAGGCTCTGATCAAATCACACAGTGAACTTGTGATGAAATTGGGACTTAAAATTATTCATCCATTTCCTCACTCAACCCTAATTCATTCAATAATCCATGAGCACCTACTGTGCACCAATCCCTGGTAGCAGTGAGCAGAAGGAGCAGGCAGTCCTTGCCCTCCCAACCTTGCTCGTAGTGCACCGCGGCTTACAGAGCATGAGCCCATGCCTGGCTTGTGCCTGGAAGTCCGTGATTATTAGCCACGTGACCTTGGGCAAATTAACTTTTCTGTGCTTGCATTTTCTCATCTGTTAAATGGGGAAGCCCACCAAGAAAGCATTACATAGTAGTGCGGTACGCAGTGTTTAAAACCATTCCTGGTGCATTGTATGTGCTCGATAAACATTACCTGTTACCATCTGCACCTGTGAGCTTGTGACAGTTAAACACGGTGTCAGGTGCTGGGCTGCAAAGATGCAGAGAACTTGGATTCTCCTGCTGCTTGGGAAGCTCACAGTCGAGAGGGGGAGAAAGAGACTCGGTGGGTCACTATCAGGCAACGTGGCAAGTGCAGCCCTAGAGATGCAAGTGGGCTGATGGGTGCAGGGGAGGGTGGGGAGCCGGAGGGCAGGTCTTCCAGGACACTGAGGCCTCAAGCGTTAGGAATCGGCCCATATGGGGGACCCACTAGGAGGCTGTCACAGTGGTTGAGGTGACAAAGTGATGAGGCCTGACCGAGGCCACAGCAGAGGAGGTGGGGATTGACTGGAACGAGAGGTTAATTTGATGAGGGGTGAGGGACAAGAAGATTCCAGGTCCAGTGCTCCTCCCTCAAGTGACCCCACATTGCCTGAGTGGGAGTTTCCCTTTGCAAGTTCTAACTTAATTCAGGATAGAAGGAGACACGCAGGACAAGTCCCAGGTAACCCAGGGTGATGCCCACTGCATGGCAAGGGGCCCGCGTGCTGGCACTTTCTTGGACTGCAGGGCCCCGTCAAGGAACACTGATGCTAGGACTAATTGTTTATTTTGGCAATTACTTC
>VBSM01000361.1:5233476-5245392 GCA_008086735.1 Cheirogaleus medius | reverse complement strand
TGTGTGGTGTGAGTGTGTGTATGTGATGTGTGGCGTGTGTGTGTGTGGTGTGTGACATGTGTGGCATGTGGCGTGTGTGTGTGAGTGTGTGTGGTGTGTGTGGTGTGAGTGTGTGTGTGTGACGTGTGGCGTGTGTGAGTGTGTGTGGTGTGTGACGCGTGTGGCGTGTGTGTGTGCGTGGTGTTGTGTGGAGTCTCCCTCCCAGGCCCTTGCCTGTGACCCCCAGTAACTGTGTGGTGACTTCAGGGCCCCAGAAAGCTCTCATCTCTGGTTCCCAGGAAACGGTGACGGCTACTATTTATTGAGACCGGGGCAATACCCGCATGTGGAGGGCTCTGAAGCTTACAGGATTTGGGGGCCATTTCAGAAAAGAACACAAAATTCACGTTCAGATCCGCCAGGCCCCTCCCTCCTCGGACATATCCCCAACAGTCTTGATGTGTCAGTTTCTGTTCTGTCTCTAGCGTGGAAGGGGCTCATGGGCGTGAGAGTGGGGGGCGCGGGAACGCCTGCCCCTCTGCCTGTTTCAGTGTTAGCCAGGTGCTGAGCGTCGCACACTCACTGGCATTTGATCTCCACCGCAGCCCCCACCCCGCACCCCCCACCCCCCCACCCCACCCCCTCGTGGCTGTGCCCGGTTGCCAGGCCGGAGATGCCCCAGCAGTGGGCGTCGGTGCTTCTTTGCTCCCGCCTGCCTGGGTCAAAAGCCCACTAGTCATTTGGGCCTGTTTCCTGCCTGCTGTCACCTGGTCCCCCTTCGGTGGAGGGGCACATCTTCTGGGGATGGGGATTAAGGAAGACTTCCTGTGGGAGATGGCTTTTGAGCTAAGCCTCAAAGGACAAGCGAGATCTAAAACGTAGAGGTTGACGGGAACGTGGGTGGCAGGGTGGCCCTTTCGCTGCTGCAGCAGGTTTCACGTGGCCAAGCTTGGTCGTCCTCCTGCCCGAACCCTGCGAACAGCTCCTGTTGACTCACATCTGTTCTGGGCCAGATGCGAGGGTCAGTGTAGCGCCTGTGAAATCCGTGTTAGTTCGCTGGGGCTGTTGGAGCAAATACCACGGACCGAGTGGCTGAAATAACAGAAATTTATTTTCTCACGATTCTGGAGGCTGGAAGTCCAAGATCAAGACGTTGGCAGGGTTGATTTCTCCTGGGGCCTCTCTCCTCGGCTTGTGGTTGCCGTCTCTTCTCTCCGCACCTTCCTATGCTCCGCCCCGGGCTGTCTGGGTCCTGATCTCTTCTTAGAAGAACATACCAGTCGTACTGGACCAGGGCCTTGTTTTACCTTAATTACCTCTTTAAACACCCTGCCTCCAAATACAGTCACACCACGAGATCCTGGGGACTAAAATGTCAACATATGAATTTTGGGGGAACACAATTCAGCCCCTGCCATGACCTCATGTGATTTTTTTCAGGAATCTCCCCATTTGGCAGCTGAAGCTCAAAGAACTAGAGTGATGGTTCTCAAACTGCAGGGGTGTCGGCATCCCCTGGGGCTGTTAGATCACAGCGCACTGCGCTCCCTGGAGTCTCCGAGCCAGTGGGTACTGGACAGGCCTGGGAATGTACATTTCTAACACATCCCCGGGGGCTGCTGATGCTGCTGGTCGCATATCCCACTTTGAGAACCATTGACGTAGAGTAACTTGCCCAGAAAAAGACCTGTCTTTCCCCAGCCTGTGGCTTTTGGTCCGTGTTAAGGGCCTCCAGAACAGAAACTTGTCTCCAAGAATGTGGTGCCAGTGCTCCGGCCTCTGCGCCTCTGTGGGTGGGAGTGTCGGCTGATGGCGTGCCCTCTCTTCCTCTCTCCACAGGATAGGCGCCTTCAGCCTGAATTCCAGGACAGGCAAACCCATGCCAGCTGTGTCCAACGGGTAGGTCGCCAGACACCTCTGGCCTTGGAGTCAGTCCTCAGACATTCAGCCAGCTCTGCAAAGAGCCTGCGAGTCTGGGCACTGTCCCCACTCCCATCACTGTGAATTCTGCTCTGGGTAGGGGGACAGAGGGGGTCCTGGGTCCCTAAGGGAGGGACCCCCAGAGGGACCCAGGCACTTTGAATCCTGGACAGAGGCCCCCTACCCTCCTGCTGGCCCCTCCCCCACCCAGGCTGGAGCTTGGGCATCCAGGCCCCTGTGGCCAGGGAGCCTTCAGGGAGCAGGGCGGGACTTAGAGGTAGGGGCTCTTTTCTGGGAATCCACAAGGCTGGGCACTCTCCGCTCCCTTCCTTCCTCTCTCCCTGGCCTGGTTTCTTCCACTCCCACCCCCACCCCTTTCTCTCTCCCTTCCCTCCCCTCCTCTCCTCAGCCCTGCTCTCCTCCTCTGCTCACACTGCTGGGTGTCAGCCCTCCCGCACCACTGAGGATCCAGCTGAGCCCCTTTGGCATTTGCTCGCCAGCTGGTGGGTGGGCCATCCTCACTCCTGCCCCCCTTGACCATCAGTCTTGGCTGGCCTGGTGCAGGGCCTCCCCACCCCTGCCTCCCCTTCTCTCCCCTGGCTTCTTTCTCATGCCCAGAGGACCAGCCCTGAGGGACGTGGCAGGAGGGCATTCCGGAAGGGTAGGCAGAGCTCCCTGGCTTCCCTGAGGGCTCCAGGAGGTGGGTGCACAGCTGGATTGGCCACCTGGCCAGCTGCACACAAGGAAGGGGCCTCCAGGGGACGGGGAGAATGTGGACAGGACACAGGAAGGCAGAGACGCAGCAGGTGGACGTGGACAGGCAGGAGTCAGAGAGAGGCACAGAGACAAGGAGGGAGGGAGGAAGGCCAAGCAGGTGGGAGCAGGTTGGGGCTGGAGAGGAGGGAAGCGAGATCGGAAATAGAAGAGGGACTCAAAGGCGAAGAGAGGAACAGATGGAGAAGCAGGGGGCGGAGGTGGATTCTAGCTCCCCGGGCAAACAAATCATGTCTTTACTACCATAGAGGCCCAGACCAGGGGGTGGGGAAGGGCTTGGGGCACTCAGCTCAGCAGCCTAAGTCTGGGGGGACAAGCTGGCAGGCAGCGCCATGCCAGATATGGCCCCTGTTCTGCCCACCTGATCTGGAGAGATCTGGGCTGTCTCTGCAGCCCCCCAGGGCCGCCCCCCTCCCCTGCCTCCTCTGTCTGAGAGCTCTCCCTCTCAGAGCTGGCTCTGGGAAGTGCTCCATCAGTGGTTCTCAAAGTGTGCTCCACAGACAGCCTGCTGGTGCCCTGGGGCTGGCCTGAGCTGTAAGGCTGGCTTGTACCAGCTTTGCACGATTTTGCAGCAAAGGGTGCAGGGAGGGAAGCGATGCTCATTGAAGGCCCTCCCTGTGCCAGGTGTGTGCATGTTAGTTAGTAAAATGATTCTGCACTCACATTCCTTTTATAGGTGAGGAAACTGAGGCTCAGAGAGGTGCGGTAATGAGCCCAAAGTCATATAGCTACTGGACCGCCTAACACTTTCCTCCCCCTCCCAGCAGCCCTCGGCTACAGTGGGACCCCTGGCTTAGTCCTAAACATCAGAGTAGGCTAGTGCCTGAGGGAGGGGCTCCCACCTGACCAGGGGAAGAGGTGACACGGGTCCCCTGGGTGGAGCCCCACCCTGGGATCTTGCCCTCCGGAGGGTATTTTCTGGGGCGGACTGACCTAATGGGCCTCGGCCTCGTTGCACCTCCCCGAGGAGCCGCGTGGTTGGCTCGGCTCTCTCACCCCCAGGGGGACCCCAGCCAAGGAGTTCAAGGGGAGGTAGCCATGGGAGAGAGCCCAGGCAAGCTGCCACCAAGGGTCTGCCAGCCCTCCCGCCTTCCTCCTTCTTGCTGCCCTCCCTCCCATGATGAATCAGACTGGCTCAGAGCTGGAAGGTTCCGGGAGTCTGGGGATCAGCTGGGTGCAAGGTGGGGTGGCTAGCCCATGAGGTCTTTTGCCCACAGAAGTGGTCTTTGGATGGAAAGTTTGAGAACCACTGGTCTGGAAGCCTCTGGGTGAGTCTGGATGCTTTTCCGATTCTAGGACTTTCACTGCAGACGCCGCCCTTCCCGGTGGGAGCAGGGGGTGGGGCCCGGCCCCAGCAAGCAGAGCACTAGGGGAGAGAGATGCCGGAGGGGAGGGGAGGGGGGACAGGGAGGAGCTGATGCAGGGGATGTTGAGGTGTGTGTCTGTCTGTGTCTGGCTCTCCACTCTTCCGTCTTCTCCTCTCCCAGTGGTGTCCCAGGGAAGAAATGTGGCACCATCATCCTGTCCGCTGAGGAGCTCAGCAACTGCAGGGTGAGTGCAGGCGGGACCGTGGGACAGGACTTGGCGAGGGTGGGCAGTGACAAGGCAGGCTGGCCCGGGACCCTGTGTGTCCTGGAGGGAACAGAGGGTACCCAGGGCTCCTGATTCTGACCCGACTGTCAGAGAATTCTACAACACTGGAGCTGGAAGGTGTCTTCCCTTTTTACAGCCGGGCAGGCTGAGGCCCAGAGAGGGGAAGGACCCGGCCCACGGTCAGTGGCGGGGCAGAGCCAGGGCCTGGGCTCCCTCCGGTCCCCATCACAGCCCCCACTCACATGTCCTTGAGCCGAGACTGCCTTGGCAGCAACGCCGGCAGCAGAGGGGCCTTTTAGGGAGCCTGGACACTTGGCATTTAGCCGTCATTTTTCACTTTTATCTCTGGAGCAGGGTGACAACACCCTGCGTGCGGTTGAGGGAGGGCGTGTGTGTGTAAGTCGGAGTCTGCAATCCCAGGCAGCCCTTGGCTTCGCTTCTTCTGTGGGACTGTGGGGAAGCAGGAGATGGGGACAGCTGACGGGGCAGCTGAGCACACCACGAAGGGGCTCGTGGGACCTCAAGGCTAATAATACGGATAAAAAGTCATAATGGTGATAGTTATTATTAGTCAGGTAACGGACATTTTACGTAAGTTATCACTGCTCCTCACAATAATGCTAGGAGGCAGGTACTAAAATGTTATTCCCATTTTACAGATGAGGAAACTGAGGCTCAGAGAGGCAAAGTCACCTATTCAAAGGATAATAAGCAGCAGAATCGTGGTTCTAATCCAGGTCAACCTGATTCTAAAATCCAGGCCATCCCCCAAACCACCAGGCTTGAGTGCCTCTTAGGTTAATTAGGAACCACAGGTAGGAAGGGTGGGGGCCTGGGGACAAGAGGAGGAGGCTGGGACAGAAGCAGAGAGGGCCAGAGCGTGTGCCCAAACGAAGTCTGGGCTAGCCTGGCAGCACAGCGTCCTACGGGCTGGGAGGGCTGAGGAGGAGAAACGAGATTCTCCGACCTTCCTGGGAAGTCGGTGCTACCATCACATGAGCTGTGTTTACCAGGTCAGAAGTTTAAACAGAAATTTTAAAAAATGTATATTTTAATTCATTTAAAAATAACAATAGTTGAATCCATTATGGGTTACCATAAATAACACATTTTTTGAAAAATAACTATAACTCACAAAAATCGTTTAGTGAGAAGAGTGGCCTTGCTTTACACTTTTGTAAATCTCTTTAAAGTCTGCCTGACAGAAGACGCTGAGCCTCATACCTGCTTCAGTTAGTCGCTGTGGTGTCACGGTCGGGCAACCTCCAGAAAACTCTGAGCATTACTACGAAAATAGTTATGGACCACTGAGCGATCCCGGTCCACACTTTGAGAACTGCTAGGATAGAGGCTAACAGTGCTAGCCAACATTAACTGAGCAATTATTCTGGGCCACACACTGTGCTGAGTGGTTTTCGTGTATTGACCCATTCGCCTGATGTGTTATAAAAGGTAGCGTGATATATAGTATGATGGGTTATAGTATCTGCTGTATTATGGTCCTCATTAATTTGCTCACCTTTACATGTGAGGAAACTGAAGCACAGAGAGGTTAAGTGACCTGCCCAAAGTCACATAGCCACTGAGTAGAAGAGATTTGAACCCAGGCAGTTTGGTTCTAGAGCCAAGGTCTTTAACCACCAGGCTGTGGTGTCACGAACTCTACTTTCAAGCGCTTGCAGTGGGAGAATAACACGCAGAACTGAGGCCCAGGGCGGTATAGAGATGACCAAAGAAATTCATATGCAACTGCTTATCCTGGTTGCTGTTCATGGCAGGGGGTCTGACGGAGCCAGCGGACAGGGATGAAGCCTGCAGGCGTGCGCACCTGCCGGAGGGCTTGGTGCACAGCAGGTGTTCGCTGAGGATCTGTCAGGGATATGTGACTGAATGTTTAGTAGCAGGTACCAGTGAAACTCCCACACTGAGTCCGCCGCAGTTCGCACAGGGGAGAAAACTCAGTTGACGTGTAGAACAAAGCTTCTGTTTCTGCTCCCGGAGCCTCAGTTTCCCCCTGGATATTGGAGCTGTTAGGGCAGCTGTGAGGACTAGGAGAGATCGTGAAGGTGAGTGTGTTTAACAGATGCCTAGGAAAAGTTGAATCTGAATTCCTTGAAGCCTAAAGTCAGTTTTCCCCCATGCTTCTAGCCCAGCGGGCGACTTCCTCTCTGGTTTATAATTAAATAAGGTAATACAAGTGAAAGCGCCTTGGAAATTCTGCAACTCTGCCGGTGCCGGCGGCTGCTGCGGGCCTAGCATTCCAGGGCTTGGTACATGGTCTTCTTTTAATACCTGTCGGGCCCCTCCCTCTTCCTCCGCCTCCCCGACTCCTCCCCTCTCCTTCACCCAGGGGGGCAGCAGTTTCCTTGATTTAAGCTGTCCTACGCCAGGGGTGTGTGTCAGGGGCTGGGGGGGATGGGTGGGGGCTCACTCCCTTCTTCCTGAGACTGTCAGCTCCTTTTCTTCTGGGCATCTTTGGCTGAGTTCTGCCTTTCCCTAGAATACTTGCAAGGAAAAGAGACTAATTCCCAGCATCTGGCTGAACTAAAATAATTACATCTGAACAGCTTTGCTTCTGTCTTTCCAGCTCAGCATTCAGTGGGAGGATCAAAGGAGGAGGGTGGAGCCTGGGAGCTGGCTTTTCACCAGAGCAGGGCTTCCTGCTCAGATGAATGCATTCTGCAGAAGCAGACAAACCCTCCCTTTATCCGCGGGGAGGGCGTGGGCGGGCGGGGACCAGCAAAGGATTAGAGTGGACTCCTGAGTGTCGCCGGCATACCTCGATAGGTTATAGAAAAGCTTGCTTGTCTGGAATTGAAATGCCAAGAGAGTTCCCACAATCAGAATTTGACCCAAATACTACTGAGTGGTACTTGAAGTTGATGATGATGGGGTTAGGCTCCCAAAGGGCCTTCTGAATCACCAAAGGTTTACCTCAGCCCAGCAGTCAAACTATTGTTATTGTGTCTAATACCAACCAGCGTTTGCATAGTCTGTAGTTTACCAGGGCTCTCTTATTTATAGTCTTATTCGGTTCTTGCAGGGCTGGCTGGATAGGTGTGAGTGACCCTGTTTTACAGATGCAGAGAAGTGAAGTGGCCCTGCCTGAGCCTGCTGGCATTCTAGCTCAGGCTTGGACTCCTGATCCGCAGAAGAAACCTCAACCTTGGAGCCACGTGCCCTCGTGGTACATGGAACGGTCAGGGACCTCGTGGTCTTTGCCGGCTCGATGGCCTTTAGCAGGCAGGCTGGCTTTGCGCAGCGAAGGCTGGGCTCCCGGGGAGAGGTGGGGCGGTTGTCTATGCAGAGTGGGCAGCGCCTTGGCTGCGCCTAGACCCGCCGCCTCCCACACCTGCCTGCTTTGGGGTCAGGACTTCAGGATGGCCCGTCCTCAGGACCTCCGGGTCAGGTCCCTCCACACACCGGCAGCCCAGTCTGTGTGGTGGTGGTGAAGGGGTGTGCCTGGCTTCTCCCTGCAGCTGTGCCTGGGGTCCTCCCCACCCCGTGGGTCTCACCAGCCTGCTCATGTGTTCATTCATTTCCGTTCAACAAATATGCTTTGACTCAGCCCCTGTTCTCCCGGAGTTTCTAATTTAGTATGAGAGTTGGAAATGCCAACCAGCAATTCCAGTACAGCAGGGGCCCTCAACCCTGCAGACCCACTGCCTCTTTTTATAACAGACATTTTATAGCACTCTTTATTATCCTGAAGGAAGATTCATAGATACTGCATATTGTGTGTGTGTGTATATATATATATATATATATATATAAAATACACCCACACATAAAGGTGAGAGAATGTGCCCATGCAGCTACCTGGGGAAGATTGGTCCAGGCAGAGAGAACAGCCTGTGCAAAGGCCCTGGGGTAGGGGAGAGTGATGGATGATGAGGGTGTAGGTAGGGATGGTGGGAGTAGAGGCCAGATCGTGTGGGACCTTGTTGCAGGGGAGCTTAGCAGCCTTGAATCCTGACAAAGTTGAAACTTTTGTTGTTCTAAACACAAGCTTCAGGGAGAGCCAAAAAAATCCATAAAAATATAAATGGAATAGAAAAATCACCCAGAGATAGTCATTGTTGTTGACATTTTGATGTGTTTCTTCCAAGCCTTTTTTCCTGATTATACATGTATATAATTTTGTCTTATAATTGGCATAATATGGGATCTAGTTTTATAGCCTGCATTGTCCCATGTCATTAGATATTTTTAGGAAACATGTATTTAATAACTGCATATTCTTTATTATATAGATGGGGCATAATTTATTGAAGCCTATTCTTTTATGGGAAATAATGTAAACAATACTGCGGTGAACATCTTCATATTCAAATTGTTCTGGGTTTTTGTTTTTTTTGAACTTTAGTTGATGGATTTTGGTTAGTATCCCAGACACACAGGGTCAATGAGTGGGAGGAAAATGGTCAATCTGGAGTTTTCAGCTTCTGAATGACCAAATCAACAGATGCACCACTGATTGGATTGTTTGGGAAGTTGGTCATTAAGACAACAATGAAATGCCAGCTTGACCTCCACGTGGTTATTACAGTCAGTACATAAAGACAGGCCCTGTCTCTCAGACCAACTTTTGTGCCCACCATCTGTGTTTGAATAAACTCTTGCCTGTGGGGTCTTTTCTGAGTCCCGGGGTCTCCTGCCTCTGCAGTCTCATCGAGGCAGCCTGGGCTCTGGCCTCCTTCTCCAGGGCCTACTCACGGAGTTTCCCCAGCTCCACATTGCGTTTCCTCCTGCTGGAGTGCTGAATTTCAGAGTTGTAGCTAATGATCCCTTTTCTTTTTAATTGATGTCTTCTTTTTTTCTGACTTAAAAAGACAATGTTACTGGCTGGGCCTGGTGGCTCACGCCTGTAATCCTAGCACTCTGGGAGGCAGAGGTGGGTGGATCATTGAGCCCAGGAGTTTGAGGTTGCTGTGAGCTAGGCTAACGCCACAGCACTCTATCAGGGGTGACAAAGCAAGACTCTGTCTCAAAAAAGAAAAGTGTACTAATTCTAGGAAATTTGGAAAATCTATCAAGGAGAAGGGTTTTAAGGAGAAGACAATTAAGTGTCACCTTGATCTCACCATCTGTTTAAAAGTGTTTCTTAGGGCACAGTGTGTGAGTTCTTAACAGTGGATCCAGACCAAATGCCATTGCTTACCAGCTGTGTGACCCTGGACAAGTTACTTAACTTCTCTGTGCTTCAGTTGCTTCATTTGTAAAATGTCTTTATTAAAATTTTTGATATTTTGTTTATTATAGATTTTGGCATGGATTTCAATTTTTTAAAATATCATATTAAAAATATTCTTTGATTACTGAGATTTTGGGTGCCCCTTACATTTTACACTCACCTGATTCTTGTTCTGACTCTGGGGACTGTCAGCAACACCCAGGCAGCTTTCAGTTCTCCTCTCCTCGGTGTTGCCGCCCTGTCCCCAGCCTACAGCCCACCTGCTGACCGCTGGGCCTGACCTCTGACCTCCGTTGTCCTCTCCTGGGGCAGGGAGGGCTAAGGTGCTAGAGCAGGCCAGACCCCCCTGAAGAGCAAGGCTGTTTGCTGTAGTCTCCAAGCCGCCCCATTAGCATGCAGAGAGATGCAAATTGAGGCAATCCTGCTGTTTTAGAACTTAATATGTTTTTTTAAAAGATAGGGTGAAAGGCAGAAATTGCAGGAAATTATATATTGCAGGAGCTGCTTTATCTTCTCCGCAGTTGATTCCAGCGATGCTTCCGGTTTGGGAACAGCATTTCATGTGCTCAGAGAGCCCCACCCCCAGGCTGAGGCCATCAAACAGCCGAACCTCTGACCCTCCACCAGAATCCGCTGCTCTGCTGTCCTCTGGGACCTGTCCATCCTACTGCACTTTCCCCAGCCTCTTGTTGGGTTCCCGCACAGATGAAGGGCTGATCCTGTCACTGGCCCACATTTGGGGAGAGCAGTGGAAGCCTCGTTCCTGGGACTGTCGGCATAGCTCAGGGCCACTTCCCAAAGCACAGGCCCCAGACGGTTACAGTCTTTGGCTCAAGGACTTCCCTATGGCACGGGTACCCTCCCAAAGGGAGCGTGCCTTGGTTACAGCCTAGAAATTTCTCTGAAGGTCTGTCTTGTCCCCATGGATTCTACAATGGCACAGCAATACAGATGATCATAGCGGGCTTTCGGCAAGTGTTCCTGGGTCTAGATTATGTTGAGGGGAAGATCAGGCTGAGATGCAGAATAAGTCCCCAGCCCCCAGCCACGCCTCGCTTATCTGCCATCAGTGGGGAATGAGCTGTTGCACACTGGTGGATTTTCCAGTTAGCTGAATTTCAGAACCAGTCTGTTTTTTTTTTTTTTAATTTGAACTACTTTGCACAGAGGCCTCTCTGAAATGGATTTCACACTTCTCTGACTTCTCAAACTGAGGCAAACAGAACATAATTAAACTTATCTTGATGATTGGAAGTCATCATTTGGAATCTCAGTTATTAATCTTTACAGCCAGACTGTCTTGTTCCAGTGCCAGCTCTTCTTACTAGCTGTGTGGCTTTGAGTAAGGGTGCTAACCTCTCTGTGCCTCAGTTCCTCGTCTTTAAAACAGGAATAATAGCAGTCCCTACCTCATAGGGTTGTTGAGAGGATTAAGTGAATCAATCGATATAAAAATAGTGCCTAGCACATATTATGTAGAACCATATTACTGATATATTGCCATTTTCATAGGCCAACGACAGTTGATTATTGGCAGTTTCACATGGCTCATGGAGTAGGTGGCGCTCTGCAAGTGTTGGCTCCTGCTCTGTATGGCACCGTGGACCCAAGCTTACGTCATCTCCTTTGGTCTTCCCAACAGGCTCCCAAGGGGGCATCACGATCCCATTTTGCCAAGCCTTGGAGAGGCTAAGTGGCTTGCCCCGCGCTGCTCAGCGGGCAGGTGGTCCTTGGCTCCTGTCTTCTGTTGTTTCCGCCGGGCGCTGTGCCGGTCAGTCGCACTCTCAGCAGAGCACTGAGTAGCCCTGGGAGTCGTGATGGTCTATCAAGTTCTTGCATTTATTTTTTTCTAATATTTCTACTCCTTTCCTGATCTTACAGGGTTCTGAAGGGTTTGTCTAGGAGGCAAAAATAAGAGCTTTTGCTTGTGGATTTTGTGGCATCTGTTTCGGTTGTTTCAAGCGTATGTATTTCATAGTCAACTGACGCACGCTGAACATGTCACGTGTGGCTCACTTGTGTTCATTCAGGTGAGAGTGTCACACGGTTGGTCTCTAGACACGTGAGAGGTCACTGTGACCACACCTGAGCCATGTCCTGGGGAGGCTAGAACAATCCTGGCTTTCCAGGGGTGCCAGCGCCCCCACAAGGACACGCTGTTTCAGTGTCCCCAGCTGCTGTCCTGCCCCAGGGTTCTCCGTGTGGCTTCCACACCAAATCCTAAACTGTCCGGCTTTAAAAGCACTGTGGTGGTCATCCCACTCAGCACGTCACTTCACAGATGAGGAAACTGAGGCTCAGAGCTTGAGTGCCATGTGAGGCGATAGAGGTAGGAGTAGGACAGGGACAGAGGCCACACGCACTGTGAGTGGGGGTGGGGAGAGGTGTTCAAATAGTAATAATAATACCGTGTTTCCCCGAAAATAAGCCCTACCCATAAAATAAGCCCTAGCAGG
>VBSM01000361.1:5207346-5220885 GCA_008086735.1 Cheirogaleus medius | reverse complement strand
AAAAAAAAAAAAAAAAAATGTTTATTGGAGAGGAGTTTAATGTACACCTTTAAGCCCATCACTTGAATTTAACAACTGTTAAATTTTACCATATTTACTTTATCTACGTTTTATGCTAATGTTGTTTAAATAAATTATATGCTGAGTGCAATGGCTCACACCTGTAATCCTAGCACTTTGGGAGGCCAAGGTGGGAGGATCATTTGAGACCAGGAGTTCAAGACCAGCCTGGACAACATAGCAAGACCCCATCTCTACAAATAAATTTTTTAAAAACTAGCCCGGTATAGTGGTGTGCACCTGTAATCACAGCTACTTGGGAGGCTGAGGCGGGAGGATTGCTTGAGCTCAGGAGTTCAAGGTTATAGTGAATTATGATCGCACCAGTGCACTCCTCCTGCCTGGGCAACAAAGCCAGACCCTGTCTCTAAAAAATACAAATAAAAAAGTAAATTATAGACATCATGACATTTTGCCTCTAAATATTTCACAGGGAATGTCTAAAAAATAATGACATTTTCCCACATAACTACAAATGCCATTATCGCAGGTGACACATTGGACAATAGTTGTTAAATGCCACCCAATATTCATTTTGTATTAAAATTTCCCCAGTTGTCCCCCGAAGACTTTTTCTTACTGGCTGGTTCAAATAAAAACCCAAGTAGGGTGGGTCCCATTTCTCCCAGGCCCTGCCCTTTGCTAGTGGCTTGGGGTTGATTGCTCCCTGGGTGACACTGGGCTCTTTTCCCAGGGCCCAGCCTTGCTGGCATGTGCTTGGGGAGTGGAGCCCCGCGGGGAAGTGGGAGCCAGGGAGGGGTGCGTGGCAGGCGGGGGCCGGATCTCAGCAGCAGTCTTCCCTTGCAGCCACGACTTCATCGGGGAGTTCACCACCAGCTACCGGGAGCTGGCCCGTGGGCAGAGCCAGTTTAACATCTATGAGGTGAGGCGGTGCCCCAGTCTGGGTGTGCGCTGACAATGAATGGCTCCCGCCACTGAGGACTACAGTGAGCATGAGCTGGGCCGGGGGCTTTGCGTGTTTCCTGTGAGGTGGGTCTTCCTGTCCCATCCTACGGTCTCAGAGAAGTGTGAGAACTTGCCCAAAGCTCACGGTTCAGTAAGTGGCAAAAGCAAGACACAGCAACCCAGACATGTCTGACCCCAAATCGCTGAGTTGTGGCGCCCCCTAAAGAGCACTTCCAGCGTGGGGAGGGTGACGGGAGTGGGGGTGGGGCAGTATGAGAAGGTTCTGGGCTTGAGTGCTGAGGTGCTGAGTTCAAGGTGGCCCTCTGCTTCCAGTCGGAACAGTGTCAGGGCCCACCAAGTATCTTACCTTTTCCAGAAAGAGAGTCAGGGGGACGGGGGTCGGGACACCTTCCTGGATCTGGCCCTGGAGCTGGAGAGCCTCCGACAAGGGCCCTGATCTCCCCGGAGACGATAGCATTTGCCCTCAAAGGCACTTCCTGCCACTGAGCCTTGGCTTGTGTGTGCTGTCCCCCCGCAGGGCCCTCCCTACCCGCCCAGTCTAGCGAGGTCCTCCCAGCCACTCAGGCTCCTGTGCGTTCTCCCTCGTCTGAGCCGCCACGGACGTCGTGGTTCATGCCAGCCTGCTTAATGGCAGATACTTGTACCCTAATGACTGCTTGGGTCCTTACCTGACTCTACCACTTACTAGCTGTGTGACTTTGGCTAAGTCCCTGACCCACTCTGTGCCGTGCAAACTGGGAATTAAATAAGTTAACGGAAACGTGCAGGGCCCAGAGGTCAGCACTGTCTTCTGTTGTCGTCTGCTGAGTGTCGGTGTGCCAGGACACTCCCATCTCATACCTGTCCCACCATACCGCGCTGTCCTCGCACTAGCAGCCACTCAGCTGGCCAAGTTAGGTGACAGGTTGGCTTTGAGTCCCTTCACTGAATCCGAATCCCTTGATACTTCCACTCCCTCGCCCTGTACCTCTGCTCCAAGTGAGCAGATCTTGTGTTCCAAATAGACATCCCAAGGACAGGAAGGTGACAGCCCTCTCTGTTACCTCCCCTCACCGGCCAGGGCACTGCTGGGCACACAGTGGGTGCTTGTTATCCATTCACATGCTGAATTAAGTTGAATGTGGCTATTGTAAAGACGGAGTGTGGATGGATTTATTTGAAAGGGCTCTGGTACAGTAATTGCTTTGTTTTCTGCATCTGTAAAGAGAGGGGCTGTCTTTCCCCCCAACCTAGGCAGTGGCCTCCTTTGAGGAAATTTTTAGGGAGGCAAAGGGAAGAGGTCAAATCTTTGGCTTTGGCTTCTAAAGTTGTTTGACAGGCCCAGAAGCAGCCGTGATCTCTTGGGCTAACGGCAGAAACCGTTGGAAGAGAAGCTGCCGTCTGGGGAGGCAGAGCACCAGCCTCACACACCGAAAGGCCATCAGGTGGACAAGGAGTCCCACCCTGCCAGCCTCTGTGGGAGGCTACCCTGGGTTCAGGAAAGCCTTGCCTGAAGAGGGAACAGGCTTTAGCTAGTAAAAACCCACATCTCGGGCCCTGGCATGGCCTGGGTGTCAGACTCCTGTGTCCAGTTTCTGCTGGTCCCTCCTTGGACTTGGCCTTCCAAACCTGAATGCATTGGCTGAGCCTCCCGCAGAGCTCCCCTCCTCCTGGCCATCTCCTGTGTGGCCACCCCAGGGGCCCAGGGTGCCTTGGAGTCATCCTTAACGTCCCCACCCTCGCTCCACATCTGGTCCACGACTAAACGCTGCCCTTCTACCTCCCACATTTTCCAGCGTTTGTTCCCTTCTTCTCAGTCTGCCACCACTGTCCCCTTTACCTGCCTGCACGGGACTTTGCAACAGCCTCTTCATGACCTTCCTGCCTCCTTCCATCCTCCACATGGTAACCAGGGTGCTCCACCAAGATGGTAATCTTGACCACACCTCCCCTGCTTAACACCTGTCCAGGGCCTCCCACCTCCAGCTCAGCCTGATTCGCACAGGGGAGGTGGGAGGAGATTCCAAAAGATGCTCCCACCCCGGCTGAGGTCCACTGACCTACAGGGAAAAGTCCCGGCTCCTTCGTACAGGACCCTGTGCCCCCAGCCAGCCACCTGCAATGTGTGTGTGTGTGTGTGTGTGTGTATGTGTGTGTGCCTAGAGACACACATCATGTCACACACCTTTAGAAGCCCCTGGGAGCTGTCCCCTGCCCTTCCCTCTGCCTGTCTCCCATTTTCAGCTCCATTCGCCATCTGAGGCTCTCTGAACCTCCATGCTGTCTCAGCCTCTACCTGGGCCTCCCTTCTGTCGTCTTCTCCTGGTTAGGATCTGCTGGTCCTTGGAGACTCCCTGTGGATGTTTCTCCTCCAGGACACTGTCTCCACCTGCACGCCCACTGCCCCACAGTCTGGGGTAGACACCTCTCCTGGGTGCTCCTGGGGTCCCCTGTGGCTGTTACCTGTTTGTGATGCTAACCACCCCTCTGAAGACCATGGGTGGGGTCTCCCTCCCTGCTGTATCCCCAAAGCCAGCACAGCTCCTAGCCCCTGAGAGCCCCTCAGCGCCCCCATGCACAGGAGGCCAGACCCCAGGCCTGTCCTGGGGCTCTGGGGTCTCAGGAGAGAGAAAGGTCATCGGAGCTTGAGGCTTAGTGGACTGGGAGGTTCCTGGGCTGGCCCCTAGGTGGTGCTTGTCCCCCGTGTGGAACTTCACGGGCAGCCACTTGGGGCGGGAGGGGCTGGTCCGTGGGGGAGGGGAGTGGGCTGAGAGCACAGGAAGCCTCAGGGTTCCTGCAGTGCCACTTCACAAGAACGTCTGAGAACGGAGCATGGCTTTAACATTCAGTTATATCGGAGAGTGGAAATGTGGCACACAGGCTAATTTAAGGATAACATGGAAGACTTCAAAGAAATGTGCTGTGGCCCGGTCTTTGGGCACACCCAGAGCCCCAGGAGTCCGGGTTCGTTCTCCTCAGCCGGGAGGGCTACTTGGAGGAACAGTCTGAGATGTGTGTGTTTCCCTCAATAGTCCGACACCCTCACGGGACAGACGGGAACCCGGGACGTAGCGCGGCGTGGGCTGCAGTCCTGCCCCGTCTCCACAGCTCGCTTAGCAGCTGTTTTCCCGTGAGCGTGTCTGTGAGCACCTCGTCGGGGTCCTCCAGTACTGAGGGGGCCTCTGGGCTTGTTCTGGGCTTCCCCTCCCCCGCCCCCGCCAGGCCCTCAGTTTCCACCTGTGCAGCCTGCAGCCTCCCACCTGACCTCCCCACCTGCGAGCCCAGTCCAGGTCCTCCTCCCTTCTGTGTCCAGCCAGTCCCCCGGCCCCTCCCTCCCTTGTACCTCTACAGCCGCCCCCAGGGCCCAGGATGTGTGGTCACTTCTTGACAGGCTGTTCTTGCCGCAGCTCAGCACCTGTCGCACACCAGCCAGGTCCTCACACCTCTCCCCTCGGCTAGTGGAGGCAGTAACAGTAGTAGCAATAATTTAAAAAGTAACTGACACTTACATAGTACTTAGTACATTCCATAGCACTTACTTATATTGACCTATTTAATCCCTGTACCTTTCTTTGATGCACATATTTTTTATTCCCATTTTGCAGATGAGGAAACTGAGGCACACTGAGGTTAAGTAACTTGCCTAAGGTCACACAGCTATTAGGTGGCAGAACCAGGCAAACAATCCCTGGATGTCCCTTCCCCTCCCCTCATACTCACCTCCACCAGGTCCCAGCATCCCAGAGCCTGCAGTAATCTTGTCCCCTATAAGCTTGGAGGTCATCAGAGTTCTCTGCAGGCTGCTGGGTGACATTCAGTCATTTTACTTGGCATTCGTGGCTCTCGTCCAGCCAGCCCACCTTACTCTTGCACCCTGTGGTTCTGCAATCCAAGTGTCCCCCCGTCCTGTGTTCTCCCCGATGGCGTCTCCTCTGACATCCGTCTCTCCCTGCCCAGAGCTCTCCTGTCCCTCCCAGCCCGCAGGACCGCCTGCTCTGGAGAGCCTCTGCGGATGCTCCCGCCTGGAACGGTCTTTCCTTCCTCCGACTCCCCTGACACAGCTCTGATTCTACCTTTTTGGTGGCCCTTGTCACTTACCACCCTGAGGACCTTTCTTCTTTCTCTGACAGGAGTGATGACTCTAGGAGAGAAAATGGTACCCCCACCCCATAAATACCTGTTGAAGGAAGAATGTGTTTGTATTGGTTATCAAGGTGGCCACAATGTATATGATACTGGCCCGAGGGCAGGAAACCTGGTTTTTGGTGGGGTGCAGTGACTCATGTCTGTAATCCTAGCACTTTGGGAGGCCAAGGCGGGAGTATCGCTTGAGGTCAGGAATTCAAGGCCAACCTGAGTAAGAGTGAGATCCCGTCTCTACTAAAAATAGAAAAATTAGCCGAGTGTGGTGGCGCATGCCTGTAGTCCCAGCTACTCTGGAGGCTGAGGCAGGAGGATCGCTTGAGCCCAGGAGTTTGAGGTTGCTGTGAGCTAGGCTGACGCCACGACACTCTACTCAGGGCAACAGAGTGAGACTGTCTCATTAAAAAAGAAAAAAAAGAAAGAAAAGGAAACATGGTTTCCAATCCTGTCACTACCCAGATGGCTGTGTGACCTTAAGCAAATCACTTGGTGTCTCTGCGCCTTAGTTGCCTTATTTCCAGAAGTAGACGTCAACACTCATTCACACAGAAGAGACCCCAGCTAAAGAGACGGGCTAAAGGTGCAGCTGATGGCACTTGTGGGAGGAACGAGAGGTGCGGGAGAGGGGAGAGGAATTCACCAGAAACCACCGAGCGGCAGAGCAGGTGTGAGAATCACCTTACTTTGATGGGATATCAGGGGAAGGTTGTGCTTAGACTTCCCTTATTAGAAACAAAAACAAAGAAATAGCTGGTAAGGCTCAAATGAGAGCACAGATACCGTCAGTTTCCAAGTCCTGTGGGGGCTCTCAGGGCAAGGTGGCCCTGTCCCTCAGCCCAGGGATTCTCAGTGTTGGCGCTGCTGACATTTGGGACCAGGATGTTCTTTGTTGTGGGAGACCGTCCTGTGCGTTGTAGGATGTTCAGCAGCAGCCCTCGTTTCTTCCCTCTCCCCCAGCTGGGACACTTGTCACTTATTACCAGACATTACCAAATGTCCCCGGGGGGCAAAGTGGCCCCTGGTCGAGACCACTGGGTTCACCCACCTACAAGTACCATGTGATTTGTTACCTGGTGACAGGTCTGCTTGGAAGTGAAAGCTTACTGTGAAGGACAGTTGGGGGGGGGCTCACAGCCAAGTAAAGGTGGTGGCGGAGAGGGAGCCACGAGCCCCAGGGCAGCCGTGGGCTGGGTCCCAGCTGGGAAGACTGGAACTGGCTGGGGGGAGGCATTTGGGGTGAGGGGAGCAGCCTGAGCCAATGCAAGGGACAGGTACAGACAGGGCCACTTTGCAACATCGGGCCTTCTTTGGCTGTACAGGGTGGAGGGCATGTTCCAAGGAGCAGTGGGAAAGAGGGTTAAATAATATTCCTGGTCGATCGTGGGACACTGGGTCTGAGCCGGGAGCCCAGTTGCGTAACTGAATAGCAGCTTCCCACAAAACCTCCCTAAACTCCACTCCCCTGGCCCCTGTGGTCTTTGCACCCCAAACTCTGCTGGGGTGGGGACCACACCCAGGTCGGTCGAGGCCCTAGACCCAGCCCTGACTGCTTGGAAACACTCTTTTCTTACCCAGTAACTGGTTTTTCCTGCAGGTGGTAAACCCGAAAAAGAAAATGAAGAAAAAGAAATACGTGAATTCTGGCACAGTGAGTAGCCACCCTCTCCCTGCAGCCAGGTGTAGCCGTTCTGAGCCCCGAGCCGAGTCTGGCACCGGGGAGCTGCGAGCGTCCGTGTGTGCAGAGTGTGGGACTCAGACGGGGAAGCGGGGCTGGGGCAGGGGCAGATGGAGCAACTGCCCAGGGAGCCAGCGGGCTGAGCACGGAGTGAGGAATCGCAGACACGCCCACGGCCTTCCTGCGGGAAGGAAGAGGAAACTAAGTCGTGTTTATCGGGCCCCTACTCTAGGAAATTCCCCACTTAGGTGTTTTTCAGGGCCTGTTTCCCTGAGAGGCAGATATTATCAGCCCCTTGTCATGAAAGAGGAAACCGAGGCCGCAGGCAGGGAAATGACTCAACCACGGTCACACAGCTAGAGAGTGGCAGGGATGAGAGTCAACGCTACCTCTGACTCCAGAGCGGGAGCTGCTGTGGGCACTGCCTCTGCCCGAGCGTGGCCATCCTGGGGCCGCACGCTGGCCCAGCAGCTGCTGGGGCGGGTCTTCGGGTATTTACCGAGTACTGCCGTGTGCCAGGCACTGTGCTAGGCACGGGGGATGCAGCTGGGAACAGGACAGACCCAAATTCCCGGTGCTCTTCCCCTAGTGTGTACGCATGCACACACCGGTGTGTGTCAGGTGGTTGTGACTGCTGCGGAAAAGGGCGAATAAGGTAAAGGGACAGGGATGGCACAAGTATTGAGGGTACTGGGGAAAGGGAATTCCAGTTGTAGGGAACAGCACACGCCCAGGCCCTGAAGTGGAGCCCACAGTGCGAACATGTCCGAGTTCACCCTCTGCGTGTTCCCTCCTCACCTCCCGGCCCCATCAGCTAGCGCAGCCACGCTCCGTCACTCAAGTCAGGCAAGCGGCAACTCTAGACCCAGGGGAGCTCTTAGGGAGCTCTAGGGTTCCTTTGAGGAACCTCGTTTTCTCCACTTGTAAAATGAGGCTAATAAATCACCCCTCCCTGCTTACTGCACGAGGTGCTGCGACAGGCACGAGGAGATGCAGGCTTGTAAACTGTAAAGTACCCTGTGCATTCAAAGACGACTCACCACCTCGTCTCAGATTGCAACTGATTAACAAACTGGAGCTTGGAGCAATATTTCCTTTGTCCAAAGCTGCAGTTTTTCTCAGCTGGGGTGCTGTCGGCGTTTGGGCAGGATAATTTTTCAGCTCAGAGGACTTCCCCATATATTGTAGGATGTCTGGCACCCCTGGCCTCTGCCCATGGTTACCAGTAAGGCCCCAGTCATTATGAGAACTCCCCAAACTCTCCTACCCATTCCCAAATGCTGCTAGGGAGGCAGTACCTTCTCCAGCTGGGAACTCTTGGATGTACAGCTAAAAATAAAAAGGTTCTAAAACCCACTGATCTCGCCCAGCCTTCTTACTTCAGAGGTGATGCAAGTAATGTGATTTGCCCCGGATCACACCGCTAGATAGGGACAGAGCAGGTCTAAGCACAGGTCTCCTGACTTCCCTTTACTCCAACATTTCCCAGTCTTCACCATGAAGATCACCCAGGATCCAAGATGCTTGTTAAAAAACATATGGCTGGGCCAGTTCCCTGGGGTTCCACTTTAGGAGGCCCAGGCTAGGGCCCCAGAATCTGCATTCAGTGCGTCTCGAACCTTACTACGTGCAGAACCCCCTGGGCATCTTGTTAAAATGCCAGGAATCTGCATGTCTGCATTTCTAACCAGCGTAGAGATGACGGTTGCTGGTGTAAGAACCACACTTTTAGCGGGTGAAAGTCTGCGTTCACCCTGCAGGTCCCTGGGTGAGTCCCTATGGTCAGGCAAGTTAGGGAAGTGCTTCCTCATAGGGGCGGTGGGGAGGTGGCGGTCAAGCCTGACTGCAGGTTAGACTCATGTGAAGCACTGAAAAAAAAAAAAGCTTTCTGAAACTCTGATGTGGCCCCAGAAGCGTAATCGGTCTGGGCTGCAAGAAGTTTTAGAAGCTCCCCAGGGAGTGTCGTGTCAGGGTGGATCCAGTGCTTCAGGCATTCCCAGTAAGTCTGAGCCTCCATGCTTGGAAGGAGGCTCTGTGGTCCTTGCAGGTGCCTGAGGCCGTAAGCACAGTGGTGGGCGTCTCGTCCAGCTCAGCACTCACACACACCCTGCCCAGGACCAGCCGGGCCCACCCACGAGCCCATAGGAATGGCTGAATCTGCTCTAGCGAGGGCTGCCCATCTGCTAGAGGGGAGTTAGTTCTCTTACATAGGGGAACGGTCCTCTGCCCCAGTCTTGCCTCATTGAATTGGGTTAGGGACGCCAGGCTTTTACTTGTCTCCATGATCCTAAGTTGTTACTGTAATGAGCTGCAGGTAGCTGCCTGTCTTGGCAAAGCCAATGTCAATGTCTGTAGGTCTAGAGGCCTCTGCCTGGGAGAGGGGCCTGGGGTGGTCAGCTCCCTCCAGGGAAAGGACACGCTGCTCATGAGGGTCTTGGGTCTGAGAGGGTGGAGGTCGAGAGACGCCAGAGGGTTGAGGTGGGACCAGCAAGGTTTAACATACGCACAGACCAAAGCGCCGTGTTTCAGGACTAATAGTAGGGACACGTGGGAGCGTGGGGCGTGTCAGCATTCCTGTGTTGGGAAGGCCCCTGTCCTCCATACCCCACCACGGGGCCCTAGGGCTGGACAGCCAGTGCCCTGGGCTTGGGCCCCTGTGCTCCAGTGACAGAGATCGGACCCTTCCGCTGAGGTCAAGAGTGCAGGCTCTGGAATCAAACAGATCCCACTCTGTCCTGGCAGTGTCCTTGGGCATGTTGTGTCACCTCTTTGAGCCTCAGTATCCTTGGCTATGACATGGGGTAGGAATGGTACTGCACAGGGTGGTCGTGGGCGCTGCATGCAATAATGTCTGCAAAACTGGTATGCGTCGAGTTCTGTAAATGTCAGCTCTTGCATCATAAACCATCCCCTGACCCCATGTTCCCCGCTGACCAAGTTCCCTTTTGTTTTCAAGGTCACCCTGCTTTCCTTTGCTGTGGAGTCAGAGTGTACCTTCCTTGACTACATCAAAGGAGGGTGAGGAGAGACGAAGCTGGTCTCATCGGCCTCGGGGAGGGGGAAGGGGCCCCACACCCTTCCTCTTTGAAGCCCTGGCCGAAGCCCATGATGCTGGGCTCTGAGCAGACCGCTGCATTCTGGGCTGAGACAACTCGCCCAGAGCCTTGCATGCCCCCGGCTCCTGAGCAGCTGCAGAGGGACCTCCCGAGCCAAGGAGGCTGGCCTGGGTCATGTCAGGTCCCCATGCAGAGAAAGGACCTAGAGGTGCTAGGGGCTCCATGGCAAAGAGAGCCAAGGGCTTGGGGAGGTGGAAAGAGCCCTGAGCTAGGCGAGAGAAGGCCCAGACTCTCGCCCATCTTTGCCAGGAATTTGGTGGATTACTTTGGGCTGGTCATTTCCCTCCCTGGGTATCAGTTTCCTCCTCTGTACGCAAAGAGATTGGAGTAGGTGAGTTTTAAGGGTCCTCCCAGCTCCAGCAGCTGATACCCCTGCTCGGTTGGGGGGCAGTGATTAACCTGCTCACTGTTATCAGGGACCTGTAAGGGGCAGTGGGGTTGGGGGATGAGCCAGGGGAGATGGTCCTGGGGCCAGCAGGTGGTCAAACGCAAGTTTAAGGAGCAGGAAGAATGAGAGGGCACAGCGTCCAGACCCAGACAGGCGGGGAAGCCAGAAGGCATTGGCCAACAGCTCATGGAAAGAGTCTGACTTGAGATGAGGGCCTGCCAGCTTGCTCCCTGCCAGGACAGGTGCCAGGTCAGGGCGTGGGCAGCCAAGGGCCCACAGGTGCAGGGAGGTGAGTGGCTGCACCTGTCTGGAAAGGAGACAGGCAGGGGCGGCTGCCAGAGGCTCAGCCCAGCCCAGCAGGCACCTGGCTCCCTGGTTCTCCAGGGCAGAGGGAGAAGGCAGGCCTGGGGAAGCCATGCGCACGTTCCCATGACTCTGCTCCCTGCTGCCTTGAACTTGCACAGTCTCAAGGTTGCAAGCTCTCCTTCTACCCCCTGAGCACACGCCTCCCTCCGAGTACCCAAGGGGCTCCTCTGCCCCTTCCCGTCCCTCCCGTGAGCCCACTTCAGACCCTGCCCTTACTCCCTTCTCTGTCCCAAGAAGCAGCCACCCCTTACATTCCATAGCATGTGGGAATTTTCAAACAACCCTCCTCCTGTTTATCCTTCTCATTTGCACAGTGCCTCCAACTCACAGAACACAGTGGGCAGGGCGGGGATAGATATCTCCACTGCATATAACTTGCCCGAAGCCACACGCCTAGCTGGTGGCAAGGCTCCTTGCATCATAACATACCACCTTTCACTCCATAGTAATTAATAAGCCTGGCCCTGCCTGCCCACCTTGCACCCCAGAGCCCTGCATGCCCCTGGGGTGCGGAGGGTGAGATGAAGATGAAGACTGAGGAAGTAACGGCTGAATGCTGTGAGGTCTCACTGAGAAGGAGCCCTGCTGGGCACAGTGGCTCACACCTGTAATCCCAGGACTTTAGGAGGCCAAGGTGGGAAGATTGCTTGAGGCCAAGAGTTCAAGACCAGCTTCCCCACTGCCCCTTCTCTACAAAAAAACTTTAAAAATTAGCCTGTCTTGGTGGTGCACACCTGTAGTCTCAGCTACTCAGGAGGCTGAGGCAGAAGGGTCACTTAAGCCCAGGAATTCAAGGTTGCAGTGAGCTATGATGACACCGCTGCACTCCAGCCTGAGTGACAGAGCAAAACCCTGTCTCCAAAAAATAAATAAATAAAAGGAGCCGTCAGAGGTGTGGCTACTGGCAAAGCTGGTGCAATCCTTGCTGGGCAGGTTACAGCCCCAGAGCCGGCCCTCTCTTTAAACTCTCTGGAGAGCCTGAGTCAGCTGGCTCCAGGGAGGGAGAGCCCTGCATGCGTGTCCAGGCACGAAGCTGATGGAGGCTTTCGCCTAGAGACCCCGGCCTCTCCTGCCCAGCTGGACCCAGGAGGGAGGGGATGAACACCTCTCCCCCACCCCAGAGGAGGAGCTGGTTGCTCGGCAGCCTGCCTTCTGCCCTTAGGCAGCAGAGACTAGGCTGCAGGGAGTAATTTTCCCACAAACTACCTGTTTTCCAGTGGCTTTCTTCCCTGATCTTTTTCAGAAGCCAAAGCAGGGGAAGACTAGTTAAGGAGTAAGGCCCACCTTTCCTCCCACCCTGTGTTTGTTCTTTTTTTTTTTTTTTTTTTTAGAGACGGGGTCTCGCTCTTGGTCAGGCTGGTTTCGAACTCCTGACCTTGAGCTATCCACCCGCCTCGGCCTCCCAGAGTGCTAGGATTACAGGCGTGAGCCACCGCGCCCGGCCTCCTCCCACCCTGTGTTTGGAAGAGCCCCTCAGCTGTAGTCCCACAGGCCAGAACCACCCTGCCAAGGGTTGTCCCGGGAGCGAGGCTTTTACCCTTCAAATGTCTCCCTTCCTCTACCAAAGACTTATTCTCTATATCCCACACTGGGAGATGACAGCAAATAACGGATGAATATACTAGGCTAACTGCCGTAACACCTAATTCCTTAACCTCAAGGCTTAAGACAAATAAAGATTTATTTTTCATCTGTGGGATGTCAGGGTTGGGTGGAGAGAGGATCCATACAGTCATTCAGGGACCCAGGCTCTTGCTGTCTTGTGGCTCCTTTTCCCCTAGAGGCTGGATCCACTGGTTGCTCTTCCCCCAGCCAGCAGAAGACGGTAAAGATCGTGGGGAGGACTGTCTGTGGCCAGCAGACTCTGGTTTGAGTCTCCTGCTAACCCTGTCCTTGACCTTTCCTGGAGGGTGAGGGGCCCATGAGCAGCATCTCAGCTGTGGTCAGGTGGAGAGAGAGCTGTGGTTTCTGATAAGGCCCTTCTGCTAAATGCAGGGGAAGTGAGGCCTGCCTCATCTTACATCATCCATGGCCTCCACTGAGAACCACTAGAACAGAGTTTCCCCAAGTGTGATCCCAGCACCCCCTCCTCAGAAGCCCTGGATGAGGACAGGGGATGTTTGTGAAAGAGGCAGATTCTGGGGCCCCACTCTAGATCAGCTGAATTGGCATCTCTGGGGTAGAGCCTGGAATCTTCTTTTTAAACAATCTCCCCTTGTGATTCCACACTGAGAACCACAGAACTAGACTTTATCAGGGACTCATGTCTGTCAGCTTTGCTCTGTCCACACCTGGTGCAGAACCTAGAACAGCAAAGCCCACAGAGAATTTCAACCCTGAATTTGAATCTGCCAAACCTCACTTTTTATTATGGAAAATTTATTTCAAACATGTGCAAAAATAGAGAAAAGGTGTAATCAACCCCAAGTACTCTTCCTCCAGCTTCAATAATTACCACTCAGGGCCAGTCTTGTTCCATGCACTCTCCCCTTCACCGAGTTTTTTTTAATATTTATTTTATTTGGGGTTCTTTTTTTGAGATAGGGTCTTAGTACATTGCCCGGGCTGGCCTTGAACTCCTGGGCTCAAGCAGTCCTCCCACCCCAGCCTCCCAACATCCAGTTATTTTGAAGCAAATCCCAGCCATCACACATCGTCCCCAAATACTTCAGGATATGTCCCTAAAATATAATGCTTTCTTTCTAAAATATAATCGCAATACCATAGCCACACCTAAAGCATGAACAGTTCATTAATACCAAATATCTAGTTAGTGTTCAAATTTCCACATTCGTCTTATAAAGTTTTTAATTGTTTTTTTGTTGTTGTTGTTGAGACAGAGTCTCACTCTGTTGCCCGGGCTAGAGTGAGTGCCATGGCGTCAG
>VBSM01000361.1:5191873-5207246 GCA_008086735.1 Cheirogaleus medius | reverse complement strand
CGGCCTCCCAGAGTGCTAGGATTACAGGCGTGAGCCACCGCGCCCGGCCAGGCTCAGTTTTTTGACAAGACAACTTCCTGGGTGGTGTTAAGTTCTTTCCTCAGGAGATGCATAATGTCGGTTTGACTCTCTGTTTCGTCAATAAGCTTTAACCCTGAATCTGACTCCAGATTTGACCCAGAAATCCAGTGAGACCCGAACTCCCCCAGCACACGCAGGTGGCCCAGGGGACAGGGTCTAGGGGGACATACACAATCATAACCACGTGCCCATGCAGAGCGAATTCATCTTAAAGGGCTTTCCTGCTGCCTAACGCATGTGATGCCCACAACAGCCCTTCGGAGGAGGGCAAAGCTGGCGTTACAGTCCCAGTGTCCCAGAACTGGAAGGGCAGGGGGACAGGTGGCAGTCAGGTTTCCCCCGCCCCGCCCAGCACTGTGCGGCCCCCCCAGCCCCGCCTCTCTCCGGTGACTCTCCTGCTCTCCTCCCCCTTCCAGGACCCAGATCAACTTCACCGTGGCCATTGACTTCACTGCCTCCAATGGTGAGTGGCGGGTGGGGCAAGGGAGTGCTTCTAAGGGCTGTGTGGTGGGCCCTGGCTGGGAGCCATGTCCCTGGGACTCTGGCCTCTTCCTCACCGAAGAGGTGGCACCTAGGCCGGGAGGACCAAAGACACAACCAAGGTGGCAACGGTATCCCCAGGTGGGACCCCGACCCTAATAACTCGGGGCTCTGGGGCTTGTGCCCTGAACACAGCCTTGCCTTGGAGGAGCGCCCAGTCTCCCGGGGGGTGGGACAGTGTGTGCTCCAGGCCTATGCAAAGCCCTGGATGAGAGACGTTGCCCGCCAGGATCAAATCCCACCTGCTCCGCGCAGCCCAGCCCCTCGGCTAGAGGGGAGAGCTAGAGCCAACACTGAGCTCTCTGGTCCGCGGGAGGCAGGACCCGGCCCGGGACCCGGGGTCGCCTTGCAGGGGCTGCCCTGGCTTCCCTCCCTCCCCCAGTGTCAGGCTGGGGCCAAGTCTCTAGGAGTGATCCCGAAGCCAAACTGTGCATGGTTAGAGGGACCACCACCTTCCTTGGCTTCTGGCCCCCCAGTAGGGTGCTAAGTGCTCAGTTTTTTGCCAATCGGAAATGCCCAGGACTCGGCCTGCTCAGCTGTGTCAGAAACCCCTTATGGCTGCAGGGCCCAGCATGGTATTGTGTTGGGCTGTCAGAGCTGGGGGACCATAGTAACAATAGCAATAATAATAGTTATAATAATAACACCTGCTTAATCCTCACATCAATCCTATGAGGTGGGAACTATCATTCCCATTTTACAGATGAGGAGACTGAGGCCGAGAGGTTAAGGAACTTATGCAAGATCACACAGCCAGTAGAACATAGAGACAGGTTTGGTACCTGGGCAGTTTGTCAAACTGCCTCTTATTAGTGAACAAAAAAGTAAATATGGACTATATTAATGGTGACGAGGGCTCTGGGGAAAAATCAAGGCAGGAAGAGGGCTGGGGAGGGTTGGGGGAGGCTGTAACTTTTAACAGGCTGCTCGGGGAAGACCACAGTGAGCAGATAGATGACCCTTGAGCAGAGACCTCATCTGGGGAAAAGTGTCCCAGGCAGAGGGAACAGCCGCTGCCAAGGTCCCGAGGCAGGAACGGTGTGAGGCTGGGACTGAGGGAGGGACAGGGAGGATGGTAGGAGATGAGAGGTGACTGGGGCCAGATCCTACAAGGCCTTGGGGGCTCCCGTAAGACTCCGGGTTTTGTCCTGGGCGAGATGGGAGCGTTGGTGACTTGAGCAGAGGAGAGTCACGGCCGCCTGGCAGGGTCGCCCGCTCGCCGGCTGGCGTGCGGATGTGGGCGGCGGGGGCAGGGAGAGCAGACAGAAGGCTGCCCCGACCTAACGCGAGAGGGTGGGGTGCCGAGGAGCGAGGAGGCGGCGTTCTGGATCTGCTCCGAAGGCTCGGCAGCCAGGATTCGCTAAAGGGGGGATGCGGGGCAAGAAAGAGGAGTCCGGGATAGATGGAAGTTGGGGTGCCCGTGGACACCCGCTTCTGCATTCTGCACCTGGGGTGCTTGGAGCGCCCAGGCCGGCAGACGTTCCCACGTCCTGTGCCGCAGGAAACCCCTCGCAGTCCACGTCCCTGCACTACATGAGCCCCTACCAGCTGAACGCCTACGCGCTGGCGCTGACTGCCGTCGGGGAGATCATCCAGCACTACGACAGCGACAAGATGTTCCCCGCCCTCGGCTTCGGGGCCAAGCTGCCCCCAGATGGCAGGGTGTCCCATGAGTTCCCGCTGGTAGGAGGCCCTGCCGGTGGGAGCGGGGCTGAGGGCTGGCCAGGCAGGGGTGTGGTGACAGGTGGCGCATAGGGGTCTTGTGGTGAGGCCTCCAGAAACCCACTCCCCACCCGGCTCACAAACGCCTCCCCTCTAGGTCTGAGGCCACCCCCAGCTGGCTCTGGCCTCCTGGCTCCTGACAGGACGCAGGGGCAGGTGGAGGGGGGCTGTGGCTGACCCATGCCCCGGGCCCCAGAAAAGAGGATAAGGGGTGTGGGTTGGGGATGAGCGACCCCGGGTCATTCCAGGAACTCCCCGAGTTGGTACTGAGGTGGGGTGAGGGGGGCTCCCTGTGGCGATATAGAATGTGGGGGCCCGGCCCTGGGGAGATAACTGCTCAGGCCCCCTCCCTCGTCCATGCGAGCCGGAGACCCTAGGTCACAGCGATGGTCCCCGCCGTGTCTGGGAGTGCCAGGCCCTATGCTGGGCACAGGACACGAGGCCAGATCAGCTGCAGGTCCTCCCTGAGTCGCTCAGACCCGGCAGTCACTTTAGGGCATGGTGGCTCTCAGGGGCCTTTTTGAGCAGGTGGGGGGGGGGCAAAGAGGGGCTTGGACCTGCTCGCCCGAAGCATCACAGCCCTTCAGGTGGGCCCTGGGCGTCCCTGCCCTGCCCGCCACCCTGGGGCCACAGGCCTCCCGGCCGGCTCCATCCCATCCCCGCCTCCCCGCCCGCTGTGCCCCCAGAACGGCAACCAGGAGAACCCCTCGTGCTGCGGCATCGACGGCATCCTGGAGGCGTACCACCGCAGCCTGCGCACCGTGCAGCTCTACGGCCCCACCAACTTCGCCCCCGTGGTCACCCACGTGGCCAGGTGAGTGTGGCAAAACCGGACTCCCTCCCAGCGGGTCGCGGGCCTCTGTTTCCACACCGGCCTCTTCCTGTGGACTTGCTTTCCAAGGAGCCCTGACCCTGAAGAGACCCTCCCCAAGAGCTGCTCCCCCCATAGTGTAGTGTCTGGGTCCTTGGGGGAGAGCCTGCCCAGAGCCCCCGGGCAGACCTCGGCCTGCGCCTGCCCTGCCCAGGAACGCGGCGGCCGTGCAGGACGGCTCCCAGTACTCGGTGCTGCTCATCATCACGGACGGCGTCATCTCCGACATGGCGCAGACCAAGGAGGCCATCGTCAACGTGAGTGAGGCCGGTGGGGACTGGAGGGGGAGCTGTGGCCGGTGTGGTTTGCTGGGGGTTGGATTGGGGTGTGGCTTCTCCCCGACACCCCCTCGGGACCTGCTGCCCTCCTACGGCTCCTGCTTCTGGCTGGAGTCTCCTGGGACTTGCGGGAGGGCCAGGCGGTCGGGCCCTGGCTGGTGAGCTCTGTGCCCACCTCGCTACCACAGTGGGCGGTGCACCCCCAGACTCCTGAGGCTCCTCCCCAGCCGTCTGCTGCGCCAGGGCCCAGGCCGGCCTGGCCAGGCAGAGGAGGTGGGTGGCCCAGGGCGGGGAAGCCCAGGGACACGGCTCACCTGCCGGGTCTCCCCCTGGAAGGCACCCGCTGCAGCGCGCTGGCCCGTCCTCAGAACCACATAAAAGAGGGCCACATGCGGTAGAGGCCCAGTGGCAGAGGAGGGGACGGGTGGCTCGCAGAAGCAGACCTGAGCCCCACCTTGGTCTCCCCTCTCACCTCCTCCCTGTTCCCGCCCCTTTCCTGTGTTTCTCTGTCTCTCCATGTTCCCTGCCCCATTTCTTCCCTGTCCCGGCCTCTCTTGTTTTGACCTGTGACCTCTCCTTTCTTTCAACTGGCCCCTCGTTGGGCCCAACCTTCCTGCGACCTGCCATCTCCCAGGCTGCCAAGCTGCCCATGTCCATCATCATCGTTGGGGTGGGCCAGGCGGAGTTCGATGGTGAGTCCCGCTGCCGCCCCCACTCTCTGTCTCGATCTCCAGCCCCACCCAGTGCTTCCCCAGAGGCCCCGGGCCCCTGGAGAGGCCCCTTCCCCAAAGAGCAGCGCTCACGCCTGGGTGTGTGGGACTGTCTGGGTGAGTGTGCTGGGCGTGAGGGTGTGTTTGTTTGCGCAGGGAGGGCGTGTCAGGTCGGGTGTGCCCACGCCCACGCCCCAAGGCTGCGGGGAGGAGGCCTGAGTCAGCCTTGTCCCCAGCCCTGGGAGCCTGGGGAGGGTGGGGAGCTGGAGCGCTGTGCCCAGAGTCTGAGGCTCCCCTGGCTGGGCTCCTCCTGTCTCCCGGCCTCAGTTTCCTCATCTCCAACATGGGGCTGTGGGCCAGTGGTCTCTGCCCTGGATTGGGGGACACGTCCCGCCAGGCCTGGCTGTCCACCACTAGTCCCCTCCCCCTTCTGCCCCTCCCCACACAGCCATGGTGGAGCTGGACGGTGACGACGTACGGATCTCCTCCCGAGGGAAGCTGGCCGAACGGGACATCGTCCAGGTGAAGCCCAGACCCTGCCTGCTGCCTGGGAAACCCAAGAGCCCATCTAGCCAGTCTGGCCTCATGCCCCCTGTGGGGACTTCCCTGGGGAAGGGCCCTGCAGGGAGGCACTGGAAGCCCCAAAGTGGCCTGGCCACCACAGAAGGGAACAGGACTCAGTCCTCAGGCCACACTTCTCTCTGGGCTGGACACCTCCCTGTCATGTCCAAGACTCAGCCCGAACATGCCCCAGAACACTCTGCCAGCCTCCCTGAGGCCCCAGGCCTCCGTGGCCACGCGCTTTCTGTTGTTTCCTGCCTGGCAGCCTTCGCAGTGAGCTGCCAAACCCCTTGAAGGTGGGGGGGGGGTGTCGTTAGTGCGGCAGCCCTCTCCAAGAGCAGGGTCCCTCGGTTAACCGAATCGATGTCTTAACATCCCCACGTAGGATGCGAGGTGATGAGCAGAAAGGTCTTCGTCCTCAGGGAGCTCCCAGCCAGCCAGGCAGATGCCCCTTAGCAACCACATCCCTCGGGAGTCTCCTGCAGACGGGCCCCTAGAGCTTAGGATACAGGGAATGGAAAACTGACATTCTCCAAACCTTCTTGGTTTAAAAAAGAGTATCCCGGGTTAGGCGACAAACATGGGGCTGGGAGCCAGAGCGAGTAGTCTGGGAGGTGGCCCAGCCCCAGGCCAGGTCCCTGCAGCAGCAGTGAGGGAGGAGGCCAGGGCCGCCGGGCTTTGGGTGTCGCCGGATTAGCCCCAGAGAGACACAGGGCAGAAGAGAGGCCAGAGACAGGGCTCTTTGGAGAGGGGAGGCACATGCCACAGAGCTCAGGGGATTCGGTCAGCATTCCCTGAGCACCTGCTGAGTGCCCTGCCTGCTGCTGAGACTTCAGCCATCAGGGAATCTCATTCTGTGGTGTGTCGTGGCATGGAACAGGTGCTCAGTAACTGTTTTTTGTTTTTTTTTTGAGACAGAGTCTCACTCTATTGCCCGGGTTAGAGTGCTGTAGCCTCAGCCTAGCTCACAGCAACCTGAAACTCCTGGGCTCAAGCAATCCTCCTGCCTCAGCCTCCCGAGTAGCTGGGACTACAGGCATGCACCACAATGCCCGGCTCATTTTTTCTATATATTTTTAGTTGGTCAATTAATTTCTCTCTATTTTTAGTAGAGACAGGGTCTCGCTCTTGCTCAGGCTGGTTTTGAACTCCTGACCTTGAGTCATCCTCCCGCCTCAGCCTCCCAGAGTGCTAGGATTATAGGCGTGAGCCACCGCGCCCGGCCGCTCATTAACTGTTGAGTGAATGAAAGAATAGTGACTGTGACACAGTGAGGGAATTCACCAACGCGGGGATTAAGTAAAGTGAGCAGAGGCTGGCGTGGGGTGGGGACATGCCCCCAGGCCTGGCGATCTGGGGGCTGGGGTCCAGCGGGAGGCACTGCCCGCCTGACCCTGCCTTCTCCCTCGCCAGTTCGTGCCCTTCCGGGACTACGTGGACCGCACAGGCAACCACGTGCTGAGCATGGCCCGCCTGGCCCGGGACGTGCTGGCCGAGATCCCCGACCAGCTGGTGTCCTACATGAAGGCACAGGGCATCCGCCCGCGCCCCCCGCCTGCGGCACCAGCACACTCCCCCCCCCAGTCCCCAGCCCGCACGCCCCCTGCCTCCCCCCTGCACACACACATCTGAGCCCGGTCCGAAGCAGGCAGCTGGCCGGGGCCTGGGGGAGGCCAGTAGAATGGTAGGCAGAGTCCCCAGACTCCCCACAGACGGCCCGCCTGGCCTTTGGGACATCTGTGTGCCTGGGAGGCCGGCAGGGGACCACTGGAGACCCCTGTTCAATTTCCTGGCCCCACTTACTGCCCAAACCTGGGAAGTTGGCGGGCACGGGTCGCGGCGGGGCACAGGGTCTGGATCCCAGCTCTTCTCTTCTTCCCCAACACCTGGCTCTAGCCCAGCCAGAGAGGTGTGAAAAACAGTTGGGGTCCCCCACCTCCCAGGCATCTCTACATTGCTCACCTGTCCCTGAAGCCTGGGCTTGGCCTCCTCCGCCCCTCCCCCATCCTCCAGTGGTGTCTGCTCCTGTCCCTGGCCCCCACCCCTTATCTATCCTGTGCCCTGTTTCTCGTGACCTCTCCCAGGGACACTGTGCAATGAGAGCCCCGTGGAGCCGTGCGGGGGGGTGTTGTGAGGGTGGCCCTGGGCCACAGGATGGGCCTGAAATGGGGGTTTCAGCACAGAGTCCTTCTCGGTGCCTCTCAAGCCCAGGGTGGCATCGGTTCTAGACACGCAGGTCCGCAGGCGCCGCTGCAGCTGACTCCTAGCTCTGGCTCCCCCTTCCCCCCGCAGAGGCTGCCAGGGCCCTGGTGCCCCCTGCCCTGCCCGCTGGGAGGCCGGGCAAGGAGCAGCCCTGCCCCGGTGCCCGTGTGCCCCGCTCTTTGCCTCTCTGCCCTGGGCACGAGCCTGCCTCCGCCCTGCCTGCGGTGGGAGCCACGCCCGGCCCGCCTCTTGGGCCTCAGTTCCCACAGGTGTGGTGACAGGGCTGGCCGGACAGTCCCAGCTTCCCTTCAGCTCTGACGTCCTGAGGGTCCATCCATCCCACGCACAGTCCCCGCCACCCACTCCTAACAGATGTGACCGTTCACCCCAGGCCGTCTTGGCTCTAGGGTCACCCTGTCTCATCCCACCGCCCCAGACACACCCTGGCCCTTCTTCCTTGGGCTTGGCGTCTGAGCCGAGCTCTTGCCCCTGCCATGGGTGGGCAGGGCAGGAAAACGGCTCTTGCGCTGGGCCCACCCGGCCACCCAGCCCTGGCCCACCCGGGGCGGGTCACGCATGCCAGTCCCTCTTGTGCATGGGGCTCCTCAGCCCGCCGGTCCCTCTGCCGAGTGGAGACAGGCCCCGTCTGCCGCCCGGCTCCTCCTCCCTGTCATGCATGATGGTGGTGTTTCTGCCGTGTCTGGTCCTGTGCCCGTCTCTGAGACAATCTCTGTGTGGAATTTGCCTTAATCTGAAGTAAATTTGGTTCTTTTAGTAAAGTCCCTTGTTTTTCTTTCTCCTCCGAAAAATGCAGCGCAGATGTTGCTGTGTGGCAGGGTCCAGGTCCTCTCCCCCTCGTCCTTCAGTGCTCGTGTTCAGCAGGATTCACTGGGCAGGGGCCAGCGCCGGGCTCTGCTGGGCACTGGGGACGCTGCCGTGTCTCCGCGCAAACGCGCAAGTGAGCTAGGGACAAACGACAAACGTGTAAACAAACGAGTTAATCACGTTGTTCCAGGTATGGCAAGAAAGAGAAGAGACGACGAGGCTGGACAGTGACGGGTGATATTCTAGGTGAGGGGTCAGGGAGGGCCTCTCTGGGGAGGTGGCAGAGAGGAGCGCCCCAAGGAAATGAGACCAGGAGCCCCCTGATCTCCATCGGGGAAGAGGCCGTTTGCAGGAGCGCAGGGGCCGCGGCTGGGCGAGGAAGGGCACGTGCAGGAGTGGCCGGGGGGCTTGTAGTCCGTGGCGAGGCCTTTGGTGTTTACTCTGAGCGAAACAGGAAGTGAGAGAGGCGACACCGTCACGTCCTTGCAGGTGATCACGCACTCACTCGCTCACATCAAGTGCTCACTGAGTAGCAGCGCCAGGCCCCACTCGGGCGTTGGAGACTCACGCACAGAGGTGTACGCTCTGGGGTACCCCTGCTCTGGGGCAGCGGGGGACAATCGTGGGGGACTGACACCAAGCCGACAGGAGGGGCCGGAGGCTGTGGGCACCAAAGGGGGCCCCTGGCCCAGCGTGGATGACTCGCAGGCCACGAGCCCATGACAAGTTACTACCCCCCATGCCACGGGGCCATCGCTCCTCCCCTGCAGGACCATCGTGTGGCCAGAGTGACAGGTAGGTATGTGCACAGGATGTTGTGACATGTGCCCAGGACCCACTGTGCTTTAGGTGCACAGGAAACACCGCTTTCCTCCCTTGTCCCTCTTCACATATAATCCCCGTGGCCATCAGGGGCCAGGATCCCAGCGAGGGGGACTTGGCCCTTGTCCAGGCGAGCTTGTTCTCAGATTGGCCCTCCAGGCAGCCGCGCCCAACCTGCACATCACAAGGAATTCAGTACTAATTATGCCAAAGTTTGGGACTTGTTTACTTCTTATGATTTTATAGTAAATTAGAGCTGATTCATGGCTGTCCCTATAATTAGACGCCCCTCTGACTTGCATTCCGATATGCTTTGAGTGGGAATGGGGCGGGTCGCAGCTCTGGAGAAGGGAAGTTCCCATAACCTCCGCGTGGGCGCCGTGGGAACGTGTCGGGAGGAGACGCCTGCCTGGCAGACAGATCGAGGCTCACAGCTGCTGCCCCGGGACGGGACAGGATGCCGAAGGTGTCTCTTGTGCCCGACACTGTAGCTTCTCTCCTGGGTTCCTTCCCAAGGTGTGTGCCACAGTCTGGTTCCCCGGCATGGAGTTTGGGAAACCGCCTGCTGTGAGCCCCTCTCAGAGAGTCTAAATGGCCTTTAGGATTTTCAAGGCTCTGATAAGTCCTACAGCAAAGATTCCAGTTTGACTTGATTCAACACAAGATTTCCCAAGCTTTTTACCACAGAGTTGGGGCGTGTGCGTGCGTGTGCATGTGTGTGTGGTGTGTGTTTAGCTGGTAACGCCATTACCAAGCAGACCGTGCTGTCTTGGAGATTTCAGCAGAGAGTGTCCTAGTGTCCAGGCCAACACAGAAGCCTGGGGCCTGCTCCAGGGAGGCCGGGTGTGGGGAGATGGAGCCCTCAGCTTGGGCTCTGGAGAGAAGTAAAAGGCCCTAAAAGGGATCCCTGCCCCAGCCACCTCAGGAGGAGACACCGCGGGGAAGGCATCCTGACATTCACAGGCACAGACTCATGGCTCCATGGCGGGCTTTTTATTTTCCTTCCCATCCTGGGCCAAGGTGTTCGTGGGACAGAGCTGCAGAGGGCGGGCAGAGACGGGAGAGCGCTGAAAGGCACTCCTGGGCTCTGAGCCCCCGCCCAGGCCGCAGCGGTCCCCCAGCTCTGGCCTTCAGAAGTAAGGACCTCAGGCTGCAGCTCCCAGATCGTTCCTCTGCCTTTGGAAGCCCCTCTGCCACCCTCTCGTCCACTCACCTCAAATGCCCCTGAATTAATAAAAACGGTAACAGCAGCGATGACCGACATGCATATGTACGTACTGAGCGCCAGCACTCTTCTAAGCACCCTACATGTGTTTAGTGAATTCATCTTCGTAACATCTGTGTGAAGAAGGTGTATATAATCATTGTCCCATTTTCCAGATGAGAAAACTGAGGCACAGAGAGGTTAAGGGCTTTACTCAAGATCACACAACTAGAAAGCAGTGGAGCCTAAAGGTCTCTGACCCTCAAGGTGGAGTGGGGGGTGGACCCAGATATCTGCAGACATGAGCCCTGGCTGAGCCGTGTCATTGCTGTGGGACCTTTGCTGGACCCTCTGCCCTCTGTGGGTCTCAGTGTCCCCACTGGTAAAATAGGGGGCGGCCTCTAAGGTCACCGAGGGTCTTTCCATCTCCCTGGAAACTCAGCCCTCCCATCACTCTGGCCTCTCAGACCCCCACGGGGCCCCATGGGCCTCCCCGGGCCTCTCCTGGCCAGGCTGGACTCTGCATCCCCGTGGCTGCCCCTCCCACACCTCTGGGACGCCTGGCTGTCAACGGCCTGCAGAAGAGCTCCCTGAGTCCTGCGCGGAAGGGGCGGGAGAGGTAGAAGCAGAGGACGGGGCTGACAGCACAGTTGGAGTAGGCCAGGATGGTGCAGAGGCTGGAGGCCACAAACGCCTGCGGAGTGGCGGGCAGGAGGCCCATGGCCGCCACATAGCCCAGCACAGAGCAGGGGCCCCACATCAGCACGAAAACCAGCAGCACCACGAGGATGAGCCCTGTGTTCTCTTGGTGCTCCCGGATGCTCTCCCCCGGGGGACCTCTCGGCCGCGTCCACAGGAGCCAGCGCACGTGGCTGAAGGAGCAGCCCAGCCCCAGCAGGCAGGGCAGGAAGGCCAGCGCTCCCAGCAAGGCGAAGTAGCAGGAGGTCCGAGCGGGGCTCAGGAGCAAGAGGCAGGCCCGGGTCGTGGGGGCCCCTGCTGTCCCCTCCTCCACTGCCACCCGCTGGAACAGCCAGTTGGGCAGGGACGCGGCGAGGCCCAGGACCCACATGGCCCCACAGAGCAGCAAGCGGGTGCCCCGGCCAGCTGGTAGGGCCACATCAGGCCGGGCCACGGCCACGTGGCGCAGAAGAGCTGTGGCCACCATGCTGTAGAAGGTGCAGAACATGGTGGCCGTGTTGGCGGCCTGGCTGGCGGTGCAGACGGCGGGGCCCAGCCACCAGTCGTGTTGCAGGAAGCTCAGCAGCAGCGCGGGCACCACGCAGGCCAGGAAGAGCAGGTCGGACAGCGTGATGTTCACCATGAGGCTGTTGGTCAGCGCGAGGAGCGGGTAGGGGGCGCCTGGGCCCCGGCCCATCACCAGCAGCATGAGCCCGTTGGCCAGCAGCCCGGCTAGCAGGATGGCCCCGCAGAACCCGGCAAAGACGAGTCGGAGCAGTTGCTCGGGTGCGGCGGCGAGGCCGGGCGTGAACGTGGCGTTGGGCTCCATTCTCCTGCGGCAGACACACGGGGACAGCGTGGAAAACAGCCCTCCTGCTCCTGCTGAGCCCCTCCTTTCACAGCCCCTTCGTACAGTGGCCCAGACGTGTGCCTGCCCTGGGCACACGTCGGCCCCTCCAGACCCCGCGACGACCTGGTGGGAGGGGCTCCATCCATGCCCTGGGCTCAAATCCTGGCTCTGCTACTTGGCAGCCCTGGGACCTTGGGAGAGTTACTTGATGTGTCTCTGCCTCGATAATGCCTTGTGATGTCTTTGTTCCTCAAATTTCTGCAGGGAGTGCAGCTCACTTTTATAATCTGATAAAGTCTACACACACACACATCTATGAAATAGGCAGATTTAATTTAATTCGCAGTTAAAATGAGAAAGTGGATACGGAAGGGCTTTGAAACAGTATAAAAAGCCCTGACCAGTGGTTCCACGCTTGTCTTCGCATTGGGATCACCTGGGGAGTTTCAAAAGTACAGGAACCCCAAAAACATGATTTATTGCTCTGGGGCTTGGCATTTTTGGAAGGTCCCAGCTGATTCTCAGGGCAGACCGACATGGGCGCCACTGCCCTCGGGGTTGTGCCGTGCGAGTCCCTGGCAAGGCGAGGGGAGCCTGCACCCAGCTGCTGGTCCTTCCTCCTCGCGCCCACTCTGTCCCGCAGCCCTCCCGCCACTCAGGAGGACTCTGGCAAGGACCCCGTGCCTTAGCCGGTCCCCTGACACAGTGGTGTTTCCTGAGCGTTTCTCTGCGCCGGGCACTGGATGGGGATCCGGCAGCTCACAAGGCAGCCCAGAGGGGCCCTGCCTGGAGTTTCCTCCCCTTTTCTCCTGCACCGGGGGCTGGGAGAGACCCTTTTCTTGCAGTTCAAAGCCAGGTTTGGAGGAGTCGCAGCCCCTCCTGCGGAGCCCCTCCTGCGGGACTAGCTTGGTCTCTGAGGCCCCAGGGCAGCAACATGCCGGCAGGCAGCTGAGCAGAGACTGGGGGGGACCTCTGTGATTCTGATGCCAACGCCCCTCTGGGGGCCCAGACTCTGGTTCCAGGGACCGCAGGGGAAGGAGGAAATGAGGGCCCTGCCCAAATGCCCCAACTGCCCGGGGTGAATGCGGTAGTCCGGCCACTTCCCTGGCATTTGTCACTGCCTTTTCATCTCCTGTTCCTGACCCACACCCACACTATTACTGGGGGGAGGTGGGCAGGGCAAGAGGCTTGCGGGACTCGCCCCTGCTCCACCCAAGCGTCCACATCTTCCTGTGAGAAGAAGCTCCATAACCTAAGGGTTGAGCTTGCGGGAGCCGGCGCCGGGTTAAGGCCAGCTCCAGGACTTACTGGCTGTGTGACTGTGAGCGAGTCACTCAGCCTCTCTGTGCATCACTCTCCTCATCTGTCAGGCTGGGATAATGGCAAGCCAGTGAGTGAGGATGGGATGAGGTGCTACGGTATGAGTCAAGTGCTCAGCACAGTGCCTGGCGCGTCGCGGGTGCTGCGCAGAGGAAGGCTGTCGTTCTGCTCCTGCTCACCCCCAGTTCCAGAAAGCTCTTTTCTTCTGGAGCTCCTGCCCCACGTCCATCTGTCCCCCGCCCTCCCCTTCTCAGTCCACACCAGGAGCCCCATCAGCCCAGTCCCAGCTTCCCTTTCTTAATCAGCCTCAAGCTTAATTGTAGCCAGAGGCCCCCTGGGCTGACATGCTGTGAGAATGAGCCACTTGCCTGGAAGTTCACTCTGAAGTCTACCTTGAGTCCCTCCCGCTGTTGTCCGTACCCACCTTGTGCTGCTCTGAGGTTCCTGGGTCCTGCTTGCTGACTCACGAGCCCTTTGACACTGGGAAAGTCTGGCAGCCCCTGTGCAGCCAGACCCTGCGCAGAAGGTGGATCCAGCCAGAGGACGGCAACAGAAGTTCTGGGCGGTCTCTTCCAGCACCCCACCTCTAGGGCGCCGGAGCTGCCTGAGGCCAGAGCAGAGCTGAGATGGGAGGGGCAGGCCTGGGGACCACTCCTGCACTGGACCCCCAGAGGACGGGCTCTGTCTGCTCTGCTGGCTCCCTCAGGAGTCACACCCGCCTCCCTGCCTCATTAACGCCCTGGCCCACAGGACAGAGATGCCAGTGCCTGCCAGGGCCCTGGACCCCAGAGAGAGCCGTTAGCAACAGCAGTCCCTGCCCGCCCTCAGCCAGGGCCGGGCGTCACTTGCTCCCGAGTCCGTGCACACAGGGCTTGTGGGCCGGGGACAGGGTCGGAGAAGGGGGAGGACACAGGGGCAGGAGAGAACCGGTGAGAGGCCCAGCAGGAGAATCAATTGGCCGAATCACAGGACTCGTCGTCATATGGCCTGGAGGTTGTATGGGCTCCCTTAAGGGCATCTAACCCAATCTTTGCTGGCTTCTGATGCTAGAATCTTCTCCACCTCACCTCCTGCCAAGTGTCACCTGGCTCCGGCTGTGTGCCTCAAGTGACGGGGACCTCACTGCTGCTGAGATGCCCCTCGTAGAACCAAGAGAGGGATGGGGCCGAGAGCTAACGCCTCGCTTAAACCGGTGGGAACAGGCTCTGCCCTCCACCGCCTGCTCTCCCTGCTTCTGCTTCATCCTCTCTCTGTCGCTCTGTCCCTGGACCTGTCTTTGCTGGTCTCTCTGTGAAACTGAGGTCTCCTCCGATTCAGCCAGGGACGCCCCCCTGTGCCTGAATGGTTACAAAGTCCCAAACTCAGTGCCCGGCGCGCATCAGACATTCAGTTGGTGGTGACGGCAAGAGGTGACAGACATCAGCCACAAACACAGACAATAGGGGACAGGCTGATGGGAGAGAGGCTGTCTGTCTCTCTAAGACTCCTGGTGCAAGCTCCCTGCGCGCACTAGGAGCCCCGGCCCCGTGTTATAAGGAGCAGCCCCCTTTCAGGAGGCGACCGTCGTGGGACTCTGGGAACTCCTGCCAAAGCTCAAAGGGAAGCCTGTCAGCGAGTCTGAACCCGGGTTCCCGCTGCTCCCCGGGCCACACCACCCACACCGCAGCTGCGCCTCACACGCATCCAGAGACTGACACCACAGGTCAAAGTGCTGCACCTGGGGACACTGTGGCATGGGGGCAGGGGCAGAGCTCCCGAATGTGACCCCTTGGAGGTGGATAATGGGGAAAGGGAGTGAGGTTGGGGCTCAGGGAGACCCGAGGGCATCGGGCGTATCAGGGGCCATCAGAACGCGGCTCTTCCCCGGCATCGGATTCCGCGCTTGCAAATATCATGGCAGCAGTGAGCGCAGCAAGGTAGTGACGCCCTGCCGGGCGGAGAGCATCGGAACTGCTTTAATAAACGGAGGACTTTGTAAGTGACAGATTGTACCCATTAGGGATCGGCACCAAGGCAAGCGCCTGGAAAAGTTTCTTTCCTTCTTCTCAACCTTTTTTCCCTGATTATCTGTAGAATATCCAGTCATTGTAGAAAATCTGAAAATACAAATATGTATAAAGAAGAAAATAACACCCCCTCACAATCACCCTGTAATTTTCCCTCCCACAGATATGTAGCCAATATTTTGGTGTGTTTTCCTTAAGCTGGTTTTCTAGACTTTTCCTTTCTTTAAATAGCTGTAAAGAATACCCCCAGCCCCAAGCCTTATCTACAAAGCGAAGTGCTTCTCTGGAGGGCAGAGGGCAGAGGTAACATAGCCTTCTCCCCGGAAACCAAGTTCTGATTTGAGGGGGACGTTCCTGAACCTCCAAGCTGATCCTCCCCGTCGTCGCTGCGTCCTGCAAGGCAGGCGGGGAGCTGAGGGAGGAAACCAAGGCGGGCGGCCGTCCCCGGCAGGACGGGCGGTCAGGAGCAGCAGCCGGCTCTCTTGGGCGGCCTTTTGGGGGCCACGTCCACCAGCGAGCCCTTCAGCCGGTCCTCCTGCACCTTGAGTGACCTGTGTGAGGACGCACAGGCATCAGTCCTCTCTCACCTCCCAGGAGCAGCATGGAGGGGCCCTGGGTGCAGCTGGGGGGCTGGGAGCCCGCACTCCGACCCCCCCACCAGCTCCGCCCCCACCCTGCATCCCACATGGGAGCCGGAGACTTC
>VBSM01000361.1:5172178-5183577 GCA_008086735.1 Cheirogaleus medius | reverse complement strand
TGGGGGCCCGAGGCCGCCGGCGGGGTGGGGGGCGGGCTCCAGGAGAGCTGCAGGGCTCCGTGCGGAGGGCTGTGGAAGCCGCTCAGGAGCTGGCCCCAGTCCTCGTGGTCCCCAAACAGCCTGGGCAGGGGAACCTCCTCAGGGGACATGGCCTGAAGGTCTAGGGCCGGTTCGCCTGCTCTGGAGACACTAGAAAGGAAGCAGGGAGTCAGGGGAGGGGCAGGTAGAGGCGTCACACCCGTCCCGCCTGTATCCCTCACCGTCCACTGCTTGCCCCGCAACTGGCCCCCCACCAGACCGTGCTCAGACAGTCCTTTCACCTGGCACACACCCCACTGCTCCCCTCATCCAATCCTGCTCATCCTCAAGGCCCATGTGAAGCCTCACCTCCTCCAGAAAGCCTTCCTTGAGCATTCTGGCCCACCCCACTCCTCTGAGCTGTAACAAGTAGCGTGAGCCCCTGCCAGGGAGGCGCTAGGCCCTGTGTGCATGTGTATACACGTGCACACACATGTGCATGTTTTAACTCCAGCCCTGTGGTACTGGGCCCAGGTCTTTCACCTTTCTGTGCCTCAGTTTCCATATCTGAGAAATAGGCACGATAATCCCAGCTTGGCAGTTGTTGTGAGGTTTAAGGAGAGAGGAGGTGTGGGCACTGTGTGCTCACCAGAGCCTTGGGGGACCCAGAGCCCCATGCCCCTCTCCCAGGAAGCCCCGGTATCCACGCCAGTCCAGGGCTGGCAGCCACTTGCCTTGTCTCTTCCTCCATCTGCCAGGACACTCGGCCCCTGGCAGCATTTAGGTGCTTCCTGGTCACCTGCAGCTGTCCCTGCACCTCCTCTAGCTGCCCAGCTAGGCCGCGCTCGGCCTCCCGAAGCTGCTGGTTCTCCGAAGTGGCTTCCTGGTGTGTGTTGCTGAGGCGGCGCAGCTGGGCCTCCAGCTGCAGGGGGTGGGGGGTGAGGGGGCAGAAGCCTCCCACAGCCGCTGTGGGACACAGACACCCGCTCCCCACCTGGGCCCGCGGGGACCCAGCTCAAACCAGGATTAGGAGGGGGCGGTCACCCTCGTTGGCCTAACTGGCTCCGTGACCTCCCACGCAGGAGAGACATTTGAAATGCTGGCGCAGGGAGGAGAGAGATCGTGCGAGAAACACAAACTGCCAGCACCACAGGGCCCTAAACGTAAATCGGATCACACCCTCCCCTGCTCAAAGCCCTGCGATGGCTGCTGGTCCCTGAGCCCCTTCTGGTCTGCAGGGAGCTCCTGATCCGACAGTGAATCCCACGACTCAGAGCAGGAGAGCTGTGTGACAAGCGGAGTGGAAGGCAGAGTTCTCGCGATGGCCCCGGGGCCCTGCACAGCCTCCCCCGCAGCCCCCGCACCTCCAGCTACGGCCCTGACCTCCTTTCCCACTGCCGTCCCTCCCTCAGCCTGTTCCCGCCACGGATCTGCTTGTCGCTCCTCAGTCACAGCACATGCCCACCCCAGGGCCTTTGCACTTGCTGTGCCCTCAGCCTGGAATGCCCTTGCCCCTGACATGTCACGGCTCACCTCCCACCTCTTCCGGTCTTCACTCCAATGTCACCTCGGCCAGGCCTTCCTGGCCTCCCTGATCAACTTGTGTCAGCTACCATCCACCCCCCCAACCCGCCTTCCCCTTCCCTGTTTCACTTTATTCTCTCTAGCACTTGTCACTGTCTCATATGATGTATGTGTGTGTACATATACACAATTATTTATTTTTTCATGTTATATATTTTGCTTATGCATTTCATCACCATCTCCCTGACTGGTGGTAACTGTGGGCAGGGGTGTGTCTATCACGTCCCTCAGAATCTAGAGCAGTGAGCAGTGCCTGGCTCAGGGTAGGGGCTTGCTAAGCAGTCGTGGGGGGAGGAGCCTCATGTCTATGGGGACAGGACGGCATGGCCCCACGTGGAAGGCCCGGTCTCCTCTCTTGGCAAAAGGGGCCCTGCCTCAATTTCCAAGGAGTGGCTGCTGCTCCTGGGAAGTCAGCTCTGGGGTAGGAGGGGGAGACCTGGTGGCAGGGCCAGCCAAGGCGGTGATGGGGAAGGCGCTGGGGACCTTGTCCAGGGCTGAAGAGGTGCTGGTTGCCCTGGTTACAACAGAGGCGGTTTTAGTAAAGTCGGTGTCTGCAAGTTGAGGCAGGAAGAGACAGTGGGGCCAGGTCTCAGACCCAAAGACTTAGCCACGGTTCCAGCCAGAAGTGACCACAGGCTACGAGACCCGCCGCGTCGGGGCAGCAGTAATCCGACCCTACGCCGGAAGCCAGGTCAGATTCAGAGACAAGAACAGCTGCGCTGTATAAAGTACCTACTGTACGTGCCGGGCACTGTCTTGGCCCTCTAATTGTCACAGCAGCCTTCTAATAGAGAGTTCTGATCTCCATTTCGCTCATGAAGAAACCAAAGCTCAAAAATGTTGACAACCTGTGCAAGGTCGCTCAGCTGACAATGGAGATGAGAGCTGAACACCAGATTCCCGCCACCAGGCCTCTCCGATGTTGAGACTGCGTGTTTGTCCATCTCGAAGTGCTTTCCCATTTACTACCTCATTTGACACAACCCACGTGGGAGATACAGAGGATGTGGCCATCTCCATTTTACAGATGGAGAAACTGAGGCAGGGACAAGCCAAGTTATTTCCTCAGGTCCGCACGGCTCTTGAACAGAGCACCAGTGATTTGCACCTGGACCTTCTGACTCGCAGCCCAGTGCTCGAGCCGCACTACCTGTCCTCATCTCAGAAAAGGACCCAGGACACCTCTCTCCCAGAGGGCTGCTCCCTGTGGGACCCAGACGGCCCAGGGAACACTGAGGGCTGGTGGGGCTTCAGGCTGATGTATCCAGCTGCGACCAGAGAGCCTGGCGCGGCGCTGGGAGGTGGGCGGCAGAGTCTGGCAGCCTCAGAAGGGGGCTCCCGGGAGCCCCAGCGCTCACCTCCGTCTGGCCCTCCGCCAGCCGCTGCACCTCGCGCTCCTTGGCCTCCAGCACCTCCTGCATCTGAGAGCTGAGGGCCAGGCCCCGGGAGTCGCTCTGTGGAGGAGACGGGCTCAGCCCTGCCTGCAGTCTGGCCAGCTCTCCCACGCTCCACCTCCGCCCAGGCCCAGGGTGCAGGAGCCGGGAAGTCCCAGCAAGGAGGCTCTCTGGACGGCCACCCCAGCTTGGGCCTCAATGGTGGCAACAAGGACACGGAGCCCCAGAGTGGAAGGACCAGCTCTGGGGGATAGCAAGACCCGGCAGGGACGGGAAGGGGGGCCCAGGCTGGACGCTGCCCACGCCGTCTCCCTGGGCAACAGGAGCTGCTCAGGGAAGGGAGAGGGGCCACCCCAGCAGCCTCCTGTCGCCCCACACTGGCCAGTCCCCAGCCCCACTGCGTAGCCGGCAGAGCAGTCCCGGGCAGGGGCTGCGGGGAGCCAGGCTGCCGGGGGAGCCCACCTCGGCCTGCAGCTGCCGCTTCTCCCGGCGGATCTGCTGCTCCATCTCCTCGTAGAGCTGCTGGACCTCGTGGTGGTGGTCAGAGTCGCGCCTGGAAGGGGAAGGCGGGGCCAGGCAGCCCATTAGCACCTCGGGACTCTGCTGCTGGCAGGGGTGATGGGGCTTGGGTTTGGAGTCCATCCCACAGCTCGCCTCACCCTGCCAGCGGCCACTGTCCCCGTCCCCTGAAAACTGCCATCTCAATAACAACCCCGAGACCCACTTGACTTTGACACTGGTCCCCTTATCCCACCGTGCTGACTCCTGTAACCATTACCAGTCACCTTGGCCCTGTCACATGGTCCCCACCACCTCATCACTCTGTCCCCACTTCCTCTGCCACCATGCCCCTGCCCCCATAACTCAGACTCCCTGGCGGGCCTGCGCCCTTGCCCACACCAGGGCGCACGTGCATTGCAATCTAGCAATCTATGTGAGTGGCACCTCTGGAGCTAGGCACCACAGTGGCCCTGCACCCAGCCACACTTGCCATTTGACTCCTGCGAAAGAACCAACTCTGTCCACTCCAGCAGGTCCCCTGAGCCACCACCTCTTTCTCCAGCTCAGCTCTGCCGTCTCCGTCCCCCAGGCCCTGCCCCAAGGCCCCACTCACTTCCGCAGGGTCTGCTCCAGAGCCTCCTTGTCGGCCCGTGCCTCCTGCAGGCGGCTGCTCATCCTGGCCAGGAAGCCTGCCAGGTCGCCTGCCAGCTGGGGCTCCTCCTGCCGCAGTTTCCCCCACAGCTGCCAGATCTCCATCTGCCTGTGGGGGGAGGGAGCCGGAGAGAGACGCGCGGTGGGAGCAAGAAGCGGGGGAGCCCGCTGCTCAGTTTCAGCGGCAACACTCCAGGAGACTTTGGCACCTGGGCCACAGAATCTGCTGATACCCTACGAGGTGCAACTCAAATGCCTCCCCCTCCAGGAACTGTTCCCAGATGTGCCCTCTCCCTTCTTGAACCCCACACCACTCTGTCCCTCTACAGTTCTGTGATGAACAGTGGGGAGGAGCACTTGGGAGCCTGACGGTGCAGGGCCTCCATCTGCCTGCTCTCTTCTCCCACTCTGAAGCTGTGTGACCTTCAGCAAGTCCCATGCCCTCTCTGGGCTCATCTGTGTGATGGGGAGGCCGATACCCACCCGGCAAGGTCACTGGGGAATGAGAGACACGCCCTGTGACAGCACCGGCTCCGTGCCGCTGGCACAGGGCTGGCACTCAGCCAACTGCTTTCACATGAATGTAACGAAGCCACGAAGACAGACGCCAGAGGGCCGAGCCCAGGCCAAGCTGCCAAGTAGGTAAATGGCTCCCCACCCGCCTGACCCACCAGGCCACACCCCAAGTCCCGCCTGCCGTACACACCTGGCCCCACCTCTGAGAGCCAAGCGTGAGGGATCTTGTCCTCTCAGAGCACTTCGGGTGGGGCGGGCAAACCTGGGCAGAGGGGCAGGGTGACTCCTTTGCTGGCTCTAGCAGACCCCAGTGGGGCTGGGGGACATGGAGGGGGCATTTTTCAGGCAGGGCTCCCCTTCTCTGAGCATGAGTGAACCCCATAAACCCAGAGCCTGAGACAGAGCCCTCCTGTCTGCAAACCTGTTCAACCCAGGGCACCGTCATGTCTAAATCACCCCACTGTGGGAGCCTCTTTTTGAGTTAAGAACAGCACCTTCAGGGACCCTCGTGGTTTTAAGAATTTGAGTCCCCTTAGGAGGCTGCTAGCCCAACTTGGCCATCCTTCTGGAGAGCCACCCTACGGGGCAGGACAAGCGGGGAAGGTGCAAGGCTGGAAGGGCTCTCGGCAAGCAGGCGTCCTCTGCACAGGGGTTTAACCCCACGACAGCTTTTATGCTCATTCCGCAGCCATGGAAACAGAGGTCAGAGGTCAGGCTACTCGCTGGCAGTCACGCAGCTAGCCAGTGGTCAAGCCAGGATTTGTACCTGGCTCTACCTGGCGGCCTGCCCCCTTGGCACCATGTCCAGGAGAGACGCTCCCGGCAACACACCGCACCGGCCTTACTCAGGAAGGTGGGGGCTGGCCCCCAGCTGCTCCACGAAGGCAAGGAATGCCTCCTTCTCCTGGGCGTCAGCCTCCTCCAGCGCTGGGAAGCTGGTGGCTGCAGATACCCGCTTAGGGGGCAATGGCCTCCTTCTGCGGAGCCTCTGGGTGCTGGAGCTGGAGTCAAAGATGTTTCCTGTGGGACAGAGGGGAGCACAGTGGGGGGGGCAGGCCTCTGACCTCCCAACCAGCCCTGCTCCAGCCCTTGGGGAAGCAGTTAGGCCTGTGCCGATCACAGTTACACGGGGCCACCTTCACACACCGCTCACTACCAACCTCAGGAGCCTACTCAAGGTAGACATGGCGCCCATTTTGCACAGTTGCATCTGAGGCCCAGAGATGCCAAAAGACTGCTGGAAGTCACACAGCAGCCGCATGGTGGTCAACAGAGTCTTCCTGCACTCGAGGGATACTTACTGAGCATCTATTATGTGCTGGTGACAAAATTAGCCAAAATCCCTGTCCTTGTGGAGCAGACATTCTAGCGAGGGTTGAAAAGGATCGTTCTTTCTTTCTCTCTCTCTTTCTCTTTCTTTCTTTTAAGCAAATGTGCTAAATGAACTAAAGGAATAAAGGGCAATTTCCATTGAGAGAGTGGGAGGATTCACTCTGGATAGGCTGGTCAGGAGCGTCCCAAGGAGGTGACACTGGAACTGAGATGTGAATAACAAGGAACATGCCGCATGGGTTTCCAGAGAGCGCAGACCAGGCAGAGAGAATGGCATGTGCAAAGGCCCTGACATAGGGGCCAAGTTGGCAAGAGGGAAGTGTGGGTGGCACTGAGGGAGCCCACGAGGTTGGCGGGTCTGGGTGGTGCAGGCCCCACCGGCACAGGGAAGTCCCAGGCGTGGTGAGCGTGATTGGAGTCAGAAGCGAAGTGGCCCTCTGGGGCCGCGTGGACAACCGCGTTCCCTCTGCACCCACCTGCCATTCCGGTCCCTGATTCCTCCTGCCCACCCCTCAGCTTCTCAATCAACAGAACTGGAGCAGCCACCTCCCGGGGTGGCCCCAACCTGTAAATGCAGGTCCCCGGCCCCCCTCTCTGCCATCCTCCAAACTTCTAGGGACTCAGCTGACCTGGGACCCTGGATGGCTTTGGGGACACTGCAACCTGAGCTGTGTCTTGCAGGAGCTCTGCAAGGACACGGCACCTTCCATTCCCTGGGCTAGAAGTCCTTCCTTCCGCGTGAGGACCCGAGGAGTATGGTGCCCTGCAGCCGCGGGCTCTCTGAGTCCTGCCAGCCTGTGTTGAGAGGCACATATTGGAACGGCCCCGCCCAGTGGGAAGTGTTCAACCTCTCGCTTAAGAGAAGACTTTTGTTGGGAGAAGACAAGGGAAGAGTCAGAAAACAAACCTGGAGGCCTCTCTGGAGGAGGCGGATGCTCAGGGAAGTGCCCTGAACTGCTCTCGGGGATGTTGTGAAGGTCCCCTGGCTGGGAAAGAGGTCACCTTTCCTGACGACCCAGCCTGGCCCATGCAGGGCACACCACAAGGGGCACCTGGCTGTGCAGGACGTCCCCAGAGGCCCTCCCAGGACAGACATACTGAGTCCAGAGCTGAATTCCTCAAGGGAGAGACGTCCCTTTTGCTCCACATCCACCCAGGTGAAGATCATCTCCGGCTCTTGCTCGCTGCCCAGGAAGCTGAACTTGGCCACCTGGAAGGAAGGGGTGAGATGGGTGGATGTTCCCACTGGGGAAGACTCCGGGCCACCCTCCAAAAAGGAGAGATGTTTCTCTTCGGCCACCCCCACGTCCCCTCTCCCCAGTTTCAGAGTCTCCCCCAGTAACTGGACCTAGGCTCCCCAACTCCATCCAAGGCAACCCTCTCAGCAGAGCCCTGAGATGGCTCCAAACCTTTTCCCTTTCTCCATCCAAGATCGAAACTTATCTGTCCTGGGTCCCTTCCCTTTAGGACCTTGATAAAAGGACAGCAGCCAATCCTTCCCACAACGTGTTCATCAGTGTCCAAAAATTATCTGAAACTTGAAAATAAGTCTAAAAGGTGGAGAGCACATCCTTCCAGCATTATACAGGGGCGAAGGCCACCCAAGCATCTTCTAGACAATAGGAATGTACTCGGCTCATCTCATGGGACTGACTAAAGATTGCAGATTAAATGAAGTCACATATTAACCTGTAGATTTTGTCTAGGAGAGATGTAAATAATTTTTGTCTGATGGAACAGATAACTCCAAAGATTATTAGCCTGTTGGACATTAACCAGCTTTTAAACATCTAACTCAGCAATCTGGCCTGGTTTAGTGGCTCATGCCTGTAATCCCAGCACTTCTGGAGGCTGAGGAGGTGGGAGGATTGCTCGAGTCCAGGAGTTGGCGACTAGCCTGGGTAACATGGCAAGACCCCATCTCTACAAAAAATTTTAAAAATTAGCCAGACGTGGTGGTACGTACCTGAGGTCTGAGCTACTCGGGAGGCCAAGGTGGGAGGATCACTTGAGCCCTGGAGTTGGAGGCTGCAGTGAGCTATGGGCATGCCACTGCAGCCTGGGAGACAGAGAGAGAACTTGTCTCACAAAAAAAAAAATCTTTCTTACAGAAATTGCTAGCTCAGAAAATTTTTAAGGAGCTGGGTTCATATGATTAGGGTGAATCTTTGGACAAATTAGACTAGTTTAATAATTTTTATTTATAAAACATAAACATTAGGTTATTAAGTATGAATGTCTGATTTCCTTAAGTATTAATACTAAGTTTGACAATTGATATCTCTGACATTTCACTTTGACACTTCTTGTTTTGTGTTTATTGTGAAGATACATCCTCAGTCTTTCAAATGCACATTTTGGCTTGTGATTATCTTCCAAATGTTTTTTTACAGCAATTTTTGTGAAACCATGGCTAAGTCAAAAATTCATGTTATTTTCAAGCAGTGCAGACAGCTCGAAATATCAATGAAGTGTTTGAAGGATGTGGCTAAGTGAAGGACGTGGCTAATGAACACACAGTACTTCAATGGTTTGAGAAGTTCTGTTCTGGTGATTTTAATCTTGAAAATGAGCTACGCGGTCAACCTGAGACCAAGGTGGATAATGATGAGCTAAAAGCTGTAGCGGAAGTGAATCCATCTCATCCTACATGTGGATTAGCAGCGAGGTTTGACGTTACTACTCCAACAATACTGGACGATCTGAAACAAATTGGCAAGGTACAGAAGCTAGATAGATGGGTTCCACATGAATTAAATGAATGTGTCAGCAGAGAAATTGTCTCGAAGCTTGCCTTTCTTTGCTGTCATGACATAAAGGCGAACCATTTCTGCACTGTATTGTTACGTGTGATGAAAAATGGATTATTTTTGACAATCACAAGCGTTTGGCACAATGGCTGGACAAAAATGAAGTGCCAAAACGCAGTCCAAAACCAAATATTCATCAAAAAAAAAGCTAATGGTGTCTGTTTGGCGGTCCAGCGCTGGTATTATCCACTACAGCTTCATGAAACCTGGTCAATCAATGACAGCAGATATCTGCTGCAACCAACTGGACAAAATGATGAAGATTTTGTGATTAAGCAGCCGAGATTGGTCAATAGAGACAGGCCGATCCTCTTGCAAGACAATGCTCGACCACATGTCGCACAAACAATGCTGTTCAAACTGCAGAAGCTGGACCAGCAAACTCTTTGTCATCCACCGTATTCACCAGACCTTGCACCAACTGACTATCACTTCTTCCAGGCTTTGGACCACTTCTTGCAAGGAAAAATATTCAATTCTCAACAAGTTGTAGAAAACACCTTTCGTGATTTCATCGCCACTCGATCTCCAAGTTTCTTTGCTGCTGGCATAAGCAGGCTACTGTTAAGATGGCAAAACTGTGTCAATAGTTTAGGTGCATGCTTTGATTAATTGTACCGCTTCTTGTTTGAGATATAACAAACTGCACTTTTGATTCAAAATCAGACATTTCATAATTAATGACTTAATAGCTATCTAGGTTTTATGTGTTTTATGTTAAGTATTAGTTTATATTCTATTTTTTATAAGATCTGTATTTGTTTTTTGTGATGAAATTAATTAATCTGAATTTCTATACTTCTCACTTTGGCTTACTGATCAAATAAGCTAACATTATCCTTACATATGTTTGAGATTATAAAAATGTCAATTTGTGTTCAATTAAATTGACTCATTCTAACAAATAAATTTTCTATCAACGGTAATTATAATTTATAGTGTGTCACCTTAAACACAATTTCCAAGATCCTTACATACTTTAAAAACCTGAGTTAAGGCCGGGCAGGGTGGCTCACACCTATAATCCTAGCACTCTGGGAGTCCGAGGCGGGCGGATCTTTCGAGCTCAGGAGTTCGAGACCAGCCTGAGCAAGAGCAAGACCCCGTCTCTACTAAAAATAGAAAGAAATTAATTGGCCAACTAAAATATATAGAAAAAATTAGCCAGGCATGGTGGCACATGCCTGTAGTCCCAGCTACTCAGGAGGCTGAGGCAGGAAGATTTCTTGAGCCCAGGAGTTTGAGGTTGCTGTGAGCTAGGCTGATGCCACGGCACTCTAGCCCAGGCAACAGAGTGAGACTCTGTCTCAAAAAAAAACACAAAAAACCTGAGTTAATATTGTTACGTTAATTAATAAATAATTTTTGGCTACCGGGATATTTTTTAAGAAAAATATAATACTGAAACATTGATTCTAAGCATAATTTTAAGTTTATGTCTTTTTACTACTTCTTTACACATGTTAGTAAGTGAATTCATTTTTGCTACTTTAAAAAGTTGTGTGAGGGGAAGCAGGGACTCAGATGTTTGCACACCCACATTCTCAGCAGCCCAGAAGCGAAGCAGCCCAGGTGTTCCTCAACGGATGGATGGATGACAAAATGGGATGTATACGTACGATGGGATATTATTTAGTCTTACAAAAGAAGGAAATTCTGACGAATGCTACATGTCAGCCATGTCCTCATGGCTGGACCTTGAGGACATTCTGTTAATCAAATAAGCCAGTCACCAAACGACAAACACTGTATGATTCCACCTATAATGAGGTCTCTAGAGTGGTCAGATCTGCAGCGACAGAAAATGGAACGGGGGTTACCGGGAGATGGGGGAAGGAGTTGATGTTTAATGGCTGTGGAGTTTCGGTTTGGGAAGATGGAAAAAGAGCTGGAGATGGACGGGGGAGGTTGTAAACATCGTGAATGTACTTAATGCCACTAAACTGTACACTTAAAATAATTAAAATGCTAAATTTTATGTTATGTATATTTGACCACTATTTTTTCTAAAAAGTTGTGTTAGGAATATATGTGGCTGTAGAAAGTTGTAATATATGTATTTGTGAGCTTTGCTATTAGTAGTCTGCTAAAATGCTTGTGTAAGACAGTTCTCAATTATTTTCCCTTAGTTCTTTCTGTGAAAGCACTTAATTACCTTGGCTAGAGTTACAATCGCTACAGATGTTTGAGGCCTTACTTGGAGCTACAGTGACTGAGAACACAACTGTGTCTGCCAGGAAAATGGGGTGTGGTTTTGTCTGAAAGTATCTGGTCATTCTAGAACATGAAAAAGGGATGAAAAGCAAAATTGAATGGATACAGAATGTTATAGAGGGCTAACCGGAAGGAAATTTTATTTGCCTTGATTTATATATTAATATAATAATATATAATACCTGATTCCTTATGAATGATCTGTGGGGCAAAAGCAAATGAAGAAAAAAAAGTAAAAAAAAATATACCTGAGTCTGAGAATAAGCTACGAAATATATTAACATTTTGCCAAATATGTCACAGTTTTAATGGGTTTAAATGTAAAAAATAAATAAAAACTCTTAAAACCTTTACTGCCACCTGTTCTATTAATGCAAAA
>VBSM01000361.1:5155660-5167672 GCA_008086735.1 Cheirogaleus medius | reverse complement strand
CCCCTGCTGTGGTTTAAATGTGTCTCCCAAAGGGCATGAGTTAGAAACTTTGTCCCCAGTGAGGCAGTGTTGGGAGGTGGGCTGAATGGGGGGTGTTTGGGTCATGGGGACCTCCCCCCCACCCCGAGAGGATTACTGTCACTGCGGGCGAGGGCTCCTCGCAGAAGGATGAGTTCAGCCCCCTCTTGCTCTCTCGTGCTCCGTCTTGCCCTTCTGCCCTCCGCCGCAGGATGGCGCAGCAAGAAGGCCCCTCTATCTTGGACTCCCCGGCCTCCAGAACTGTGGGGAAATAAATTTCTGTCTTGTGTAAATTCCCCATTCTGTGCTGCTCTGTTACAGCAGCACAGAGCAGGCTAAGGTCCCAGGATGCCCCGGGCTCCCCCTGGGGATGTCTCTGTGTGCCTTGGTCCAGCTGCTCTCCAGCCCCTTGGCACATAGTAGGTGCTCAAGTAGGGGTTGTCAAATTCGTTAACTGGGGGCCTTCATCTGTCGCTGGTCGGGTGAGGCCCCCAGGGCAAAGAAAAGGGAGGCTGGGTCTGAAAGGGGTAGAACCCAACCTGCGCCTGCTCCCCGGGGGAGAAGTCGGGGACACATAAAACCTTATGCGGGAAGGACCTGCTGTGCTGAGGGTCAGGGCCACCCACAGGAGGCGGGACTTGCGCAAGTTCTAAAGGAGGCGCAGCGAACATACCTGTGAAGGAGCAGAGGCAAGAGCAAGGCTGGCCTGTCAGGGGGAGGACATGCCCCTCAGGGCTTTCTCTGCTGGGGCCAAAGGACACAGACAGGCCGAGCAGGCGGCCAGAGGGCTATGCTTCAGGCATGGCGGGCTCCTTCCAGCGGGGCTGGATTCACGGCCCGGCCTCCCCTTGGGCAAGTTTCCTCCCACAGGCTGCACAGGACTTGAATGAAGCAATTCCTCACCCTGGGGAGGCCCCAACTTCAAAGCGAAGTAGAGTCAGTCTCTCTCTCTCTCTCTCTCTCTCTCTTTCCCTCTTCCAGGTCTGTTTCAGATGCAGTTCATGCAGACCATAATTTAAAACTGCAGTGATGTGCTGGAGTCAGATCTGAGGGGCTCATGAGAGCCAGTGGTGCAGGTCTCCTCCTCACGCAGTGGCTTGCCATCAGCCACTGTGGGAGTGCTGACACCAGGGGAATCGGCAGATGCTACCCACCGGGGCACGCGACCCCACCGGAGAAGAGTTACCAGCGCACCTCTTCTGAGATTCCCTTCTGCCCCAACCCTTCCCAAGCTCTAGCATGCACAAGCATTAAGCGACAAGCATTTACTGAGCACCAACTGAATGCCAGCACAATGCTAAGCAGGCCTGCCATGATCCATATGTTTCCTTCAGGTGAATTAGGAAAAGGCACTTCTTCCTCCCGGCAGACACAACCCAGTGCCGGGGCTCATGGTTTGACAAGTGGAATATGTCCTGGATTCCAGTCCTCACTTGTGCACACACAACCTGTGCACCCAAGCAGAGCCCTGGCCCTGTACGGAGAGGTGTGACTAACTCCTGGTCTCCCCTAGAGGCACTCACAGCCTCACAGGAGAAGACACAAACATAATTACAGTGCAGCATGGAAGGGGCAGCAAACCAGTGTGTCAAGTGCTGGGAGAGCACTGAAAAAGGAGCAACTCACTAGTCAGGAGGGCTTCCTGGGGGAGGTGACACAGCTTAGCCGTGAGCTCCAGGGCAGGAGAGATCATACTTGACCCTGGAACCCCTCTTGGGACCAGGCCCTGCTCTGGACATGCACTGGGTGCTCAACCCCTTACTACTTGCTCCGCTGACTCACACCGTCCTCTAGAATATGGGGCATCCTCCTGGACAACTGAATAGACTCTTAAAAAATGTTGCTGTTGTAAAAGAAAATATAAGGCAGGAGATAGTTCTATCTTCAAGAGACTAAAGAGAAATGACACATAAATATAATGTGTGATCCTTAATTAGATCCCTTTTAGAAAAAGAGAAAAAAGTAGGAATAAAAACATTTGGGGACAACTGGGGAAATTGGAATTTGGATTGCATATTAGATGATATTAAGCAATGCAGGATTTCTTAGGTGTGAGAAAGTTTGGTCGTAGCCATGTGGGAGACTCTCCTTGTCTCTAAAAGATGTGATGACGTAGCTAGGGATGAAGTATATGATGCTTGCGATTTACTTTCAAATGGTTCCAAATAGATGCATAAACAAACAAACAAAAACTGTGTGCATGCGTGTAAGAAAGAGTGCGGATGAGGAAATGTTAGCCATTGGTGCAATTCATTGTACTGTTTGCTCGAATCTTCTGAGGATTTGAAAGTCTTCCAAATAAAAAACACGGAGGAAAAAAGCCAAGAATGAGATTCCAGGGATTTGAACAAAGAAGTCCCCGTGCGAATCTAACCGTCCTTCACTCACTGTCTCCCACCCTCCACTCAACCCCACATCGCCCCATAGACACGACGGCCAGCTGGGCGCCACCCAGAAAGCCACCATCCATCTCCATTCACCATCCCCTAAGAGGGGAGCCCCTTCCTCCGTGACCCCGTGACGCTGCAGCGGCTAATGGGCCTTGGCCTGGCAGCTCCAGGCGTGTGGGTTACAATCAAAGAAAGACTCACCGAGCCTCAGCCCCGAGAGGAGGTAAGTCCCACTCTCCCGACCTAGAGATGTGGGAAAGGGGGCCCACGAGGGTAAGTGACTTCCCAGTGCTCTGAAGTCAGACAGACCTCTGCCTCTCCCAGCTCTGCTGCTCATTAGCTGTGCAACCTTGGGCAAGTCACTTAACATCTCTGTGCCTCAGTTTTCTCACTGGAAATATGGGATAATATCTATCACACAGCGTTGCTATGAGGATGAGGCAAGATAAAGTCAAAACACCACTTCCCATTCCCCAGCGTGGCCCACCTCCCTTTCCTGCTTTACTTTTTCCTAGCATTTCTGAGAATCGAGTCTTTTCCTCCTTTATTTTATAAATTTTCCATCTGCTGTTGCTAAAACACAAGCCTCCTGTGAGTGGGGAGTCTGCTCTTTATTCACTGCGCTATCCCGACGCCTGGAGCGGTGCTTGGCCTACAGCCGGTGCTGCGCGAGCATCTGTTGAGTGTATGATCCACGTGAAGCACTTAGGACGCGTTCGGCATGCCGTGACCGCCGGGTAAAGGCAGCAGTGACAGCAGCGGTGAGGACATTGATGAGGGTGAAATTCTATTTAACATAAAAGCTGGGTTCTGTACAGATGCAATTTATCCCCATTTTACAGATGAGGAAACTGAGGGAGGCTCCACAAGGCAGATGACCTGCCCAAGCCGTGGTGTCAGCAGCAGAGCTGGCACCAGATTTTGCTCTCCTGGTTGGCTGGGGATGGACTCCCCCAAGACCACTTCCTGGGGAGGTAGCTCCTCCGCGGGCAGAAGGCCCTTTGGGGATCACCAGTGCCCTGGGGGGAGGGACAAGGCCTCGGGGCAGGGCGGACGTGGGCAGGCTTTGTCCCGTGGTGAGACCCAGTCACGGTACTGGGAAACTCAGAGCAGTTCCTAGTGTACTTCCGGACGGAGGTAACGCGAGCAAGGCAGCAAGATAAGAGCCCCGTGCAGAAGCCTCCAGAACTGAAGCGCGGGGGGAAGAGCCCCCTGTGGGAGCCTAGAACCGAGTCTGCAGGCTCCCAGAGTGGCAGAAGTTAGAGCCCTGCAATAGGTTTCCTGCAGCCACATCCTGGGACATGGGGCGCTCTTGACATGGCTTTTGGGGAGTTCCCGGCCAGGCTGCACCTCCGCAGCCGCCCATTTCCAGCACCTTCTGGACACCCGCCCAGCCCCCACCCTGCCAGGGGCCTCAGCATCTGCGCTCTCGGCCAGTCAGTGCTTCTCTCCCAGGAGGGACACTCAGCGGTCCCTCCTTATCTGTCAACACGTGCCCCACAGTCATCACCGCGGTAAAGCTGGTCACTTGTCACCAGTCAGAACGGTACACTCCACCCCTCTGTTCCGATCAGTCACAGCAGCCATCATGGTGTTGCAGCACACCCTAAAACAGTCTGCGCCCCGTCTTGGCCACTCAGAGACGGCGGGGACATCCTTCAGTCAATGTGCGAACGCGCACTCCCCCCACGCGCCCCTCCGCTCCCTCCCGTCAGCCCGGGCCACACCCGTCACCCCTCAGGCACGAGCCCTCTGTGGTCACGCCGCGCGACACCCCTCAGAGCCAGCCAGCGGGGCGCCCTGGGCCAGTGCCCCGCGCCTCACCACATCCCCTCAGTGGGTGTCGTACTCACCCTCTTCACAGCCGGAGACCCCTCACGCCTGTAATCCTAGCACTCTGGGAGGCCGAGGCGGGAGGATCACTCGAGGTTAGTAGTTCGAGACCAGCCTGAGCAAGAGTGAGATCCTGTCTCTACTAAAAAAAATAGAAATAAATTAGCTGAACAATTAAAAAAAAAAGTATATATATATATATAAAATCAGCCCACCATGGTGGCGCATGCCTGTAGTCCCAGCTACTCGGGAGGCTGAGGCAGGAGGATGGCTTGAGCCCAGGAGTTTGAGGTTGCTGTGAGCCGGGCTGACGCCACGGCACTCTAGCCCGGGCAACAGAGTGAGATTGTGTCTCAAAACAAAAAGAAAATAAATCACAGATTTTGAAGCCAAACGTGAGAGCAAAGGCGTTCCTCCCCAGGTGTCTATAGCAATCGCTCCCCACGGTGGGACCAGGTTAGCAGAACAAGTAGAAGCGGAGCAGGAAGGATGGGGCTGGGGTGGCACAGAGTCACAGCCTGACACCTTCAGGGGCCTCAGGGCCTCCCCGTCTCCTCCACTCTGTCACCAGAGGGGCTGGGAACGGGGTCTGCCCTTCCGACCACTGACTTCACTAACCGCAGATAATAGCCATAGTCACTGAACAAAATTGCCCAGGTTGGTGGGCCTGAGAGACCACCTAGTGCCTTGTTCTACTCTACTTATCCTCCCTCCTGCCGTCACTAACTGATAGAGAAACTGAGGCTCTGGGAAGCCAGGTGACTTGCCCAAGGTCACGTGGCCTTTGAAGGGCAGTAATCGACCCCAGTCTCCGGCCCGAGTGCCCCCTTGCCCTCCACTAAACCATGCAGAGGGCTCCAAGTGCACATGGGAAAGAGGGCTCCTCCCTTGCGCCCATGTCACAGGAGCTAGACAGGGGCCACGGCTCCCTCCATCCTCAGCCTCCAAAGTAAAAGAAGCATCGCAACTCTGGGGTGGTTCCCACCTCTCAAAGGCTCCCAGTCGGACACGCAGCCCCGCACTCCTGGACCGGGGAAAGAGGTAACCGCTGCCCTGCAGAGCCCACGAGCCCTGGGACTGTTAACAGTCTTGTCTCTTGCTCAATCACCCTTTCCGTTGCCCGGCGAGCCAATCTCCTGTGCTCATCTAGGGGACTTCCTGTGGAAGCAGCCAGTGGCTGTCCTTTCACAATCTCGCCCGGTGCCCTTGCCCTGGTATCTTGGACCTGGAGGATGCTGGGACTGGCAGGGGGGCCTTTCTAAGCAGAGGTTCCGAACGGTGAGGTGGGCCGCTCAAGGTCATCCTGCCCTTAGTGGCACAGCCAGAACTGGGGCCTGAGTCTCTGGTCCCAGCTAGCAGGCTGCTGAGCATGGCTGTGGCTAGCACTGGGCATATGTCATGCTTTGAACCTCGGGGAGGCTTATATCTAAATCACCTTTAGGGAAGAGTCTAACCTGATACCAAAATATAGTGCAGAGCTACAGCCATCAGAACAGTGTGGCACTGGAACACGAATATAGGTGGATGAATCAACTGAACAGAATACAGAACAGACAGGAAGAGACTCAAATATGCATGGGAACTTAGTGTATGATAAATGTGCCATGTCAAACCATTGGAGAAAAGATGGTTTATTCAATAAACTGTGTTGGGAGAATGAGCTAAGTATTTGCAAAAAACAAAGTTAGAGTTCTAACTCTAAAATCATTACAGATGGATCAAAGGTATAAACATTTTAAAAATCACAAAATTCTATGTTGTTTGGAATTCGCATCAAAATACCTGAGGGGTGGGGAGAATGGCTGGGGCATAGATGACACTAGAGTCATTATATTCTTTTGTGGGTTTTTAAACAAATGCTCTAAGAAATCAGAGGATAATTTTTAAATAATCTTGGATCGGGCAAGGCCTTTCTGGGTACATCACAAAGCGTCAGAAGCCATAAAAGAAAAGATTGAGACATTCAACTATATAGACTTTTTAAAAAAATAAATAAAACAATTGAATGTCAAAAAAAAGTCACCATTGACAAGTTAAAAGGCAAATAAACCGTGAAAAATTTTTCGCATATCACAGAAAATAAGCTAATTTCCTCTCTCTATAAAGAGCTCCTACAGATTAATGAGAGACCAATAATGCGTTAGAGAAATTGGTACCGTATATTAATAGACAATTCATAGGGAAAGAAATACCAATGGCTTTTAAACATGAAAAAATGTTTACTCATAATAAGAGAAAATTTTAAGAACTACAATGAGATCTCATTTTCAGCTATCCAATTGGTAAAACTGAAACAAAATTGATACGTTGTGTTATAAAGGATGTGGGAAAACACTTTCACAAATTGTTGGTAGGAACATACACTCCTGGCACTCCTTTTATGAAAAGAAATTTGTACTATCTGTCAACATTTAAAATGCAAAAATCTTTTTAATGGGCAATTTCACTTCCAGTCATTTGTCCCACAGATGATACACAATATGACAATATAGAAGGACATTCATTACAATGTTGTCTATAGTAGCAAAGGATTGGAGACAACCTAAATTGCCAACAACAGGGAACCGCAGCCGGGCACGATGGCACGTGCCTGTGGTCCCAGCCACTCAGGAGACTGACGCGGGAAGACTGCTTGAGCCCCGGAGTTGGTGACCAGTCTGGGAAACACAGTGAGAAAAATAAAACAGTGAACTGGTTAAATCAGCTCCGGTACACCCGCGCAATGGTACGCTACGCAGCTGGGAGGAAAACGAGAAAGATCCAGGAGGATGATATGGAATGACCTTCAAGGTACAGTGTTGAATGAAAAAGGTGCAAAATAGTGGGTTCAGTGCGCTTTGCATGGAGAAAATCATGTCTGTGTGTACGAAATGTATGCGACAGATATGCACACACGTTCATGTATGTTTATAAATGCATAGAGTGTTTCTGACAGGATATAATAGAAACTAGTCTTAGCCGGGCTGGAGAGACGTGTAGGGACGAAGGGGGAGGGAGATTTATGTTTCACTGTTTGCTTTCTGCATAGTTTATATTTTGTACCCTCTTTGCACATCACCTAGTCAAAAGTAAATTGAAGAATAATTTGTACTTATACAGAGAGTGAATGATGAAGAAAACATAGTAAAATGTTAACATTTAGGGAATGTTGGTAAAGGGAATATGGGGATTATTTTACTATTTTAGCAACTTTTCTGTATGTTTGAAATTACTTCAACACAAAAAGTTTTAAAAATCAATAAATTTAATTGCTAAACAAGTAAATGTTCTCACAACCAACCATCCCTTTTACCCCTTTTACAGCTGAGGAAAGTGATACTCAGAGAGTTTCTAGGGGTTACTTGAAATAAATAAGACATTCATCTATTTATTCAACAACTATTTACTAAGCACCATGGTGTGCTGGACACTGCTAGGCACCGAGGATATAAAAGTAAAGCAGACTGAGGGACAGAGTGGGGGTGGGTGCGTGTTTGAGATGGGTGCTTAGGGGAAGGCCTGTCTGCAGAGGTGATATTGGAATAGAACATGTGAGAAAGAAGATCTGGAAGAGTGTTCAGCGAGAGGGAACTGTGTGTGCAAAGGCCCTGAGGCAGGAGCATGCTCTGTGCACATGAGGAACAGTGAGGAGACTGGTGTGGCTTAAGCACATAGGAGAGGAAAGAGTAGAGGAGATGAGGTCAGAGGAAACAGTAGGCTATGTAAGGGTTTTATTGTAAGTAAGGTGCATGCTCCAACTTAGGTTTTATTATTTTTTTTTTAATATGAAGTGGGGAAGTGAGGAGGAGGGTTCAATTTTCTTTTCTTTTCTTTTTTTTTTTTTTTTTCTGAGACAGAGTCTCACTTGATCTGGGTAGAGTGCAGTGGGGTCATTGTAGCTCACTTCAACTCCTGAGCTCAAGCGATCCTCCCGCCTCGGCCTCCCAGAGTGCTAGGATCCCAGGTGTGAGCCACCGTGTCTGGCCCCAACTTAGGTTTTAAAAGAATCCTACTGGCGGCCGTCATTCTGGAGAGTAGAGTGTCTGGGCAATGGCAGAAGCAGGGAACAGCGAGCAGGCTGTTGGTTACAGCAATGCAGGCAGGAGGCGATGGCTTGGGCCCGGAGGCAGCGGCGGAAGGGAGGCTGAGAGCTGACTGCACTCTGGCTATATGCTGAAATATTGCCAACACAGTTTGCTGCTGAATTTGGGCAAATGCAACAAACCCAGGACCTTCTTTCCAACAAGGGGCTCTCTCTGGTTCCCTGGAAACATTTGGGGAATGTTGGTAAAGGTTTAAGATCCAACCTCAGGACCTCAAGGCATCCTCAGTTGGTTTGCCCCCACCCTCACCGGCCCAGCTCCTGGCCATGGAAATAAAGGGGCCACGGCCTCTCCGGTGGCTCCTGAGTGCCGTGCAGTCTTGTGGGTGGTGAGAGCTCAGCCTGCCATCGTCCACAGCACCAGCCCCGGAAGAAACCCGCCAGGACATAACAAGTGCTAAGAAAATAATTAGATAGAGGCACTTTTGGAAAACAGTGGGGCTAATTTTTAAAATATAGTATTGCTGGATTTTAAAACACTGAGCTCAGAAACTAACTTTTATGAAAAAGAAATTAATGAACAAGGATCAAAGGCAGTGAGCCTGCTTTATGATTAGGAAAGTTTTCACACTCTCTGATTTTTAATTCCCCACAGATGCTTGAGTTTCCTTCGCAGCTTGGTAAGTCCCGAAGCAAGAGGCTCTGAACGCTGGTGCAGCGGCGAGAGCCCAGGCTGCAGCCAGGCCACCCGGGCCTCCCTGCCGGCCTCTGGCTGCTGGCTCCACACAGCTCAGGGAGCAGCTCGGGTGAGCGGGCAGTCCCACGGAAACCAGGGCCAGGAGCGTGTTTCGAAGCTGCATTTGTGTGGCGCTTTACGTAAGATTGAGAAAAGCTAAGTTACATCAAAGACCGAGGAGGAGCACAGAAAGAGATGGGACCCCGCAAGTGTCCTCTTAGAACTGTCTCGGTGGCAGTGGCCCTGGGCGAGGCACTTCCCCTTCCGGTTTGTGGAGCAGGCAGTGCCACCCGGAGTCATCAGCATGGATACCCTGGCTCTGTGCCACTTCCCAGGGGCGCGACCTCAGGCAACAGCTTTGGTGGCTAGTTCTTGGCAGGCTAATGACTTTCCGTCTCTCGGTTTTCTTCAGCACCACGGGAATTTGTTCCACCCCGTGAGGAGCAACCTGAAATGGGGCCTTAAGGCAGCCCCAAATCGATGATGGACACTCCGAGGCAAGATACCCAGGTGAGTACTCCAGGCCGCTCCAGGGAGCAGGCCCCGCAGAGGCTCCTCAGAGGTGTCCTCAGAGGCTCCCTCGCAGGTGCGAGCCCCACTTGCACACAGTGGGACTTGCTCACCGACACCTTTATTGGCTTTTTCCTTTCCTTCTCACGTTCCCTACTTTCCTGCTTGTGCTTCCAGGGACTACCTCCCAAATAAGCCACCCACACACAGGTCCTTGCTCCCGGTTGCTTTGGTGGGGGGAGGGAATAAGACAATTGGTACCGGAAATGGCCAAAAGCAGGATGGATTTCTGATAACGGATCCCTTACCAGTGAGTGACAATGAGGACCCAAATGTTGGTGATGAATAGGGTGGTGACAGCCCCTGGCAGGCTACAGCATCACAGTGTCCAAGACTTAGCTGTGTGTGGTGGATTGGGATGAGGGACAGGCAGAATTCCAGGGCAACACTGACTTGTGCCAGTCTAACACTTGAAAGATACGAGGCAATAGTAACTGTAAGGATTGTGGGCCGGGCGCGGTGGCTCACGCCTGTAATCCTAGCACTCTGGGAGGCCGAGGCAGGAGGATCGCTTGAGCTCTGGAGCTTGAGACCAGCCTGAGCCAGAGCAAGACTGGTCTCTACTAAAAATAGAAACAAAAAATTAGCAGGGCATGGCTACTCAGGAGGCTGAGGCAGGAGGATCGCTTGAGCCCAGGAGTTTGAGGTTGCTGTGAGCTAGGCTGACACCACGGCACTCTAGCCTGAGCAATAGAATGAGACTGTGTCTCCAAAAAAAAAAAATGGATTGTGGAGTCAGTTGGCTTTTGTTAACTGCCCTACAAGCCTTGAAGAAAGAAAATGACAGGCTCAACTCAGGGCTTGTTGTGGGAGACAGGAAACTCCACAGCAGCATTCTCCTTATCTCTTATGGCCCAAGGATAGGCTGTGCTGAACATCAGGTGCAGGATCTGATCCTAAAAGTGGCGGAGCTGCAAGAGAGACGGAATGCACGGCCTCTGCAGACCTGCTTCCCTAGGGTCAGAATCCTGACAGGGAAAGAATGGGGCGCTGAGACCTAGAGGGAGATATGTGGATGAATGCACTTGAGAACCTGTTGCCCTCAGCCCTCCAGGCCTGCAGAAGTGCCCCCTCTCTTGCTAGGGGAGAACAATCTCCCATTACCTAAAGACCACATGAAGGACTGGCCGGAGGTGGATGCCTCACAAGGTGATGCTTGTCTTCCTCAAGATCCAATCTTCCTTCACTGCCTCTTGACCAGGGTTAGCAAACATCTTCTTAAAGGGCAACATAGTAAATATTTTTAGACTTGCAGGCCACATAGTCTCTGTTGCAACTACTCAATTCTACCTTTGCTCTACTTAACAGTACAAAAACAACTATAGACAATAGGTAAACAAATGGGCATGTCTGCATCTCAACAAAATTTTATATACAAAAACAGGTCCATGGAGCTGTGCTTTGCCTACTCTAGACCATAATTAGGTTCAGGTCTTAACATTTCCCAAACAGGAAAACATAGTCCCTGTTACTGGAGGAAATAGTTTATTGACAAAAAAGCTACAGGCCTGTCTGATCTGTATTAGCAGGAATATGGAAAACATATGGAGATCATGAGGGCGTGGGGTGGGGCTGGGAGGAGAGAGGGGAATAAAGCGAGGTAAAGAGCGTTAGGGATGTACTTTGTCTTTGCTCTGGAGTTTACCTCCTGGCAAGACCTCCCGGAGGGGCCTTAGCACCCTGCTGAATTGGTCCTTAAAACTTAGACACAACTGTGGCCTACAGTTCATGAAGTAGCAATGCTGGCACTGCCTTGGAAGAGTACTAAGGAGGGGTTGGCAGGCTCAGAGAGGAGGGCCCAGAAGACCTTCCCTTCTCAAAGCAAGAAAGAATGAGCCAGTGAGAGGAGCTCAGTGCCTGTCGGCCAGGTTGATTGACGGGATGCGGCCATGGAATGCCGCGGCCACTGTCGGTACAGAACCTAAGACTCTGGAAGAGCAGAGACCACAGAGGGCCACTTAATTATCAGAGGCAAGGTGGAGACAATTACATGACAGGCAGCAAGGCCTGAACGGTGACCAGGGGTCCTTATCTGCAGGGCTCTGTGGCAGTGTCCCTAGGACAAGAGAGGGGAGCATGCGATGAGAGTACTGCTTGACTTAAACACAAAAGATCAAGGGTGAGTGAGCAGAGACTGACGTCACGAGAGAGAATTGCAATCTCTCACCCAGTTTTCAGATTTGAGCCAGTTCTCAGCCCCAGGGCCCAATGATTGAAGAGAAAGACCCATAATGCCCCTATACGTATATAAAATAAACATTTCCCCATTCTTCCCCAAAGTGCCCTCTGGCCACTTACCAGAATAGTTGTACAGCATGGAAAAGGGAAAAATCAGATCTTCTGAGGTCTGTTGAATCCAGGGTCAGAGCTCACACTGGGGATAGGTGACCCAAGATACCACATCATAGCCTCCTTTTATTTATTTATTTATTTATTTATTTTTT
>VBSM01000361.1:5111714-5132314 GCA_008086735.1 Cheirogaleus medius | reverse complement strand
AGAAACCACCTGGAGCCCATGCGTGGGTGCCTGGCAGACAGCCACAGCCAAGGTCCCTCCCGTTCAACAGCCAGCACCAGTTTCCAAACATGTGAGCAAGCGAGAGAACCTCCAGGTGATTCCAGCCCCAGCCTCTGAGTCACGCTTGCTGGTGCCAAGTGGAGCAGAAACAAGCTGTCCCCACCACACCCTGCCCAAATTGTGGATTTATGAACAAAAGAAATGATGGTGGTTATTTTAAGCCTCCAAGTTTATGGTAGCATCATTCACAGCAATAGATAACTGAAAAACTACATGACCATTTTTTACTCTCTGTTTAAAAGCTGTTCCATGTGACTTGTTAGTTGCAGCCCTTTGGGAACTCTTAACCCAGAGGTGTCTTTTGCCAATTGTAAAGAAGTTCAAACCTCTAAATTATTCCAAGTTTCCTCCTACTTTAGACAAATCTTTGGTTTCAAGGAAAATACGAATCCCATTAAGTTGACCTCAGGAAAAGGGTGGTTTAATGAAAGGATACGGAGGGGCTCGTGGAAACCCAAGAACAGGAGCTGGTGCGCAGTGTGGCCTTCTGGCAACTGTGACATATACACATCTATAGCTTTTTTGCCACCCTCTGCACGTGCACTCCGTTCTTTTCTCATTGCACGGGCTTGGCTTATTCATCAGTGGGTCATTAGACCTTTTCCCACTTCCGAGTTCTCTTTCCACATCACAACACTAATAATGCAAGTGCTACCACTGATTTAGTGCCCAGTTCCAACATTCTTGAAGAGGGTCTGATCAATACAGCTCCTCTTTGCTAAGCAAGGTCCCACAAAGCACAAGTAGCTGGGCTAATTACAACTGAACTGACCTTGGTCGGGTGCAGAGCAATCAGCTGGAGCCCTGGAGGGCAGGTGTGGAAGCACAGAGTCCCCCAGAAGAGCTGTAGGTGTGGCATGCAGTGATTGACATCTTCAGGGCACCTCCCCAGGAGGCTCTTTACTCCTCCTGGCCAGATATGAAGGCTGAGATGGACACAAGTGTGACCTCCAGGTAAGAGTATCACATAATCAGGAACTGCCAACCCAGAGGAGGATCTGGAGCGGAAAGGAACCATGTCTGGCAGCAGATGGTGGGACCGGTAGGTATGGGGATGATCCTAAAGGCATGAGTCCCCCAGGCCACCCCTGGAGTTGATTCAGAGGGAACTTTACCTAGGCTTGCAGGTGGCATTTCACTCTTGAACACTTCATATGGTATCCTAAGTACAGAGTCTCTGGAGTCCAAAAGACTCTGAGTTCCAATACGAGGTCAGCTGGGAGACCTCAGACAAGTAACCCTCTCTGAACTTCAATTTCTTCATCTGTAAAATGGGGATAATAGTACCAACCTTGCAGGTCAAGGGTGCGAATTAAATGAAATAATTCTGTTCAAAGAAAGGCTTAACACAGGGTTCGGCACATCACAGCTGCTCACAGTGTTTATGAACTCCCTTTCTTCCTCCACTTGGAAGTCAGCACTCCCCTTTCCAAGCTGTGAAATGTGCTGGGACAAAGATCCTGTGACTGGAGGTCAAAAGGCTCCCGCCCCAATTACTCACACGCCACCATGGACTTTCCCTCCTGGGGCTTCGCACCTTGCAAAGGTGAAACCAGCCTGCGGAGAGGCCCTGATGGGGCTGCCAGCCTCACCTTAATTTTCAATTCCTAAAAATCTGCAGAACCGAATTAGACTGCAAACGGCTTAGAGTCATAACCAAGAAATGTGCACTCTAGAAATCAAAGAGTAGAAACATATGGTGCAACGACATTGAAGCAATGCCCTCGGCGGGCCCCTCTCGTTTCAAGAACTCAGCGAAATTACGAAACCCATGGGGCAGACCTCGGTCAGCTGAAGACTCCCACTGTCCTCAGGCGGTTCAGAAGCTCCCTACAGTGGCAATTACTGAAAGTCCAGGACGGCACATCAAATGCTGAGCCTGGGGGGAGGAGCACTGGATCAGGAGTCACAGACCAGGGTCCATTTCCAGCCTTGCTGCTGACTAGCTCTGTGTCCTCAGGCAAGTCCTGTCCCCACTGGGTGCAAGCCTGGGTCTCCACAGCTATAAAATACCTCAAATTCAAGTAAGGAAGGGGATCTTAGTGATTAAGGGAACTCTTAGAGTTGCACAAACATCAGTTCAAACTCTGTCTTTCCCATGATTAGTGGTGTGACTCCAGGCAAGTTGTTTAACCTCTCTATGCCTCAGTTTCCTCTTTTGTAATTGCGAGTAGTTATAGTATAAGGTTGTTGTGAGGATTAAAGAAGATAATCTATGAGTGCATATAACACAACAATGCCTTGCACAGAGTAAGCTCTCAATGAATATTAGATATTATTATTGTTCGTGAGTGGGGATTCTAAAATGCATATTCGGAAGCATAGCTCCTTTAATCATGTTGGCTGCCCAGCCCAGAGCGTCGAAAGAGGAGCAGATACCAGTTTGTACAACAAAGTCATTGCTCTCCTTCAACTAACGAGTTTCCCTTCTTTGGCAAGGGGGTCGAGTGGGAGCTCCTTGTAAGACAATACTCTTGAAAGCCAGACTCCGGGCAAAGGAAATTGTCTTATAAAAGTTTTAAGTTCCTGCTCCCTTAACAAGTTAGCCTGGAGGACTTGGCCATGGAGGTCACTGCAAGCCTAGCAAGAGAGAACGCAGTTATCTGCACAGAACAGACACTGCTCTCACCTGCCCTGGAGAGAACTAGGAAGCACGATTCCTGGGTCCCAGCCCACATCTCTCTGATCTGACTCTCCGGGGTAGGTGTCAGGAATGAGTGTTTTAAACCAGGGCTCCCGTTGCTGCTGCGTGTCAGGGAAGGCTGGGAAGCCTTGGCAGAGGTGTGTCTGCCTGAGGGCCCGGGTGTGTGGAGGAGAGGAGAGGGGCAAGGGGCACCTGTGTGAGAACAGGGCCCTCTCCCAGGTGGCGTGGGGGGAAGGGGAGGGGACGCAGGGAGAAGCGGCCCCACTCACGAGGTGCCCAAGTATCCATCTGCTAGATACAGTTTAGATGGGAACACACCAGGGTGCCTGCTCGGCAGCTTGTCCCCTTCCCTTCCCAGCTTCCACACTCCCAAGTGTGGGGCTCACCAGAAAGACCGAATCAGTCACAGGACAAAAGAGGACCAGTACCATTTGCACATCTGAGTGTCCTGTGAGGAAATTGTTGCTCTTGTTCTATCACATCATTGTCATCAAAGTGTCACACTGTCAGTGTCTTTAAAAAGTCTTCATCCAAGGGTCCCTCCAGCCCTGGGCTCCCTCAGGAGCTAAGCCAGGTCTGGGCCCTTCAGGTTCAGGAAGCTGCCGGTGGCCCTCGGGGCAGGAGCCGGGAAGCACTGTCTTCCAGCCGGCTGGGAACCGTGTGGGGGCAGGAAGCTGTGATTAGATCTTCCCCAAGGGATCACACAGCCACCAAATTAAAGGGTGAGCCCACGTGCAGGCGGATTGTGAAATCCTCAGGTCGGTGTGCTTCCCTGGCCTTGCCTGTCTGGTCCCCTCCAGTCACAAAGCTCCTGGGCCCAGCCTGCCGGTGCCCTTCCCTGAGGCTCTGACACTGTCAGCGTGGGATTGTGTGCTTTTCTCTTTCTTTCTCTAGTCTCTCTCTGCCCTCCTGTAGAAGAACTCTGAAATTATGGACATTTAGTCCTTCTGATTACTAACTGTGGAAATAATCGTAATATACACAGATTTGAAACATTATACTTTTCAGTTTTTAAAAATTGTGGTAAAATACGCATAACATAAAATTTACCATTTTAACCATTTTATTTTATTTTTGAGACAGAGTCTCGCTCTGTCACCTGGGCTAGAGTGCTGTGGGGACAGCCTAGCTCACAGCAACCTCAAACTCCTGGGCTCAAGCAATCCTCCTGCCTCAGCCTCCTAAATTGCTGGGATTACTGGCGTGCGCCACCATGCCCAGCTAATTTTTCTACTTTTAGTAGAGACAGGGTCTCACTCTTGCTCAGGCTGGTCTTGAACTCCTGAGCTCAAGGAATTGATCCTCCCACCTCGGCCTCCCAGAATGCTAGGATTATAGGTATGAGCCACCGCGCCCAGCCTCATTTCAACCATTTTAAAGCATATAATTCGGTGGCATTTGGTGTATTCACAGTGTTGTGCAACCATTACCACTGTCTAGTTCCTAAACATTTTCATCACCTGTACCCATCAAACAGTCGCTCGCCATTCCTCTCTCCTCCCAGCCCCTGGCAACCACTAATCTGCTATCTGTCCCTATGGATTTGCCTATGCTGGACATTTCGTAGAAATGAAATCATACCATATGTGGTCTTTTGTGTCTGCCTTCTTTCTCTCAGTATAACGCTTGCAAGCTTCATCTGTGTAGCACGTGTCAGTAATTCATTCCTTTTTACAGTTGAATTATATTCCACTGTGTAAACAGACCACATTTTATTTATCTTCATCAGTTGACATCCTTTACATAATACTTTTAAAGTGCCTTTTTAAAATTTTTTTAAATTTTTCATTATTATGGGTATATAATAGTTGTATATCTTTATAGAGGATGTGCGATGTTTTGATACAGGCATGCAATGTGAATCCATAAAGTGCTTTATATGCACTGTCACCTGCGCCTCACAAAACCCCCATGAGGTGGTAAGAGCAGATGTTATTCATTGTTATTATGTTTCTCCCCATGTTCCAGATGCAGGCGGCTGAGGCTCAGAAAGGTGGAATGAGTTTTCCAAGGTCTTGCAGCTAGTTAATGGCAGACCCAGAACCAGAACCCAGGCCTCTTGAGCTCGGATATCCAAAACCTTTCTTGGGCAGTTTGCTTTGTAATCAATAGTGGAGTCCTTCCACCAAGAAGATTTCGGGCGGACATGTGCTCACTGTGGCATGGCAGGTGGGGACCAATGAGGGTTTGACCCTGGGCAGGCCTAATTTTGTCCACAGGTAAAGTTGGCCACTGCCTACAGGGCTCGATCTTGCTGGCCCCTGCTCAGACCTTGAGGACAGCCCCTCACTTCTGCAGGAGGCCCCTCGCCTTATCATGCCAGAGAAGGCTGGAGCTCAGGTTGACGGGGACTGGGTCTTGCCATCCTCATTCTCTCCCAGCACTAAGCCTGGCAGTTGGGGGTCCATAAAATGTTTGCTAAGACATTTTAAGGGTTTAAGCGTGCTCTGGAGTTTTGCTCTCTTTCCCCGTGACTGTCAGCAGGAGCAATTTCCTATCATCCAAGCAACCCCTTGAGCCTTCTTACTTGGAGAGTATAACAAGCAGTTAGGAGCTCTAGCTCTTTAACACAAATCAGCAGGACTTTGGGGAGTAGAGTCCTGCCCTGGGGTGGTGAGGGTTTTGTTCCTGCTAAAATAACAATAAAACCACATCAAAGTTTGGAAAACTGAACAAAGCAACAAAAATGACCATAATCTCAAAACTCTAACACAACTGTTATTTTCAGAATTCCCTTCTGCTAGATTCCCTCCCCCCTTTCCATCGTGAAAGTAACACAAGATCATTGTAATATTTTTCTGTTTGTTTTTTTCAGACAAGAGTCTCACTCTATTCCCCAGGATAGAGTGCCGTGGTATCAGCCTAGCTCACAGCAACCTCAAACGCCTGGGCTCAAGCGATCCTCCTGCCTCAGCCTCCCAAGTAGCTGGGACTACAGGCACATGCCACCATGCCCGGCTAATTTTTTCTATATATTTTTAGTTGGCCAATTAATTTCTTTCTATTTTTAGTAGAGACTGGGGTCTCGATCTTGCTCAGGCTGGTTTCGAACTCCTGAGCTCAAATGATCCTCCCGCCTCGGCCTCCCAGAGTGCTAGGATTACAGGCGTGAGCCACTGCACCCGGCCCATTGTAATATTTTTAGAGTCACCTATTATCACCCAGAGTCAGCTATTGTAAACATTTTGCTTATTTCCTTCCAGTCTTTCTCAATACGTTGTTTACTAATTTAGATTATACAGAATATACAATTCTCTTAGTATTTCTTATGTCATGGAAGTTTCTAATAATGAAAGCAATATATGTTTATTATAGAAATTTCTGGATAAAATTACAAAAAAGAAAGAAAATTACCTAGAATGTTCCTTCCACAGTTAGAAATGTTCCCATGCATTTATTTTACATAGTTGTAATCCTACTGAATATGCAATACATAATTTTTTAAATCTTTTCCCCACTTAGAAGCATTTTCCCAGGTTGCCTCACAGTCTTTATAATTATTTGTATTTTAATTTTTAATAGGTAACACATTTACATGATACAATATTAAAAAGATTCAAATGATACTCAATGGAAAGATTTCTTTCCACTCTCTTCTCCCATTTGTGCATTTCTCCTGCTAGGAGTTCCCACTGTTACCTGATGCTTGTGCATCCTCCGTGAGGGATCCTTGTAAGCATCGTCTAAACAAATACACGCATATTTAAATGCATTCCTTCCCTGTCCCCCACTTTTTTACACAAAGAATAATGAGTTATACACTCTACTCACCTTCCTTCTTAACTCATCAGTATATCTTGGATGTCTTCCTATTTATATTCAAAGATGGCTTCCTCATTCTTTTATTTTTATTTCTATTTTTATACGGTAGCATAGGCATCCACTCTGTGTAGATATACCATAGCTTATTAAACTGGGCCTCTATAGATGAACATTTAAGGTATTTCCAATCTGATACAAACAACACTACAATGACTACCATTGTACTTACATTGTTTCACATGTGGGAGCATCTATCTGTCAAACAAATTCTGAGAAGTGGAAGTGCAGGGTCAAAAAGTACATGCATTTATTTATTTATTTATTTATTTATTTATTTATTGAGACAGAGTCTCACTTTATTGCCCAGGCTAGAGTGCCGTGGCGTCAGCCTAGCTCACAGCAACCTCAAATTCCTGGGCTCAAGCGATCCTTCTGCCTCAGCCTCCCGAGTAGCTGGGACTACAGGCATGTGCCACCATGCCCAGCTAATTTTCTCTATATATTTTTAGTTGGCCAATTAATTGTTTCTGTTTTTAGTAGAGGGGGGTCTCGCTCTTGCTCAGGCTGGTTTCGAACTCCTGACCTTGAGCGATCCACCCGCCTCGGCCTCCCAGAGTGCTAGGATTACAGGCGTGAGCCACGGCGCCCGGTCTCTGCATTTATAATTTTGACAGATAAGGCCAAATTGTCCAGGATAGCAGCATACTATTTAACCTTGCATCCACCCTTAACTACTTTCTCCATCTTTTGTCATCCCTGAATAACAAGAGTTAGGAGTCAGCTTCCGGCATAAACCAGTTTCTCCTTTTGTGCACTCCAATGTAGTCCGCAACACGGTGAAGCTGTTAGGAGACCAGCACTTGCTGGGTGCTGAGAAACAAAGACGCAGAGGACACAGGTGTCCTTGGGAGCGGGTCTCGGAGCTGCGGGTGGGCAGGCCAGCAGGAAGGGGTGTGTAAGGAGAGCCCTACGCCTGCCCACCAGGCCCTAAACTCCTACGGAAGGACTGACCTCCTATCCCAGCACCCAGCAGAGCAGGGCACATCGCAGGTACCCGACGCGCTGAGTGAATGGGTGATTAAATCACCGAGTGCCTCTCGGGAAAGAGAGGGGAAAGAGGGAAAGGCCCCAGAGTGGGGCATCGGGCAGGGCAGGTTTCACAGAGGAGGAGGAACATTTGAGGGACTATTTTCTGAGGGTCAATTTCACCATTTGAAACTCTGAGTCAGAGGGGCTAAATATTTGTTGGCCTCCTGACTCACGAAGGACAGTTTGATTGGCAAGAGGGGGCAGGGTGACAGGAATGATCTGGGGGCAGACCTGAGTGGGTGGAGTTTGGGAGTTCCTCTAATTAGCCCTGCACAGTGGGCATCTCCAAAATAAGGCAGAGGGTCTCTGAGTGGAGACAGAGGAGCAGAAGGGAGGATGCTAGTGAGGGCTGCCAAAGAGAAGTTCCTCATTTCCCGCTCTGCCACGGAGCGCAGCCACCATGCAGGGCACGGCCGCTCTCCCTGCCCCGCCGCAGACTGGGGCACACCCTGTGCAGTCCCGAGTCCTCACCCTCCCAGTGCAAGCTGTGGGGAGGATGCCCACCCCCTGCCCCACCAGCCAGATTCCAAACTCCGGAAACTGGTCTGATGGTTTGGAAACTCCAGCTGCATCCCCGGGAACGCAGGTGCCCGATTCTCTATTTGGGGAAGGAAACCAGCATGGTTTCAGCTCTTCTGGTTCATTTCCTAGAATTTAAGAAAGATAGAACAGTAAAATATCTGACTCTTACAAAAATTCAAGGACCAGCTAAGTCCACCCCTGCTTAACAGATGATGAAACTTAGGCCCAGAAAGGTGAAGTCACACGGAGAGTTAGAGGCAGAGCTGGACCTGGAAACAGAGGGGCTCCTGACTCTGTATCCAGGGCTTTCTGCTCCGAACCAGAGGATGGACATCAGGAAGGCAACCTGGACGTGGCTCTGGGGAACCAGAGAGGGGAGAACAATGCCATGGCTGGAGGTGAGTTCACACCTGGGTGGGGGTGGGGGTGATCTATCTACAACTGTCTCAGTTGCTGGTTTGTAAACTCTCGAGGAATTCCAGATAGTTCACTCATGTCCAAGTTCCCTGCTTGGGAGCAGATTTACCAGCATTAATTTCAGAGAAATGCCAGCCCAGAGAACTGAGGCATGGCAGTGAGGTATGGCAGGGAGGGAAGCCACCTGCTGAGGGATGGGTCTGCCAGGCCACCGGGCCCAGGGAGCACCTTGAGGGGGAGCTGTCCTGGCCCTGCCCTGGCCAAGGTCCCAGGTGGCTTCTAGTAGTGACTGAGGGCTTGTGGGCAATGTTCCTGGGAACCCAGCCAGAGAAGGAAGGATGGCAGCCAGCCCAGACATCCGCTGTCCCCTGGACAAAGGGTGGGGCCTACTTCTCCTGGCCTCTTGGAAGCTGCTTTAAGGGTTGGCCAAAACTTGCTTTCACCTGCATAAAGTCCTTAGGAGAGTCTCACATTGGGATTTAGCCTCTGAAACACCCTTCTGGGTATCCTGGGCCCCTGGCCTACTGGCAGCCAGGGATTTCTGGGTGGTGAGGGACGTGTGTCTTCCTCTCCCCTGAGGCAGAAGAGGAAGAAAGCAATTCATCTCGAGAGCAGACAGACCTGAAGGAAGCGGTGAGATAACCTCTCACAGCGGCCGGGCCTCCAGGGTCGCTGGCTGCTGGTGATCCTCACAGCACCCCCGCCGGGAGTTCTTTAAGTCCTCTGCTACGGGTGGGGACAGCCAGGCCCAGAGAAGTCATGCCATTGGCCCCAGACACAGAAATGAAAGACCCCCAAGGACAGGGCTCGTGGCCATTTGCCGGGACAAAGTGACTCCTGCCCATTGCAGGTCCTCACCCCGAGGACCCAGCACCCTAAGTCTCCCCAGCAGCTGACGGGCTCTCTAACCATAAACTCACTCAGAGAGAAACTGAAAAATACTGATACATCGGCGTTTTCAAAACTCACAGAGAGAAATGCATTTAACATCGCAATACAGTAACCAGACACACGGACATAGTTCATAGCACTTAGAATAATTTGTAATTGTTTTGTTTATAAATATGTAAAACAAAACACAAGTAACATGAAATAACACCTAAACTGCCTGAGAAGCGTTCTGACATCTTCTGTTCTCTGCTATTCTGTCTCATTATTTCTAAAAAGTACTCATGCGTCTCACTAAATTGTTTTCATGACTTGAATTTTGAGAAGCATCCTGGTGGATAGCACCTGCGTCTGCAGTGAGGAAGAAACAGGAATGCAACTGCTAGTTTCAAACACTCCTAGAGCATGAGGGTATAGAATATGTATATATTTTCCCCCCCTTTTTCAAACTTTCCACGCAGAGAGACACCCTTCAGCCAACATGGAGTCAGAGGCGCTCTCTCTCTTTGGGCTGCTCTTCCCTCCTTCCCTGCGTCCACTGCAATTCTCCAAGTCCTCCCCCGTTTCTTTGAGTGAGGTTTTTGCTGAACCAACCCATCTTTTTTTGGCTAAATTTGGTCACCTCTCATAGTGCCTATTATTTTGCTAAAAGACCTGCCCAGTGGTATGCTGGTAAATATTGAACAACCAGCTCTCCAGAGGGGATAAAAAGATATATCCACAACCCTAAAAGAATCAGTAATAGTAAAATGCAGTGATATAACTAGGAAGCAATGAGTTGGGAGTATATATTATCTTTGTATTTAATATAATTTATTTAATTCTGAGTTTATATCATATAGTCTCAACAGGGGCAAACATTAGTTCTTAGTGGGGAATTAAAAAATCTCAGCCAGGCGTAGTGGCTCATGCCTCTAATCCCAGCACTTTGAGAGGCCAAGGTAGAGGATTGCCTGAAGCCAGGAGTTCAAAACCAGCGTGAGCAACATAGCAAGACTCCCTCTCTACAAAAGAAATAAAATATATATATATATACATATATATATTTGTTAGCAGGGCTGCGTAGCTCGAAGCTGTAGTACCAGTGAGGCGAGAGCATAGCTCGAGCCTAGAAGTTCAAGGCTGCAGTGAGCTATGATTGCACCACTGCTCTCCAGCCTGGGTGACAGAGCAAGGTTTTGTTTCAGTAAATACATATATATACCTTATTCTTGTTATGTATAAAGCACAGATATACACCTAGTGTATAAACAAATATATAGTATATCTGTGATATTAAAATTTCATGGGGGGAGGCAATGGTAGGAGACTACAGGGGAAAAAATATCTTAAAAGGCTCCTTAGGAGGCAGTAATGAACAAATGGTTGAGAAACACTGGTCCACACATAATTTAATTTTTAATGACAGTTGTGTTTAACAACCAGCTCACAAAATTCCTGAATATTTAACAGTCAGCTCTTGCAAGCCTATATGGGCTGTCTCCAACCCCCAGGCCAGCCCCACTTGGGGTGAGGGGGATGAGAACAAGGTAGAAGGGGGGAGAGAACCCCCAGCCCCTGCAACCGACGCAGTTCTCTCCTACCGGTTCATCAGGCTGGTAGGAGAGATGGCAGCAAATGGGGTTGAGGTGGGCAAGGAGAGTCTTCTGGGCCCCCAACAAATCCATGGTGGCTGCCCACCCTCTCTGTCAGCCACCGAGTCCCTGCCCAAGACGCTGGGCCCTGGCCCACATCGTCCCAGCTCTCCGCGGTCCCCCTGTCCTCCAGTACCCCGGGCGTGGCCAGCGTGGCAGATGGGTGATGGCAGCCCCGCAACCCAACAGGACACAGCAGGGATTTGTGCGCGCACCCTCACCCTCGCTCCAGAAAGGAGGCCCGGGGAATCCAGATGATCTTTGTTCGAGCCTCTGGTCGGGTGCCCCCGCTGAAAGGCCTACCTCCGGCGTGGGGGTCGGGAAGGGAGGGGCTCGTTTCCCATTGGGAATCAGAGGGGCCCATTCAGGGATGTTCTCCTAATCAGATGTTCCCAGGGAGAGTAATGAGGATGACACAGCCCGCAATGCTTGATTAGGTTGGGCCCATGGAAATGTGAATGGCTATGGGCGCCCGTTCAGTGCTCGCCGGGGCGGGGGAGGGGGCTTGGGGACAGGCCAGGCATGCAGATCCCAACAGACACAAGCATGGGGCCCCCACTTGGGCCTTTGTGAGAGCGGGGGGCAGGGCGGGGGAGGCGGGAGCCCTTGTCCTGGGAGCATCGCTAGTGGTTGCTCTAATTGCTTCAGGGGAACCGGTCCAGAGTCAGCCAAAGGCACTTTGTTTTCCGTAAACAGGGCGGAGAAGAGGCTCGGGGACCAATGGAGAGGTGCTTCCCTCTCTTCCTCTGCCCTGTCTGCCCCACTTTTGACCCATTAGGAGGCTGGGGTCTCACCTGCTGATCCCAAAGGCTCTCCGGACCCACACAAAACCACTGTGTGGCTCCTCGGAACCTCATTCTCCAAAGGCCCAGCTGCCTCCCAAAGGGCCAGGCTGAGAAGCCGCCCCAAACAGCGGTGCTCCTCCCGGGCCTTGCCTTTCCCTCTCTCTGCCCTAGTCACCGCCTTCCACGCAGTCAAGGGTGGGAGTTGACTGGGGTGTGCTGAGTGCTCCAAGACTCCCAGCAAAGCTCCAGTGGTGTGGGGGGTGGCCATTTGTGCCCCATGTCCCCCGAGGCTTCTTTCTACAATGGTCATTTATGTGGGGTGCTCGGTTCCCTACTCTCCAAAGACTCACTGGGGACTTCCCCCACTCCCTGTCCCACAGCACTGTCCCTGCTGGCCTCTCTCGAGACCAGCTTCCAGCTTGGAGGCTTTTTCAGGCCTCCCTCAGGAGTCCCCTGAGCCCAGCCCGTTCCTTGAGGCTATGATGCCAGCCTCCAGCGTGATGCGGGAGGGGTTGGCCACAGGGCTCCACGCGGGAGTGGTGGGTGTCCCTACGAGGGGTGGGGTGGCGGTGGGGGCTGCGTGCCTGAGGGCTGGCAGAGGTCGGGAGCAGGACTGGCCGTCTTCGCCCTCACCCCGGCCATCCCCAACTCAGAGCCTCTGCACACACCGATCCCTCCGCCTGGGCCTCTCCTCCTTCATTTCTGTATTAGATTAGCTCCCAGACATCCTCTCCGTCCCATCCCAATCGTCACTTTCTCCAGGAAGCAGTCTCTCTCATTTCTTTTTTCTTTTTAAGAGACAGAGTCTTGCTCTGTCTCAATCCTCCCACCTCAGCCTCCCAAGTAGCTGGGATTACAGGCACAAGCCACCGCAAATGCCTGGTGGGCTCTCTCATTTCTACATTGACAGCAAATCCCTGTGATGACAATTTTCATACGAAGAACCTGTTTATTGGAGCTCACTTTTCTGAGGTGTAAAAATGTGAATGTCTGTGTCTTCCCGAGAGCTGCTAGAATGCCTGGTTTCACTTACTGTTACACCCAGTCTAAAGATTTATTGAATGAATGAATGAAATGACTTACCCCCTCTGTGAGGCCTGCCCCCCACTCGCACCTGGCATTCTCCACCCTGCGCTGTAGTCACCTGCTCGCTGGTCTGTCTTTCTAGGACTTGGCCGTGAGGGAGACTTGGTGGGGAATGAGGGCAGTGGAGCCACTCTGCTTGGGTTCACACTCAGCCTCTGCCGACTACTAGCTCAATAACAAGCTCAGGCAAGTTAGTAAATGCCTCTGTGCCTCAGGTTCCCCATCTGTCAAATGAAGGTAACAGTAAATGAGTCCACGCATATGATGTGCTTAGAGCAGGGTCAGGCACGTACGCTTTCCAATGAATGTGTCTTCTACTATTCTCTCTACGTCTCTGGCACCCGGCCCCCAGGGATGTGGCCTGACAGGTGCTCAATGAAGGCTTGCTGACTGAGGCAGCAGCGCCTGGGATTGGTCCTGGCAGGAAGAGAACCGAGAGACAGGAGAGCGTGAGCCTGCGGGTGAAGACAGACGGTTCCCAAGGGCAGGATTTGAACAGCCAGAACCCCAACTGCCCCGACGTCCCCCACCCCAGAAATGCCTTTTCCATCTGACAGCAGCGGTTCACTCAAGGAGTAGCAGTTGATTTGTGTTTTTTCCAATATTCATAGAACCGGCCTCGCAGTTTCCCCTCAGAGATACCAGCACCTCGGCTGGCAACCCCTCCCCCGAGGTCTGGCTCTCAGCTCCGAGAGGCCATCCTGTCAACTTCTAAGTTTTAACAACTCTGACCTTTTTTCCCCTTTGTTCCTCCAGCCCTGGGGAGCCCTAGTGGCTTCCCGGGGTAGTGACTTCCATGATACTTCAGCATTATTCTCCTTTTGCCTTTTCAAGCCTTCAGTACTTAATAGTTCTGCATATTAGATTCTCTGTTAGAATAGCTGGTGTGGCTTCTGTCTCCTGGCTGGACCATGATTGGTGCACTCCCTGGATCCTCCGCCCCAAGGCTCAGAGTGCCAAAGTCGGAAGCGGGAAACCCCACACCCCTGACTTGCCTCAACACTGAGAGAACAATTGCTTCGGCTCTTTTTTCAGGAATCCCGTGCACTAGAGATGGATGTGTTGCTCACGGGGATATCTAATCAGCCCTGGAAAAACTGGGCCAACAGTTAAACCACACAAACAAAACAGCCAGAGATCTACGCAGAGCTGCCTGCTGGGCAAATGCCCAGACAAACGGCTGTGGTCTCTGAGCCTCACCAGGGACACGGGCTTCCTGGGCCATTGTGGAGGCCTCTCAAAAAGGAGGGGCCGAACCCCCAGAGTCTCTCCTCCCTGGCCTCCAAGTCTTCCGTCATTCCCTCCAGCATTGAGGAACAGCCAAATGGAACAGGCTGCCCTGTTCTGCTGCTCTAGAACATTCTGGTCAAACACGGAGCCTTCGAGGGCTTGCTGCCCTCGGTGCACGTCCAAGGCAGTGAAGTGCACATTAGATTCATCTGGGGAGCTTCTAGAAACACTGATGCCTGGGCCCTACCTCAGAGAGTCTGGTCCCGGCCCAGCACGGGCAGTTATTAAAGCTTCCCGGGTGATTCCACTGTGTAGTCAAGATGGAAATCCACCAAATTAAAAGAATGTACTTGGACGGCAGCTCTCAAATTTGAGAGTGCATTAGAATCCTCTGGAGGGCGTTAAACCACTGGCTGCTGGGCCTCATCCCAAGTTCCTAACTCAGTGGGTCTGGACGAGGCCTGAGAATGTGCATTTCTCACACGTCCCCAGCGGCTGCTCCTGGCCAGGGGACCACACCTGGAGAACTCGAGGGCCTGGCGTTGAACATCCAGCTCCGTCAGATGCAGTTGTCTGCCTGAGGGTTTTGTGAGGCCTGAAAGACATAACTTGGATAAAGAGCCTGGCATGTCATAACGTTCAATGAACATTGTTTTCACCACAATATGATGATTATTTTAATAGCAGGCGAGGCTGTAGAAATCTTGAGTTATAGCACGTGACTTTGACCCGCGATTTTAATCAGAGCCTCAGCTTCCTCATCTGTAAGATGGGGATAGTGATACCCTGGCTCAGCCCACCACACAGGCTCGAGGGAGTTCCCTGATGTGAGGGTGTTTGCAAAACCCTGAAGCTCAGTAAGGGGCTTTATTAGGAAGGGGTGAGGCAGGTGCAGCCCCATCCTGGCGAAACTGTGCTCTCTCGGGACATCTGAAATAGCAGCGTCACATGCTTGAGAGAGGGGGATTCGATGCCTCCCCGCCAGCCGTAGGCATCTGGAACGCCAACTTGGCATGCCTGCGTCGGGGCAGTGGCCGGTTGGCTCTCCAAACACCTTCAGGAAAGAGATGGGGGGACAGCCACACTCCTGGCCCATCCTCCACCCCAGCAGTGTGTCTGCCGGGAAAGGACTGTGGCAGCAGGGCCAACACTGTGCAATCAGGTTCCCTCGCAGGCCCTCACCACACAGTTCCCGTCCAGGGCCTCCCTCCGCGACCCTCCCGCCTCCCGCCTGCGCCCGCACCTCCACCCACCTGGCTCCAGGGAGGGAGGGCGGAAGCTGCACACCCCGCAGAGCCGAGAGGGCGGCGAGGACACCGCTGCTCTGCCGGGGCAGGAGCTCGTCCGCTCGGATTCGCGTGTTTCCGGCTCACCTCGCAGACACACGGCACGTCTGCCAGCGCACGGCTAACAGGCTGGTTAACATTAACGCGTCTTGTGTTTTAAAACAGACATGTTTGAGAGGAATGCCCTCACAAGGCCGGAGGTGGAAGAGCTGGAACCCCTGTGCTGTGAGGATGTGAGACCGGGCGGCCCCACACTGCTCGTGGGGCAGTGGGGACAACTGGCTCTGACTTAACTCAGAGGCGGTTTGGCAGATCAGGTCAAAGGCCTGAAAATGTGCGTGTTTTGACCCAGGGGTTCCAGTCTAGGAATCCGTCCTAAGGAAATATCACAAACTGATCAGGCTGGTTTGAGTCCTGGCTCTAGCGGTGAGTGACTTTGGGTAAAATACAGCCTCATCCCTAAAATGGGACTTAATAGCATCCCGCCGCACAGGGAGGAGGAAGGCATAAGACAGTGCCAGATGCTCGCTAGTGCAAGCGTCTTGGTCTGGGTTCCCCAGATGCAGGCCCCAGGACAAGGACTGAGAAGGGGAGCTCAGGAAGCATGGGCGGTGCGTGACGCAGGGAAGTGAGACCAGGAGGAAGGAAGCCCAGGTGGGGTGCATTTCGCCACCCGGAGCCAGCCACCTGCGTGGGAAATGCCTAGAGGTGGAGTCAGAAACGTGAGCGGTCCCTCCGCATCTCTATTCTTTTAAGTCTTGTTTTTAAAATGTCCAGGATTGCCTGTCTCCGGAGTTCTTTCATGGGAGAGAAAAATCAACCTTTCTCTGGTTTAAGCCACTTGTTTTGCTTTTCTGTTACATGTGGCTGAATTTAATCCTTGCCTGAGGCTGGAGGCCATTGACTGTCCCACCAGGAGGTTGTCCAAGGGACCCACCTTGGAGACTCAAGGTCACAGTCAAGGGCTCTGGTGCCAACATCACAACACGGAAACGATCTCACCAACAGACCCTACTCACACTCTTGAAGCTTAATTATGCAATGAAAAATGTCTTCCTAGGTAAGGATTCATCCCTTTGCTCAAACCCCTAGGTATCTGTCACCTCCTTGCCATCCTCTAGCTACTCGGAGCACTATGGCACCTCCCCAAGCAGCACCCTGCCCTGCCCCTTCCACACTCTCCTTCAAAACTCATCTGTTCCTCGTGCCTTTCTCTTGGTCTCTGCTCTGTCAGGCAGCAGCTAGCACATCTGACAAGTGCACTGGTGTTACTGGGTTAATGTGTCACCCTCCCAAGTAACAGATGTGCATTTTTGACAGGGGCCTTCTGGAAAAAAGGCCTTATGCCCAGAGCTGAATGACGTAAAAATCCCCAGAAAAACAAGAGGCCACCCTGGTGCTGGTCTCACTTCCTCTGTTCCACTCCCATTTCCTCCTTCGTCCCGTCCCCTCCCTTGGCACAGCTGGCCGTGGCCGCAGCTCCCAACTCAGCAAATGCCAGGTCCCCACCCTCCTCTGCCATCCTGCCTGGGCTGCCATACTGAAAGCGAAAGGAGGAGTTGGACCAGAAAGAAAAAATAATAAAACCACTGAAAGAGAAGAAACAGCTGGCAGAAAATTGGAAAAATTCCCAGGCGGGAATTCCCAGCCCTCTAGGGCTATGCCAGGCTGAGGAAGTTCTTAAAGGACAACCTTGAAATTCGTTCTTGACATTTTTCCCAGCTCATGGGAGCACCTGGCCCCTCATCCCTGCCCTGCCCCAAAGGGAGTCTGTGCACAAGGCCGGAGGGAATCGTGAGGGTCAGAGCGGAGAGAGGGCGGGAGCGAGGGCAGGGCTACGGGGAGCACGGGGAGCAGGGACCCTGGTGGGGGGGTCACACGGTGCTTGAGGGTCCAGGCCCTTCTGGGCTTCCCTGAGGCAGTGCCCAGGGAGAAGGAGGCCTGGCAGAGCCAGTGGCACATGTGCAGCTATGGGAGCCGCTGGACTAGCAGCAACCGGGTGGCGGCAGCCAAAAAATCAAGTTGGCTGCGCTCACCTAAGCCCGAGTGAGAGCCTACATCCGTTCGGGAAACGTGGATGAAAGCCAGCCCAGGCTGGAACAGGGATCTGCCTGTGTCTCTGGGAGACTGGAGCAGGCATGGCCGTGGGCGGCAGGCAGGGAGACAAGAGCTTGGTGCCCCCTGTGTAAAGCCATGGCTCTGGATGTGCAAGGGGCCTGGAGCCTGGTCACCAATGTGGGCTGGTGTCGGAATGTCTCAGGAAGAAATACGAAGGGTCCTGCGACGCAGAGCAGGGGAGAGGGGACGGGAGCAAGGGTGGAGCGGGGAATGGGAGTGGGTCTGGGACTTACCTGAACCCCGAATTTGGAGAGAAGGCCTGAGGTGGACATTGTGCAAAGCTTTATCACATCGTCTGGCCAAGCCTGGGAGCCCCAGAAAGGCCCCCTCCCTCCTCATGAGTTGCAATTAAGGACAATAAAAGGAATAATCCACAGTGAACCTGGTAATCAGTCCTCTTTGGGATGGAATGATTTCTGCCAAGTTCACTAATTCCAGGTCACGCGTGGCCTGAGGAATGTTCCAAGCCTATGTCCTGATTCTTCTCTGTCTTCCCTCTTCCCTTCTCAGGTGAGGCCCCATGGCCCTCCAGCCACCTGTCCCCCCATCCATTCCACACACCGCCCCGGATTAGTCTCCTGGAACCCCTGGCTTCCCACTCCCATGCCCAGCATTCCCCCTCTCCAGACCCGCCCCTGGTGCCTGGCCAACAGGACTTTTGGCCACTTTCTTATCAAGGGTCGTGGAGTAGGGAAGTGTCGCGGTTAGAGCATGTGCTCTGGGTTTGAATTCTGCCCCTACCATCGCTGCCTTCACTGCGTCTGTGAAATGGAGATAATAAAGACACTATTTCATGTGGGTGTTTTGAGGATTAAATGAGTAAATATATATATACATTCAAAATAGTGCTTGGCATGTCATAAGCTCTCAATAAATGTTAGCTCTTATTTATATTGTTGTTGTTATTCACTAAAATGTCCACAGAGGAGGGTTCATTCACCAACTCTCTCCCCATGACTAGAATAGTGTCTAGCACGTAGTAGATGCTCAATTAATATGTGTTGAAATGTTCTATTCTATAAATCCTCTGTCCAATCAAACTCTTTCCCATAACACTCTATATGCTGCCACCTCCATGCCTTTGCTCATGCTCCTCCCACCTCTCAAAGGACCCTTACCCCATCTAACATAATTCCTACCAATATTTCAAACTTCCAGCTCCAGCCTCCCCTCCCCTCAGAAGCTCTGCCTGGGCTCAGAACCTGCACAAAACAAGCACTCAGTAAAGGCTAAGTGGTTTGTGGCTGGGTTTTTTTTATGCTTTGGCTCCAAAACAGAGTTTCTTCTCTTACTTGGCACTTAGTGCTCACCACCTCTGGGGGTGGCCCCCGAAAAGCAGAGCACCCTAGCTACTATATATGTCCTTTATCTTGTGGCTTTGACATTCAGAAAGGGCTTCCCAGGTGAAACCATCTGAATAACTAGACACAACTAGACATGTGGTCTCCAAGCCACATTTTTTGGGCTTCCTAATTGGTGAGTTGAGAGACATGGCATCTGTTTGCCCAAGAAACATGAGCCAGTCAGCTCCACATCAACAGGCCGCTTTCCACCCTGGACAGGGCAACAGCTGCCTAAAACTTGGCTGTTTACGCACTAAAAAAAGAAATTCCATGGTGACCAGTTGACTCAAGCCAGCTCCCAAAGTGAAGCGGTAGTTTCAAAGTAATCCCCAATGACAGCAAAAGCTCTCCACCCAGTCTTAAAAAAAGAAAGAAAGAAATAGAAAAGAAAACAGGAGTGAAATCTGAGCTGGAGTATGCATGAGCCAATCCTCTAGACCTCCTGGGAGACGGTGTCAGAAGCTGGAGTTGGATCTCAAAGGTCACCGTCCTGACAGCCCCTCCAGGCAGGCTTGCCCTCTGCAAACACCCCGCCCTGGGAGGGGCACTCACCACTTCCCGAGAAAGCCCTTTCCGCCATTAGGAAGGTCCTCCCTGGAAAGCCAGGTGTGGGCAGAGGACTAGAGACTGACCTTCCTGAGTGGCAGCTGGGGGCCAGGCTCCACGCGGGCCTCCTTGCCTAGCGGGTTTGCGCCACACCCACCATACAGCCCTGCTCACGTGCTAGGCCTTCTTCCAAGTGCCTTACAGACAGCGCCTTTAATCCTCACAGCCAAGACGGTAGGCTCGATTACCTCTGCCATCTTACAGGTGGGGAAACTGAGGCTCAGAAACTGTCCCGCCTGTACCACTTGAAAATGGCTGGGCTGGATGGAAGCTGGCTTTGCTGGGCCCCAGGTCTAGAGCTAAGTGGGGTTTAGTGTGGGCCCTTCCTTTCGCATTAGAGCCCCTCACGTGTCGGAATCCACCTCCTCCTGTGCAGTGCCTCTGCTGCGCTGTGCCTTCCAGTCGTTACGTGTGAACTTTGCGCTCTGTCCTATTGGCCCAGAAGGGCTCGCTGATAAGGACATTGCCCAGGTTTACAGCTTCCTCCCAGCCTCTCTGGCGACGGCCTGAGCCTGCTGCTTCCCCTCCCCCACCGCTCATACACATACAGCCACACTCATGCTCGTTCGCTCACAGCGTCACACACAGTCACACACGTGCACTCATACATTCACACGTGCCTGCGCGTGAGCGCGCACACACACACACACACACACACGCTCGTTCATCTCTGGTGGTAAACAGGTGAGGACCGACAGGAGGCCCAGAGATTTACTTTCTAGAAAATCCCGCCCGTCTTCCCTTGCCATTCTTCGCAAGTCACTGGCGTTATCAGGCTTCTGTGTCACCGCGTGTAATGAGCGAGATGCTCCTGAAGGACCGCCTCCCCGCCCCGCGTGCGCCGCCGCGGGCAAACCTGGACAGCCTCAGGGCTGCGGCTGAGACCCCGTTTTCTTCCCCATGCTGCCACCTTGTGACCCGAGCCCAGAACTGCGGGCTCTGCGCCCAGATTACCCACCTCCCAGAAGGTTCTGGCAGCCAGGTTAGGGGAGGTCTGCATTCAACTGCCCTCCTACAGAGGGGCAGACTGAGTGAGGAGCCCCTTCGCCTACACCCGACCCTCCGAGCCCCCGGGAGATCCGACTGCTGTTTCGCAGGCACGCTCCGCC
>VBSM01000361.1:5081671-5091996 GCA_008086735.1 Cheirogaleus medius | reverse complement strand
GAGGTGGGCCACGATTTCGACTTCTTTTTTCACCATTAGACAGTTCCACTCTTACACGGCAACCACATAGTGTTCTATGAGGGGGAAGAGACAAATTTAAAACAGTTTACCTTTCTGAGACATGTATATTAAAGCGAAAAGTAAACACTCCCAGTTAGCTACTTACAAACATGATTGAATGTAAAACTCTTTTAATACCAAAACAAGTTTCAGTTCCCTTATTTTTCTAATATTTCTCCAGTTTAATTTCAAATTAAGCACAATTAAATGGGTTTTTTAAGTACCAATTGACAAGGAAACCAACTTTCTTCTACCTTTTTGTCAGAGCCAGTCTGTTTATTGAGCTCAATGCTAACTTGCTAACAGTTGCTACCTAAGTGTGAAGACCCCTGGATTTATCCTGGAAGAACTAGTTCTCCTGCATCTTCATTGTGACTTCTTCCCTTGAGGTTCCAGCACTTCTTACTATGCTGTATTTATTGGCTCTCCCCCAACCATTCTGCAAGTATACGTTGAAGACAACCATTTTGGCTTTCAGATCACCCTCTCCCCTCAATAATTGGCACATTAAGAAATCACAACCAAGAATAGCAGAAAAAGTCCATTATCCCCCACCCTTTATCCACCCAATAGCTATAAAATTTAGATAAACCATATTTGGACAGCAATTGGGAACAGTGGGCTCTGGAAAACGTTACTGCAACCTGCTTGAATGAAGGACCTTTTATACAGCTTTACAGCCAACCCTCAGATCCTTTTTTTTTTTTGGTTAAGGAGAAAAGAGTCCCATTTAAGGCACTACTGACATGCTCTAGGACAGAAATTCTGAAGCAGAACCGATTTTTGAATCTGAAGGATGAGCTGTTTTCCTTGATTTCATGAACTGCGATGGTTTCCAAACATGGGGGGGAGGGGGAGAGGAAAAAACTCAGCTGTTACTTGGTCAACTAATAGAACACTATAAACAAAGGAGAATAGTAACCAATTCACACTTCCTGGAATTATTTCGAACACATAAAAGTAAAGGTAATAGTACACTAAAACCCTGTGTAATTATCATTTGTAAACAATTTTAAACAATTATCAATCTATGTTCTCTACTAATCATAAAAAAGTAAAAAGACTGCTATCAGTTTATAACCACTCTTAAATATTTAATTCCACAGTTATTTCTAAAGACTTTAAAAAGCCATCTAAGTACCACATGTCCTAGAGATTTTAAACAGTAAAAGCACACACAACATTTACCATTACTATAAATTAATCATTAAATTACCTTCCATCTAGCTCTCGGACAGCATCAGCTGCATCTCGGGGATCTTCAAATTCAACAAATGCAAAGCCGGGAGGGTTTCTAGCAACCCACACACTACGGAGTGGTCCATAATAGCCAAAAGCCCGTTCCAATTCAGTCTTGTTGCCATTGTTTCCAAGATTACCTACATAAACCTTACAGTCCAATGGACAGGAATCACGATGCATTTCTGTAACAAAAGAATACCAAAGATATTAATTTATCCAAATCATCTACAAATAAAACAGATCCTCAGGAAAGAATTCCAAAATGCTAAAAAGCCAAACAAGAAATACTACTGTTGAAACATCCATTCTCCCCAATCTTTACTCACGGCCTTAGAAAGCCAGCAAGTTAAGAGTTATTAACCACAATGTGAGCCATGAGTTAGGGACTTAACCTATCATTTCATTTAATCCCCCAAATAAAGCATTTAGAAAAGTAGGGTAATCTGCTCAGAAACAAATTCTGCTGGGGACTTGAAAACCAAATGGAAAAATGATGAAGACAAGAAAGCCAGTACTTATACCACCAAGCAAGTGATAGAAAAGTGCTTTCATAGGCCAAAACTTAACCAGTTTCAATAAAATAAGGCCAATAATTTTCACTTAAAAAAATGCCTTCTTTGATGCTACAGAAACTTTTCCTTTTCTACAAGAACAAGGCTAATACCTACCACATGTCATTAAATAGATCAAAGTCTTATGCAGTAAAAATTCCTCAAGCAGAAGACCAAGTGGCAAGCTCATAGCAGTATTCGTAGTAGCCAAAAAGGTGCTAACCCAAAAGTCCACCAACAGATAAATGAGTATGAAAATGTGGTATAGCCCTACCATGAGATATTATTCAGAATGAAGTACTGACAAATGCCACAACGTTGAAGAATCTCGAAAATTATGTTAAGTTAATGAAGCCAGACACAACGTGCAGACATTATATGAATCCACCTATACGCAATAATATCTAAAATGGCTATGTCTATACAGACTGACTAGTGGCTGCCAGGATCCGGAGGAAGGTGGGACCTGAGAGAACAAATTAATGGGTACAAGTCCCCTTAGGGGGCAATGGAAATGTTTTGGAACTAGATAGAAATTATGGTTGCAAAACATTTGAGAACGTATTTAATACCACCCAACTCTACACTTTAAACCTTGAATTAAAGATGTGAATTTCACTTCAATAAAAACACTAAATTACAAAAAGACATTTCTTACTCAAAATTACTGCACTTCCAAGGGCTTCTCATAAAACTTCAATACTTAAAAGTCACTTCAGCAATAAAATCAACTTGTAGACCCGTTTTAATTATATGAAAGCAACCTACTCAATAATTCAGCCTGAAGAAGCTTTCCATAAACACCACATTCTTCTCGCTCTGGGCTTATCTAATTAAAAAACCCAGTCAGGGCACGTCCTATTTGCTGTGACCACACCCTGTTCCCAGTAGTTAGTTTTGCGACCAAAGCATTGGTAGAAATTGATTTTTTTTAAAAAAACACTGCCATGACCACTTTCAGCCTACGTATTAATGGGAAGCAACTATAAGAACAATGCAGCTCAACTTCAAAAAAGATTGTCCGGTTAAATAATAAGTGACGATTCAAGCTGTAAAAAGTGGAATCAAATTAAAACTACACGAAAATAAAGGTCAAGTACGGAAGCCATTTACTATAAATCGAAAAGTCTAGTCTTGATTACTGACTTGGGGAAAAAATCCTGAGAAGCTTCCTGAGGAAATGAGCCCCTCCCCCACCAAAAAAGGCGCCATAAAATTGAAAGGCCGCGACCAGGAGTACAACTCGGTTACCGGCTCCCTCTCTTCATCCCATCTCCCGGCTAATCCCCTATCTCGGTTCATCCCCCAATGAAGGGTATAAACACCTCCATTCCAAGGCGAGGAAGCCCTCTGGTGGGCCGGTGGCCCCCGCCACCGCCCCGTGCTGAACGTCACAAAATGGCGGCGGCGCCTCTTTGTCTCAATCTGGAGCCGCCATTGGGCCTGGCTCCACCTCACTACAGTGAAACTTCCAATTTCCACGTCACTCCTTCTGTCGCCGTCTCTTACCGAAATCTAAGGTTTAAGTGCGGAGGCTCAAGTCCTCACGCTCCGATGGACAGTCCCGCTCCGCTCCGGCCGCACTCTCACAGATGCTCTCGCTCACCCGGCGTCCACGAAATGGCGGACCACCGCCTTCTCCTCGCCCTTATTTATACGCCACACTGGGAATCACATGATTGGACGAACACGCCCAATGGGAGGCGGAGGAGGCCGTGACGTAACGGCTACGAGCGCAGCGGGAGCCGCGGTTGCTGGGAGCGCGCTTGGGCCGTGCTGCCGTGTGGTGGAGACGTGAGCTGTCGCGCGCTGGTCGCCACGACCGTGGTGCTTGCTCCGGTGTTCTTCAGTCTGCCGTCCCGCGAGTTTCCCACAGACCCCTCTTCCTCACGGCCACATGGGCTGGGGCTTAATAAACAAAACCATTGCCATCACTACCAAGCACTGATAGAGCCGTTGGCTCCTAACGAGATTAAGGTATTGGCTGAAATGTTAATTATTTCACCCTTGTGAGTGGTCAGTCAGGGACTAAACATCGCGTTTACAAACATGGCTCACAGTTGTCCCCAAGGTCACTGAGCTGTTTGTGACCAAGCTGTCACCAGACTGCGGCCGCCTAAGTCCCACACTTAAGGAAAAGCTTGGCTTGGAAAGTTTGCCCAACTCTAGCAGGTTTCCCCCTTTGCACCCAAATTTCCAGGACTTGGCACAGACGGCAAATCAGACCGGTCAGGTGATATGGAAACTGTCACCTTTAGCAAAGGACAGGAAAGGGAGGTTTCTGAAGAAGATTGAGTTTAAATACGGAGCCCCTGGCGGGGCGTGGTGGCTCATGCCTGTAATCCCACCACTCTGGGAGGCCTAGGCGGGCGGATCGTTTGAGCTCAGGAGTTCAAGACCAGCCTGAGCAAGAGCGAGACTCCGTCTCTACCAAAAATAGAAAAAATTAGCCGGGCATGGTGGCGCATGCCTGTAGTCCCAGCTACCCCGGAGGCTGAGGCAGGAGGATCGCCTGAGCCCAGGAGTGTGAGGTTGCTGTGAGCTAGGCTGACGCCACCGCACTCTAGCCGGGCAACAGTGAGACTCTGTCTCAAAAAAAAAAAAAATTTGGGGCCCTAAGCAAATGCCAAGCAGGGTAGCTTGGGCCTGTCTCCTAGCAGCGCTTGCTCTGCCTGGCAAAAGCTGCTGAATTTACCTGGGCCTCTTCCCCTGGGGAGACCGAGCCACAAAAATAATTAACTATATTGGGATAGAGATACTTTGATTGTGTTAGAAAAATCACGCAAGATCTCCCTCTCCTGAATAGTTCAGCTACGAACTTTGTCTCGTGCCCCCAACTTACCCCTACCCCAAGACCCTTTCAGTCTAGTCTGACATACTGCTAACTTTAGTTATATCTGCTCTCGAAAAAAAAGAAAAATAACCCATATTTTCAGTGACTTACTTCCCATTAACTGAAAGATATGCCAATTCTTTTTTATCTCTCCCAGATATTTTTCCTCTGAAGCCTTGTCTCTTATTGTGGCTCTAAAAAGTTTATCTGTAGTGGGGGAAATAATACAAAGATTTGATAGCTCTAAGCCTGGTTTCCTCACTTGTAAAATGGGAGTTTCATACCACAAGGGAAGAAGGGAAGTGGGAACTGTTGAGCCAGGCCCTGTGCTGGCCTTGCCTGGGGTGTTTCCCAGGTGAGGGGGGATTCTAGCAAATCTTTTCTCTTTCTCCTTTCTCTCTTCTCTAGATCTGCTTTTCTAACTTACTTATATTTGCCTTGATTTACTCCCCTCCTCTGTGTAAGCTTTTCTCCTCTTTTTAATTTTATTTTCTTCTATCAAATCAAAGGCTCTGAAGTCAGACAGTCCTGCATTTGCATGACAGTCCCCACTGCTTGTTACTGCTGAAGTGTCAGAATCCCTTAACCTCTCTATTAGTTTCCTCTCTCTAAAATAAGATAATAACACCAGGCTTGCCGGGTTGTTATGTGCTGTTAAAGTTTTGTTTTGTTTTGTTTTTTGGTGGGGGGACAGAGTCTCACTCTGTTGCCCAGGCTGGAGTGCAGTGGCATCATCGTAGTGCACACCAACTCCTGGGCTCAAACAATACCATCCTCAGCCTCCCAAGTAGCAGGATTACAGGCATGAGCTACTGTGCCGAACCATGCTGTTAAGGTTTTGTCCAGCTTTTTCCTATTGTGGTCACATCTGCATCCCCAGGGCTTGAAAACTGACACAGCAGGCAAGCAATACATATGTTTAATTTTTCAGTTAATTAAGAGAAATGTCCCATTCAAAAGCGAACAGCAAAAAAAAAGAAAAGAAAAGGAATTAAATAAAAAATTAAAAAAAAATTTTTAAAGAAATCAAAATTTAAAAAAAAAGAGAGAGAAATAATGTATGTAAATCACCTAAATGTTCTTTTCCCATCTTGTTATGCCATTTTTTTCCCACTACTTTTCTTGTTTCTTTGTTTGAGTGTGTAATGCTACTCAAGCATGTGTCTTTCAGCGGAGTTCTCTTAATCCCTCCAACTCTATTCACAAAAACATTCTGAACCTCCTCTGGCCATCCACACACACTTTCCATCTTCTAGTGACTTCTGCCAAGTGAATTATCCATTTGTTAGGGAGGTTTTTTTGTTTTGTTTTGTTTTGAGACAGAGCCTCACTCTGTTGCCCAGACTAGAGTGCCATGGCGTCAGCCTAGCTCACAGCAACCTCAAACACCTGGGCTCAAGCTATCCTCCTGCCTCCCTCCGGGGTAGCTGAGACTACAGGTGTGCGCCACCATGCCCGGCTAATTTTTTCTATATATTTTTAGTTGGCCAATTAATTGCTTTCTATTTTTAGTAGAGACGGGGTCTCGCTCTTGCTCAGGCTAGTCTCAAACTCCTGACCTTTAGGGATCCACCCACCTCGGCCACCCAGAGTGCTAGGATTAAAGGCGTGAGCCACCGCGCCGGGCCCTGAATAAACTCTTTAAAACGAGATTCTGATCCTTTCAATTATTTCAGGTTGGCAACCTCATGTAACTGAAATCATGTAATATTTGTCTTTTGATGATGGGATTATTTCATGTAGTGTAAAGTCTTTAAGGTTCATCCATGTTGTAGCATACTATGTATTTTTACATGATTCCCTTAAACAATGTTTTGGATCATATTACAAACTTATTCACTCATTCAAGAAGTATTATTATGTATCTTCTATTTTTCAAACACTGAGATTGATTTGGAGAATAAAATAGTAAGCCAAAACAGAGCTTCAGCCTGCCATCTTTTCCAATAGAGAGAGGAAATTTGTGAGATAGACTCACACAAATAGTTGTGAAATTACTTACTCAGAAAATGGTCTGGAGGAGAGGGAAATGGTGCCCTAAAAACGTATCACAGGAGAGATTGGCCTGATCAGGTAGACCAAGGATCGCTTCCCAGAGGAAGTGATGATTGGGTAAAAGAAGGCAATAACGGGCAAGGTTTGTGAAAGAGAAGAGTAAGGGAGTGTCCCTGGAAGAGGGTACAGCATGTGTAAAGCTCTTATGGTAAATTAAAGGAATTAAGAATTTTTAAAAAAGACCATTGTGGCTAAACCATAGAATGAGGGGTAGATTTGAGATTTTATTAAGGATATGTATTATGGACTGAATGTTTGTGTCCCTCCAACATTTATATATTGAAACCCTAATCCCCAATGTGGCGGTATTAGGAGGTGGGACCTTTGGGAGATAATTCGATCACAAGGGAGGAGCCCTCATGAATGGGATTAGTATCCTTATAAAAGGGACTCCAGGGAGCTCTCCCACTCCCTTTTTTCTGCCATGTGAGGGAACAAAGAGAAATGAGCAGTTCGTGACCCAAAAAAGGGCTTTCACCAGAACCTGACCATGCTGGTACCCTGATCTCAGACTTCCAGCCTCCGGAACCATGAGAAATAAATTTCTGTTGTCCACAAGCCACCCAATCTGTGGTATCCTGTCACATCAGCCCAAACTCAGACAATATGTAAAATACTCATTTTATACACACATTTGTTCATATATCAACAAGTACTTACCAAGTGCCAACTACATTCTTTCAGTGGGGCAAAGATTATACCAATGCGCATTAATTAGGCGCTTACTATGTTTGTCTCTGGAAGACTCATAGAAACCTCTATGATGGTTTGTTAGAAATATATGCACTCAGAATACTCTTTCCCTCTCCCTCCCACGTAGAAGACCCCAGGTGGCAATTGGAGTGGTTTTGTTTGGTTGGTTTTTATAGAGACAGGGTCTCACTATTTTGTCCAGGCAAATTCCTGGCCTCAAGCGATCCTCCCACCTTGGCGTCCCAAAGTGCTGGGAATACAGGTGGGAGCCACCATGCCCAGCCAACAATAGGGGTTTTATTAAATAAGGGGGGTCTTGTGGCTGGAAAGGAATAATGATTGATCTGGTATTTTGATTAATGTTAAATTTATCAAAGTTTCAAATTCTTTTTATTCGATGCTGACATTGAATAAAAATTTAAAAATTTAATTTAATTATCAAAACAACAACAAATCACTGAACAAGTTCCTAAGTGGCAAAAACACACTAAAACAATTATTTGTATTGGGCTTGTGATATTGTGAAATATATATTTGGTTCAAATTCTTAAATTCTGTTATTTTTGTACAGTTAAGCTAAATTTCCAATCATTGCTATTTTATTTTCTGAAAATCTAGTGTTTTTGTAATAATAAGCTCAATAATTCCTATTGTACTTAGATAAATTTTTTTTTTTTTGAGGCAGAGTCTCACCTATTGCCCAGGCTAGAGTGCTGTGGCGTCAGCCTAGCTCACAGCAACCTCAAACTCCTGGGCTCAAGAGATCCTCCTGCCTCAGCCTCCTGAGGAGCTAGGACTACAAGCTGGTACCACCACACCTGGCTACTTTTTTCTATTTTTAGTAGAGACAGGGTCTTGCTCTTGCTCAGGCTGGTCTCGAACTCCTGAGCTCAAGTGATCCTCCCACTTTGGCCTCCCAGAGTGCTAGAATTATAGGCATGAGCCACTGTGCCTGGCCTAGATAGACCTTTTATTCACTCAGAAGTTAAGTGGAATTTCTCTAAATTTACATACTTGATTGATTTAGTTCCCTTAAATATATGAAGCTACATTTATCCGTTTAATACATTTGATTTTTGAAGTGTTTTAATATCATAGCAGACTTAAAATTCTAACAAGCAATACATCCCATGTTCATGGATTGGAAGACTTAATATTATTAAGTTGATGATACTATCTAAAGTAATCTACAAATTCAATGCAATCTCTGTTAAAATTCCAAAGACCTCTTTTGCAGAAACAGAAAAGCCAATCCTCTTTGTGCAAAATGTATTCAGGGGAAAAAAAAAAAGAAAAGAAAAGCCAATCCTCAAATTCGTATGGAATTTCAAGGGGCCCCATATAGCCAAAACAATATTGAAAAGAAAGACAACATTGGAGGACTCATACTTCCTAATTTCAAAGGTTACTACAAAGCTATAATAAGCAATACACTGTGGTACTAGCATAAGGACAGACATATAGAGCAATGGGATAGAATTGAGAGTCTGGAAATAAACCCATACATCTATGGCCAGCTGATTTTCAACAAGGGTTCCAAGACCATTCAATGGGAAAAGGATACTAGTCTCTTCAGCAAATGGTGCTGGGATAACTGAATATCTACATGCAAAAAAATGAAATTGGACCCCCTACCTCATATCATGTACGAAAACTAACAAAAAATAGATCAACAACCTAAGTATACATCTAAAATCATAAATAGCTTCGTGATGGGGGCTGGTCACTAGGAAGACCAAATAAATGATTAGAGGGTTGGGACTTTGAGCCAGCCTGACCTCTGGGGAGAGGACAGGAGCTGCAGATTGAGTTCAATCCCGTGGCCGATGATTTAATCAGTCAAGTTTACTAACGAAGCCGGCAGTAGAATCTCTGGATGCTGACACTTAGTGGAGCTTCCTGGTTTGTGAACACACTGATGTACTGGAATTGTGATGCACCTTGATTCCAAGAGGAGAGGGCATGGAAGCTCTGTGTTGAGAACCCTCCCAGATCTCTCCCTATGTTTAGAGGCTTAAAACACTTTTTTTTTTTTTTTTTTGAGACAGAGTCTCACTCTGTTGCCTGGGCTAGGGTGCCATGGCATCAGCCTAGCTCACAGCAACCTCAAACTCCTGGGCTCAAGCGATCCTCCTTCCTCAGCCTCCCGAATAGCTGGGGCTACAGGCACTTGCCACCATGCCCGGCTGATTTTTTCTATTTTTAGTTGTTTGGCTAATTTTCTTTCTATTTATAGTAGAGACGGGGTCTCGTTCTTGCTCAGGCTGGTCTTGAACTCGGTAGCTCAAGCAATCCTCCCGCCTTGGCCTCCCAGAGTGCTAGGATTACAGGCGTGAGCCACCGCATCCGGCCGGCTTAAAACACGTCTGCTTGTTACAATTGTTTTTGATTGAGATAAAATTCACATAATATAAAATTAACCATTTTAAGGTGAATGATGCAGTGGCATTTAGTGCATTCACAATGTCATGCAACCACCACCTGCACCTAGTTCCAGAATCTTTTATGACTCCAAAAGGAAACCTGGTGCCCATAAGGAAGTTGCTTCCCATCTCCACTCCCCCATCCCTGGAAACCACCACTTTGGAGTATGTTTGAAATTTTCCATAATTAAAAAGTTAAGGCCAGGCGCAGTGGCTCATACCTGTAATCCTAGCACTCTGAGAGGCCGAGGCAGGAGGATGGCTTGAGGTCAGGAGTTTGAGACCAACCTGAGCAAGAGCAAGACCCTGTCTCTACTAAAAATGCAAAAAATTAGCCGGACATGGTGGTGCACACCTGTAGTCCCAGCTACTCGGGAAGCTGAGGCAGGAGGATTGCTTGAACCTAAGAGTTTGAGGTTCCTGATGCCACAGCACTCTAGCCTGGGCAACAGAGTGACTCTGTATCAA
>VBSM01000361.1:5060133-5070205 GCA_008086735.1 Cheirogaleus medius | reverse complement strand
GCCTGAGACTTCATTAGCTTCCTGGTCAACCTGCCTCTGGCTGCCCTTCATTAGCCTTTATTTCTGACACTCAGTTTTCTAATCTCTGAAATGGGGGCAACAATTCCTGTTTCTCGTGGCTGCCAGATTAACTAAAAGAACCTAACCAAATGGCCTAGCCAATGTTCACTGAGTAGGCACTCAATAAGTGGCTGTTGTTAATAATAATAATAAATAATAGAATACTTCAATTAGAAGCCAGTTTTCAAGCAAGGTTTGAAATAAGAATATGATGTGGAGAACAATTATTTTGTCTGCTCATTTAAGCTTCAGCTCTGCAACCTGTCTCTCTCTGGAGTTTAATTATTTTGGTTTCTCTGAAGCTCTCTCTCCAGAGAGAAGTCTAAGTGTAAACAAGAAAGCATCGGAAAACAAAGGCAGATAGATAGTGCATCAAGGGAGAGAGTGGTTGGCAGGGACCCCCACAGGCCAGATTTCCACCATAGGCATGTCAATAAGAAAAGATACTAAACATTTTAACTCTTCTTAGTCTTTCTCTATCAACCCAAAGAAGGCAAATTTCAAGGTGCATTTTGGCATCGAAAGAGAAGCAGCTAGACAGATTCTATCCCGGCAGCATTAAGTTCTTGGTCACCTGCAGGCGGCCACTTGGAGCTTGTTGTTCTGCTGTGTCCTGAGGGATTATCTAAAAGCAAAAGGCCCCTGGAGTTGGTCTCTTGCCCCCTAGAGAACTAGCAGTATTTGCAGAAAAGCATGAGGTCATTTTACCTAACACTCGCATCATACATTCTCCTCCCAGGGTTTGAAATTCTAAAAAAGGAGGTATTTTAATATATATTTACAAGAAAACATGACGGGAGTCCTTCTCAAACATGTGGCTTCTCTGGGTTGTCTGTGGGCTTTTTGTTTAGAGTGACTGTGTTGTTTCATTTAGGTAATAATAAATAGGGCTGTGTGGGAAGAGAGAGGTCAAAAGATGGTAGGAGGTAATTAGATTAATTAGGTAATTAAGGGGAGATACGTGGGTGATTATTAACTTCATTGCTAGCTACATTTAGGCACAAGTACATGTGTTATTTTTGTTAATATTTACAAATGACTCATACCCTTTGCTATTCAACAATCACAAAATCTTCACATTTCCCTCTAGAAATTCGTCTCTATAGTACCAAAGATGAAACAGCCATTCTTTTTCTACTCTTGGGCAAAATGATTTTTTTCCCTCATGCTATACCTACTTGTATAGTTCCTGAGGACATCAGGAAGTTCTGGAGTCATCTATTGTCTCCAAACCCTTGTTTCCCTAGATTCTCAGTACCTGCAGTCCACACGCTGTGTCAGGATGCCATTTTTGGAATATTGCAACTGATGGCTTCTGTCCCCAAGATTTTATTTTCTCCTTGGCCCTTGTCCCTGCTCTGTGAACTAAGTCTTTGTTGTCTCAACTTAGGGAAGAGTGGACCCAGCTGAAAGAGGAAGGAGTCCTCTGCGGGCTTTTGAGCCACGACCCTGTGGGAAACAGAAAGAACCCACATGCAAAGCAACACATGAGGCTTGGAAGAATCTACCTCCACATGAGATCAGGGTCCTCGGACTGAGGAGAAGACAACCGGAGAATTCAGAAGTCTGTGTTGTCCAGGCCCTGTGCTGTGCCCCCATAACTAGACCAGGCCTTCTGGGGCAGGAGTTAGAAATGGAGATGAGAGGAATCCCCTGATTTCTTTTGGTGTCTTTGTTGTTTGTTAGGGGAAATTTCATACAAAGAGGCCGCGTAGCCAGCCACTATCAGGCCACCCCCAGGGACTGGTGCTGCAATCATTTCCAATATCACTTTGCACATGTCTGGAAAAATACTGGGAAAAAATGAAAATGTGTGAGGAGAATGAAGGGGAGTGTTCGAATCACTGTAAACTAGCATGCATGAGGACTGTGAGCTCTTAGTATGTTTCAGCCTGGCCAGTGTACCAGATGATATTCAGGAGCAGAAAGTCACCCTCCCCTGTGTCTTGCTACCACAGAAGTCCCTGGAAATTAAATACAACCCGGGGGGAAAATTCTGGGGGTGTAGAATGACCCTCACACATCTAATTGCAATCTGGGATAATTGCTACTCTGGCAAAGCACAGGGAGCCATGCAAACTGGTCTGAGGGGACAGGGAAGGGCTCCCTGAGCAGAGACCTGAAGGGTGAGTTAGAGATAACTAGGTGTTTGTGAAGGGTGAAGGAAAATCCAGTCCCTGGGCTGGCAATTACCTGGTGAGCCACCCAGAACCATTTAAAAATTATTGTCATGAGGAAGATGACAAGTAAACACAGCACTTCAAGGAGAAGGGACTGGTCAGTGGTGGCAAATGCTGCAGAGAGGCCAAGCAAAATAAAGACCATGAAGAATCCACTGGATTAAAGAATATGGATGACAGTGGTGTCGACCTTGTCAAGGAGAGTGTGAGCAGGTTGTGGGAAGAAAGCAAAATTGCAGGAGGGTGACACATACAGGAGGTGTAGGCACAGAGATGGTAAACAGACAACTTTGTCAAGAAATTTGGCAGTGAAGGGAGTGGGAAACGGTAGTGGTGGGAGCTGGACAAAGGAAGAGGCTTTTAAGATAGGGAGCTCCGCCTACGCATAAATGTTGGTAGGATGCAGCAAGTGGAGAGGGCAGTCAACAAAGAGAGGATAGAGAGCCCTGAAGAGCCAGAAGGGACACAAGCCAAACCCCAGGTAGGAAATTGGCCTAAATAGGAGGAGAAAAGAATGGGAGCGGATGAGATGTCTGTAGATTTGGCCGCAAAAGTAAGGGAGCTCTCTTTGGCCTCTGTCTTCTCTGTGGAGTGGGAGCTGATAGGTTCTGCTAATTGGGCAGGGTACTGGGGAACATGGATGAGTTGGAAGGGTTGGCAACATCAAAGAACTGAAGGCAGAAAAGATTTGAAATAGCCATGAGAATGGGCACAAATTCCAAGTGTGCAAGAAAAACTTCATATGTCTATATCTTTTCAGTATTCCTGTTTCAAGCTCTCTTTCCTCCAGGTGGTCAAAGTTTCATCTTAGCGACTTTATGAAGAAATGACAGGGAGGCAGCTGGGTATGTGGCTCGAGTTCAGAAGAGGAGAAAGGGCCGAAAACACCCATTTGGGATTCATCAGAATACAGTTTTTCTCTGGAGTCCCTGGAAATACTGACTTGGCTCAGGGAGACAGAACTGTGTCTCTTGGCTGGAGAGCTAAACTTGGAGAATCCCCAACATTTAAAGGCCTGGTGGAGGAAGAAGAGTCAGAAAGTAGGACAAAAGAAGGAGATATGCAGAGAAAAGAAAAAGAAAAGAAAAGCAGGAGATCTCATGTCTTAGAACTAAGGGAAGTGGATATTTTAAGTAAGTGGAAATGAAAGGTTAACTAGGAGTAGGGTTATCAACTATCCACTGGATGTCATACATTCTTCTTTCTTTGGCTTGAGGCACAGTAAGAAGATGTAATCATGACAATCATCATATCTACTATTATCGAGTGCATAGTCCCGGATTATGTCATTCAGCCAGCCAATCAATCAATCCTATGATATAGTGACTGAAAACATACCATGTCCCAAGCACTGCTCAGGACAGCGTTTCCTCTCATGGTGCTCATCGGGGCTCCTCAGTCTTTTTATTGTCACACATAAAAATAATACCACTTGTACCTCCCCCTTCGCTACCCTGAGGGCTGAGAGATCAGTATCTCATCATCCCCTGCCTCTGATCACAGTTTTCCTATTCCGACTTTGCGTGTGGCTACAGAGGGCAGAGCTGGGGACCACCATAGGAGCTGCCAGTGATCGTCAGCGGGTTAAGAGCGAGCCTTGGAGAGTGAGGCTGGTTTCGAAAACTTGGCGCTTAAAAGGAAAGAAAAGAAAAGAAAAGTAAGCTATGTTAGATTGTTCAGTTTTCAGTAATGAGGGGAGTAAGAAAGGGAGGGAGGGAGAGAGAGAAGCTTGTTGTAAAAATAAGGAAAGCGAAAAAGTTATTCTAAAAATTAGAAATCTTGAGGTAGTCTGAGATTCAACCTTGAGACTTAGGAGGTGAAAACACTGAGTTTCTGTTGGGCGCGCTTGTCTGTAGATGCCGAGGCTGCTCTGGTTGTGCCCATGCACAAAGGGACGCGCCCTGAGAGGATCCTGTTTCCTACAACAGGGTGCAACTGAAAACAGGACTGCGGGGATTGAATCAGATTGTTGATGGAATAGTTGAGTTCACCATGAAAAAGAGCTCCTTTTAGGTTAAATTCATTTTGATGTAGCCATCTGTGGGAAATTACGCAGCCCTTAAAAAAAACAAAAGAATGAGACACTTCGATTTGTCCTGATACAGAAGGCTTTCCAAGACATATTTTTCAGCGAAACAATAACAAGGTACAAAACAGTATGTTTACAGTTCTATTTTCAAAAAAAGAATATATATGGATATGTTTGCATATGCAAAGAATATGGAAGAACACACAGGAAACTGGCAAGAGAGGTGGGTGGCCCATAAGGAGGGGAACTCGGGGCTGGGGCTCAAGGTGGAAGGTTTCATTGTATAGTCTTTTGAATTTCACACCAAGTATAAGTATTATTTGTTTAACGAATAAATATATGCAAGTGCATAAAAAAGCCTTTGGTGAATCATTTTGCAAGGTTCATTTGTAATGCAAACAGCCACTCCCTAATTTGCTTTGGAAATGTTGACATTTGTGTGCTGGATTTTCTTAAAGCATGAAATACCAGCGTCTGCAAACCACACCCTGAGTGCTTAAATTTGAAGTCACTGAAAAAACCAGCCACACAAGTGTGAGTTTCCAAAAAGCCAAACATTGTTAAGAGAGGCAGAGAGAGTGGCAGGGGCTCCATGCATTCCCAACATCTGAAAATGTCAGAGAAGGGATTGTGGACAGTCAGTGCAATCTCCTTTCTTCCTAAATCAGAAAATGAGGGTCGAAAAGGGAACAGACTTGCCTAATAAAACGATCGTGCCATTTTGTGTAAAAATGGGAGAAAAGTGGCCGGGCATAGTAGGTCACACCTGTAATCCTAGCACTCTGGGAGGTCAAAGCAGGAGGATTGCCTGAGGTCAGGATTTCGAGGCCAGTTTGAGCAAGAGCGAGACCCCATCTCTACAGAAAATAGAAAAAATTAGCCCGGTGTGGTGGCAAGTCCCAGCTACTTGGGAGGCTGAGGCAGGAGGATTAATTGGGCCCAGGAGTTTGAGGTTGCAGTGAGCCTGGGTGACAGAGTGAGACTCTATCTCAAAAAAAAAAAAAAAAACGAGAAAAAAAGTCTCTATATCCATATTTGCTTCCATTTGCATAAAGGACTCCAGAAGGACACACAAAACACAAATACAAATAGGTAACTATATGGAGAGGGAAGTTGGGAAATGAAAGAATGGGAGACAGAGGTAGGAATGAGATTTTCATCTTTAATCTTTTATAATCCTTGATCTATTTTTTTAATAATAGAAAAACTTTGAAAGAGAGATGGATCATGCCATCTATATGATCTACCGTTCAGTTTTCAAGGAGGACATCCTAAGTCAGTGGGTTCAGAGAAAAGTTAAGAATCCAGATCAACTTCTCCTTCACAAGCCAATAAATGTTTGAATTATTTTATCATATTGAGGTTTCACCATACTGAGATTTTTTTTTGAGATAACAAGGCCATCAGATGGGCTTAGATCTCATTTTTTATTATACACAGATTTGTCAAAATCATGTAGTACCAGCCCATTGTTAGTCTGTGGATATAGTCACAATGGGGAGGAATAACAGGGCAGGAGACAAATCAGTGGACAAGAAGTCAGGAAACCTGATTCTAATCAAGTTTTGAAATTTAATTAACTTTGTCACCTTGGGCAATTTATTTTATTTTATTTTTTGCGACAGAGTCTCACTCTGTTGCCTGGGCTAGAGTGCCGTGGTGTCAGCCTAGCTCACAGCAACCTCCAACTCCTGGGCTCAAGCGATCCTCCTGCCTTAGCCTCCCAAGTAGCTGGGACTACAGGCATGTGCCACCATGCCCGGCTAATCTTTTCTATATACATTTTTAGTTGTCCAGCTAATTTCTTTCTATAATTAGTAGAGACGGGGTCTCGCTCTTGCTCAGGCTGGTCTCGAACTCCTGAGCTCAAGCAGTCCTCCCTCCTCGGCCTCCCAAAGTGCTAGGATTACAGGTGTGAGTCACCACGACCGGCCACCTTGGGTGGTTTAATTTCTCTCCTTAGGCCAGTTTTCATATCTATAAAATGAAAGGATTAGATGAAGTGATCTCTGGGTTCTCTCTTTTCTCTGATATTATTGGATTCTAAAACAATTATTAGTAATTCAGAAAGTAAGGGGAATTTATGAGATCATTTTTTAAATCCAGGAGATGGTAACAGGTTGTTGGGCCTCTTTTTGCTCTTTTGACCTTCAGCTACCCAAGAACTAGGGGGTGATCTGCTCAGCCCCTTTCTCCTAAGCTCACATCCTGATGGTGACTATCTAGATCTGTGTTTCTCAGAGTACAGGGAAATGTTAGGGAAATGTTAATCTGTGCTCCACAAAACATCTCAAATAAATTTGGGAAATTCTGTATAACAACTGCTCCTGATGGAGAGTCACAATGCTATTAAAGGTCCTGAGAGGTCCTGCAATAAAGAAATTCACATAATTTACTTAACCCAGCATTTTCAAAACTTATGGATGTGGAACACTTCAGGGTGTGTGTGTGTGTGTCCTATTACCTCTGTTTGGAACAAATAGGATCCAAATACCTCCGTTTTTAGGGAATTTATGAGATCAGTTATCAGTTGGCAGTTAGGACAGTTCTGGGCCTCTGCAAACATGGGAAGACTTAGCACGTTCCTGAGGGAGCCTGACCCCTTGATTCATGCAGCTCTCCACCCCACCAGTTGCAAGAAAACCTTTCAACAGTGGGAGCCTCAGAAACTCCCTTGTTTTACAGGGAGGTTTCCATCTAAGCACAGTGAGGTCAGTGGACATCTTATCCCTTTCACTTTGGCTTTGGCTTTCAGATTTATTTTTGCTTTTGGGAGCTTGTTTTCATCACCCTTTTTGTTCGCAAATTATATAGTTCTCTTTGTGTCCTTCCTCCATAAGGCCTTCAGACTACATTTCCCTCCCTTCTAATATCTTCACTCCCAAGCAAATAGGTGAGAAAAATTTACATGTCATTTGGGCACTGCACCTGCCACACCTCACATCCTTTGTTACTTTTTGAGATTTTTCGCCCTCAATTCCCAAAGAAACACTGACTCATCACAACACAGACGCACAGTCATTTGGAAAAAATTAATTTAAAATCCATGTCTCTTAAGACTTCTCAATTACTTTGGCCCCGTCCTTAAGCATTCAATTTAAAGAAAATAAAATCTCTAGGCAAGCAAAAACATATGATCAAAGCTATCATTGTACTATGTGTTGGCATCGTCTGAAACCAAGTCTGCAAGTCTGAAACCAAGAAACAATATGGAAAGCTATTTTTGCATTTAGTGCTCTCTTTACTTTGAGATTTTCAGGTTTGTAGTCAAAGCATCAGGATAGAAATGACCAGTCAGACAGCTGTTGCAGGCCCAGCTAATTATACCAGTGCTTCCCTGAAGGACTGGGGCTGCAAATACATCTTTCTCCTGGCCAGACTTGGTTACTGGCTAATCAGCATGTCCCACAGAGTATGTGGTGCCCAGCTCAGCACTCTCCCTCCTCCCCTCCTAGGACAGTGGGAAAGAAATGGAGGTGAAGAGGCAGCTAGGCGAGGGTGGAGGAAGTGCCCATTGACTTTCCCATCCACCCTGTGGGTTTTTCTTTTTAACTTTTTTCTCGAAATTTTTTTGTAGAGATGGAGTTTTGCTATATTGCCCGGGCTGGTCTCAAACTCCTTGAGTCAAGCCATCCTCCCACCTCTGCCTCCCAAAGTGCATGGGCCACCACAACTGGCTCACTCGGGATTTTAAAAACACTTTGACTACTCTAGCACTAATCCCTAATGAGTTGTCTTAATTCACCCAGGAAATATTAATATTTGCTGAAATCTATGGTTGATATATAAAAGGAAGGCCATGAAATTAAGTAGGAGGGTGACACTAAAGAGAAAAAACAAAATAAAACATGCAGGTGGGGATTAATTAGGAGGATGGGTAATGTGATGGTTAATTTTTTTTTTTGAAACAAAGTCTCACTTTGTTGCCTGGGCTAGAGTGCCTAGCTCACAACAACCTCAAACTCCTGGAGTCAAACAATCCTACTGCCTCGACCTCCTGAGTAGCTGGGACTACAAGCATGTACCACCATGCCCAGCTAATTTTTTCTATATATTTTTAGTTGGCCAGTTAATTGATTTCTATTTTTAGTAGAGACAGGGTCTCTCTCTTGCTCAGTCTGGTTTCAAACTCCTGACCTTGAGCGATCCTCCTGCCTTGGCCTCCCAGAGTGTTAGGATTACAGGCGTGAGCCACCGCGCCTGGCTGTGATGGTTAATTTTATGTGTTAACTTAGCTAGGCTATGGTGCCCAGTTGTTTGATGTTGCTGGGAAGGTATATCTTACATGTAATTAACATTTACGATCACTTGACTTTAAGGTAAGCAGACTACCTGCCATGCTGTGGGTGGGCCTCATCCAATCAGTTGAAGGCCTTAAGAACAAAGGCTAAAGTTTCCTAAGGAAGAAGGAATTTTGTCTCCCAACAACATAGAAATCCTGACTGAGTTTCCAGCCTGCTGGAAAACCCTGTGGATTTCAGACTTAAGACTGCAACATCAACTCTTGCCTGAGTTTCCACCTTGCCCCACACATTTCAGACTTTCCATCCCCCCCACAACCGCATGAGCCAATTCCTTAAATTAAATCTCTATTTCTATATACTCTCTCTATAATAATCTCTATGTTGGCTGGGGGTGGTGGCTCGCACCTGTAATCCTAGCACTCTGGGAGGCCGAGGCTGGTGGATCACTTGAGCTCAGGAGTTCGAGACCAGCCTGAGCAAGAGCGAGACCCTGTCTCTACTAAAAAAATAGAAAGAAATGAGCTGGATGACTAAAATATATATAAAAAATTAGCCGGGCATGGTGGCACATGCCTGTAGTCCCAGCAACTCGGGAGGCTGAGGTAGAAGTATTGCTTGAGCCCAGGAGTTTGAGGTTGCTGTGAGCTAGGCTGATGCCACGGCACTCTAGCCCAGGCAACAGAGTAAGACTCTGTCTCAAAAAAAAAAGAAAAATCTCTATATAGCCTATTGGTTCTGCTTCTCTGGAGAACCCTGACTTGAGAAGGTTCCAGGAGGATGGCGCTAGAGGAAAAAATTGAGCTGATAGATTAATTGTGAGTTTGACCGTAATCTGAGAAGTTTTCCAGTTTTGTCAGAGAGCTTGCTGATAAGTGATAGATATTTATTTATTTGTTAATATTTCTTTCTATTTTTTTTACTAGAGACAGGGTCTTGCTCTTGCTCAGCCTGGTCTCGAACTCCTGACCTTGAGCGATCCACCCGCCTTGGCTTCCCAGAGTGCTAGGATTATAGGTGTGAGCCACAGTGCCCAGCCAGTGATAGATATTTAAAAACAAAACTATGCAAGAGAAAAAACTGAGGCAATTGTTAACTCCAGGGAAAACAAAGAGTGGTACAAGAAGACACTTGACTCAGTTGAAAACACTGAATATTGGCCAAGCACAGTGGCTCATGTCCATAATCCTAGCACTTTGGGAGGCTGAGACAGGAGGATCACTAGAGGCCAGGAGTTTGAGACCAGCCTGGGCAATATAAGGAGACCATGTCTCTACAAAAAATAAGAAAAAAATTAGCCGGGTATGGTGGCAATGCCTGTAGTTCTAACTGCTGGGGAGGCTGAGGTAGAAAGGGTCACTTGAGCCCAGGAGTTTGAGGTTGCAGTGAACTATGATGAGGCCACTGCACTCTAGCCAGGGCAGCAGAGCAAGACTCTGTCTTAAACAAAAGAAAGAAAGAATGAAAATTCTCAATATTGATTGTATGGAAATTGCGGTGTAAGTTAAATTCTCATCTTCACTGAGGAAATTAAAAAGATTTAAAACTGGCTGGGTGTGGTG
>VBSM01000361.1:5038502-5050187 GCA_008086735.1 Cheirogaleus medius | reverse complement strand
ATAGAAAGAAATGAATTGGCCAACTAAAAATATATATATAGAAAAAATTAGCCGAGCATGGTGGCTCCTGTAGTCCGAGCTACTGGGGAAGCTGAGGCAGGAGGATCGCTTGAGCCCAGGAGTTTGAGGTTGCTGTGAGCTAGGCTGAGGCCATGGCCCTCTAGCCCGGGCAACAAAGTGAGAATCTGTCTCAAAAGAAAAAGAATCTGCCAAATCTTTTTCCAAAATATTACCGATAATATATGAGAGTTCCAGTTGCTTTACATTTTTTCCAACATTTGTGTTGTCAATGTTTTAACTTTAGTTATTCTGGTGGGATGCTTAGTGGTATCTCTCTGTGATTTTAATTTGCATTTCCCTGATAACTAGTAGCGTAACTCCTCTAGCTTTGTTCTTTTTATTTCAAGATTGCTTTGGATATTCTAGGTTCTTTGTATTTCCATTTAAATTTTAGAGTCACCTTGTTAATTTCTACAGCAAAGCCTAATAGAATTATGATTAGAATTATATTGGATCAAATCAGGGAGAAATGACATCTCAACAGTATTGAATCCTCTGATCCATGGTTATTTTAGATACCATATTCCTTGGTATATCTCTCCATTTTATAGGTATTTAATTATTCTTAGCACTGTTTTATAGTTTTTAGTGTGGAGATCTTACATGTCTTTTGTTCACTTATTCCTAGTATTTTGGGTTTTTTTCCATGCTATTGTAAATGGATATCTTTCACTGTCCAGTTGTTTGCTGCTAGTATATAGAAATATAACTGAATTTTGTATATTGACTTCATATCCTGCAACTTATTAATTAATTTACTTATTCATTTTTTTTGCATATTTCTTAGGATTTTCTACATAAACAATCATGTCATTCATATAGAAACTGTTTTACTTATTTCTTTTCAATCTGTTCAACTTTTTTCTTCTTGCTTTATTGTGGAGCTGGCTGGAACTTCCAGTAAAATGTTGACTAGAAATAGTGGGAATGGATATCTTTGGTTTATTCTTGATTTAAGAGGCAACTTGCTCAATATTTCTCTATTAGTTATGATGGTAGCTGTAGGTTTTTCGAAGATGTAGTCTATAGACTGAGGAAGTTTTCTTAGTTTGTATTTGGCTGAGAGTTTTTATCATGAGTGAGTGTTAAATTTTTTCAAATGCTTTTTCTGCATCTTTGAAATAATCATATTTTTTTCCTCCTTTATTCTTTTAATAAGGCAAATTACATGGACTGATTTTTTTTTTTTTAAGAGACAAGATGTTACTCTGTCACCCAGGCTGGAGTGCAGTGGTCTGATCATAGCTCACTGCATCTTTGAACTCCTGGGATCAAGTGATCCTCCTGTCACTCAGCCTCCTGAGTAGCTGGGACTATAGTAGGTGCATGCCACCACACCCAGCTTAATTAAAAAGCTTTTTTTTTTGTTAAAAAAAATTATTTTTTTGTAGAGATGAGGTCTTACTATGTTGCCTAATCCGGTCTCAAACTCTTAGCCTCAAGCAGTCCTCTAGCCTCAACCTCCTGAAGTGCTGGGATTACAAACATGAGCCATAGCACCTGGCCAATATGCAACTTTTGCACTAATTCTATTATAGTAGAGCAATAGGTTGTATTTGAAATAAAGGGCTTACTGCAAGGGGAGATGTGTCCAAAACCTACAGTTATAAGAAAGAATAACATTTATTTGGCACTTGTTTCCTGCATAAAAGTAAAATATGAGAACTTTGAGCAGTTTCATAGAAGCACTACAGCAAGTTCTACATTGGTTTAAAAATAATTAAACTCTCTGACTCTAGTGTCCATTACACAGTGGTGCAGGATGCCACCTCATGGTCTTCTATTATTGCCACTGTAGACTATAAACATTCAGTAATGCAAGTTCATCGTCTTTATTTCTTCAATCTGTGTTTTGTCTTCAATAGCATCTAATGTAAGCTTCTCTAGGAATAGCAGTTCTTCTCCTATTCTCTCTTATGCAATCCTAGGTACCCTGTAGGTATTGATAATTGCCTAGTTATTCATTTAAAAAATCACTAAATAAAGAGAATTAATTTTATTTTTTAATTTTTTATTATTTTATTTTATTTTTTTAGAGCCAGGGTTTCACTCTGTCGCCCAGACTGGAGTACAGTGGTGTGAACATAGCTCACTGGAGCCTTGAACTCCTGGGCTTAAGTGATCCTCCCATCTCAGCCTCCCAAGTAGCTGGGACTACAGGCATGTACCACTACTCCTGGCTAATTTTTCAAATTTTTTGTAGAAGAGGGTGTCTCACTGTTTTGCCCAGGATGGTGTCTAACTCCTGGCCTCAAGTGATCCTCCTGCCTCAGCCCCCCAAAGTGCTGGGATTACAGGCATGTGACACCATACCTGGCCAGGAACAAATTATTGATAGACATTGCAATACAGATGAACCTCAGAAACATTACCCTGAATGAAAGATGCCTTACTCAAATAAATATGATTCCATTTACATGTACTTGTATGGAATAGGCAAGACTAATCTATGGTAGAAACAATTTAATTAATTAAAAAATAATGTTCTTTTCTTCTTGAAGACTATTTTGGTAGATTAAAGCCATGAAAATCCAATTTAATAGATAATAATGGTATGCCTTTTTTGTCCACAAAATCAAATAAGGACTTCTCTACATTTTCCTCTCTGGGAATCTCTATGTTCTGCAACTCCTCTTAGATATTCTTCTTCTTCTTTTTTTTTTTTTTGAGACAGAGTCTCACTCTGTCTCCTGGGCTAGAGGGCCATGGCATCAGCCTAGCTCACAGCAACCTCAAACTCCTGGGCTCAAGTGATCCTCTTGCCTCAGCCTCCTGATTAGCTGGGACTACAGGCATGCACCACTGCACCCAGCTAATATTTTTACTATTTTTAGTAGAGACAGGATCTTGCTCTTGCTCAGGCTGGTCTGGAACTCCTGAGCTCAAGTGATCCTCCTGCCTCGGCCTCCCAGAGTACTAGGATTACCGTTGTGAGCCACTGTGCCTGGCTGATATTCTTACCTATTTTTCCTTAACTGTGTCTACATTTGATCTGATCTGATACTGAGTAGAAGTATGTGATTATTATTAGTGACCCAGTGTCAGTTTTATTTAAGCCCTAAGGATAGATAAATCCAGACCTTCTAATGGTCTTCACTGACCAGACAGATAACAGTAAAACCAGAGTATAGAATTGAAGTAATTTGTTGAGATTTTAAAAATCTAAGTAATATTAATTTTCAGGATATTAGGTATTTTTTCAATTTTGATCATAGAGATATAATCACAGTTTATACTATTTTTCCTGATTATAAGTGTCTCAACAGAAATTAGAAATGCTGTCTATTTGCCTGTCTTGTAGAGTGGAAGAGCTCCTTCCCATTTTATTGCCTCTGAATCAGGCTGTGATGGGATGGGAGCCTAAATTAGGTATAAAAGAGAGTGCTAATTATAAGTAGTAGTCATGAATGTGTCTGTACATTGTTACACATTCTGACCTCTTTTTTTTTTTTAAATTTAGCAGCATACATTTTTAAAACTAACTGTGTACAAAGCACTGTTTGTAGTGGAGACGGGGGATTCAGATGTGGTCCTTGCCTGCAGATGAATTTACCCTCTCAAATGGGAAATTAACATGCACACAAATAAATGGAGGACATGGAAGGTGTTGCTGGGGTGAGGGTGGGTGTGGCCTCTGAGTGTGAAAAGTGGCCTGGTCTCTTTCCCAGCATTCTGCTTTGGAACGTTGAAGTTGATTGAGGGGAAGGGTGCCTCTACTGAAGACTGGAGTGTTAGCTAACCTGGCACTGCCACTAGAGAGCATGCCTTTTGGTGGGCTTGCTTTTCTTTTTCATTATGAATAATTTTAAATGTACACACTGGTAGAAAGAATAATAAAGTGACACCCTCCCCCCATATATTCACTCCTTAGATTCAGTGATTATTAGGACTTTGCCATATTTGCTTTATGTATTCCATTTTATTTTTTTCTTTCTATGGTGTTTTAAAGTAAATCCCAAACATCTGTCATTTTAATTCTACATACTCTAATATGCATCTCCAAAAATATGACCAATTTCTTTTTTTTTTTTTTTTGAGACAGAGTCTTGCTCTATTGCCTGGGCTAGAGTGCCGTGGTGTCAGGCTAGCTCACAGCAACCTCAAACTCCTGGGCTCAAGCAATCCTTCTGCCTCAGCCTCCTGAGTAGCTGGGACTACAGGTGCTTGCCGCCACGACCAGCTAATTTTTTCTATATATTTTTAGTTGTCCAGCTAATTTCTTTCTATTTTTAGTAGAGAGCCTCTCGCTCAGGCTGGTCTTGAACTCCTGACCTTGAGCTATCCTCCCCTCGGCCTCCCAGAGTGCTAGGATTACAGGCGTGAGCCACCATGCCTGGGCCTGTATGGCCAATTTCTTGCATAGTCTAAATGCCACCTTGAATCTAACCAAATTAACAATAATTCTTTTGGTATCATTTCACAGAGGATGTCACTTTTAAGTGTCATTTCAGGCTGTGCCTACTATTTTTGGCGTCCTCAAGGCCTTTATGGATCTGGTTCCAATAAATCGTTTATCACAATAGCTTTTTTTGGATAATTTCTCTAATGAAATAATCTAATTGTGTTAAAGGAGTTAATTCTGATAGCTTTACTCTTAGGCAGGTGTTCTACTGAAACCAATTTAATTACACTTCCTTAAAGCTGTAGAAACCCTCTCAGTTTGAAGTTAGGTTTAAAATATAGTCAGATGGAGCTGGTTTTATGACGTAGTGGATAGCATATTGGACTTGTAGCCCAGTCTAATGTGGTCATTCAAAAAAAATATAATGGTGGTATTTGGTACTCAAGACACAAAAAGAGCTGACCGTAGTTGAGTTCTTATAGCTTTTGCCAATACATTATGCTTTGACTCTTCTTACTCTTCCCTACTTCAACTATCTAACGACTGAAATGGAATTAATTTACACCCCTGAAACTACCAACAGTGCAGCTTTGTCCCTCCAGTACATGTGCACACATAGATGCATATCTCAAAATATTCTGGGAACTGGGAGAAGAAAATTGGGAAGACTGGGAGCCATGTAGATGCTTTTTTCTTTCCATCAGGATCAGAGTAGATCATTTCACTTCCTCAGAGTTTGCACACAAATTCTTATTTATTGTTTCATCCTGTGAATTTGTAATATAATTTCTAACAAAATATTCATTTTAACTAAATGCTATTATTACAATAAATATTCATTGACCAAAATGAAACTCATTTTCTTCCCATGTTTCTTTTTTTTTTCTTTTCCTCCACTGCATGTTCCCCCATTCACAATACGGACCCGGCACAGGGCCTGGGCTGGGGTGTACATGGGGTAGCTTTACTCTGCCTCCTCTTTCTATACAGTGTAAGAACACAGCCTGTGGTAAGCACTGGTAGGCCTCTTTCCATGTTCCTACCTCTGTGTTTCTTATGTTGGTTAATGGCATCATTATCCCTCTAGACAAGAATTGTAAGACTTTTCCCTTGACTCCCACTGCCAATTAGTCATCTTTGCAAAGTTTCTTTCATTTTGTTCTAGCTTTAGATCTTTACTACATATCTGAATCATTACAATAACTTTCAACTGGCCTCAGATCTTTCTGAGTTGCTTTCCCTGCCGATCCATCAGATTCTCATTCCTGCTGCTTACCATTCTAAAATAGAAATCTCATCACATCATTCCTTTGTATACAAGCCTCTTTTAAGCTCTCAGTTGTCTACAGAATAAGATCCAACCTTTTTGGTGTGGCATGTTAAATGCTATGTGAGTCAGCCACACTAGACTACATGCTCTTGGTACAGCATACACTTTTATTCTTCCCTGCCCTGTCCATATTGCCTATTTATCTGGAATGCTGATAAGTGGTGGAGATTGCTAGCCCATGTGACTTCATTTATTAAGCTGAATAAATGAAGATTCTGTGGAATTGGTTGTAAGGAAATTTTACTTTTAATTTTATCAAGTCAGTATGAGACTATATAAAAAATATTATTGGACGCAGTTTCTAAACTGAAGTTCAGTACTCTAAGAGTTTGCAGGTTTAAGTTTTGATAGTGGTGCCAAGCACCTTTCTTGATCATAATTTTCCCCTTAAACCTCCAAATTTTGTCTTTACCTTTGTTGCTTATTACTCTTTGCTTGTGGCAGGGAGGAGCAGAAAGATGCTAAAATAAAGGAAATAGATTTCAGTCAGAGGGAAAGAAACACCATGATATAAGAGATTATCAAATACCAGTGTTTTGTGGTTTGGCAAGGAGGAAATAACTGCCAAAAAAAAAGAGAAAGTACAAAAACATCACAGAACTTGAAACAAGATTCTTCGTTGCATTAACATCTTATACAATTTTTTTTAAAATGCAGACTAAAGAAGAATGGGAATCTTTTCACTTGTCCTAGTAACGGTAATTTTTTTGTGTTTTAATGAGGCATTTTGAGGTTTACCTGTTTTGAGCATTTTTCAAAACCAATTACAGTATTATGTTTGTATAGAATTTTCAGAAAATTATCATTCAAATGTTATTTCGTGTCTCTCTTAATTTTGTTCATTTGTTTTAGACAAAAGAAGTTAGAAAAAGTGATGGAAGAAGAAGGCCTAAAAGATGAAGAGGTAATTAATATTGGAAATGTTTTCTTTGAAACCCCGCATGACGGGTTATATCTTGTCCAGCAAGTCGCTAGCCTTGGTGCACACGGGAAGGGTTTTGGCTCAATAACAGAGGAATGTGAGGGATGATGTGCTTCTGGATTTGGATATTCATGCACAGGGAGAAGTTAATTATTAACTACCCAGGAGAGGAAGACTTCTTTAGGCACAGTTATAATAAATTAGATTTAAAATCTCAAGAGAAAGAAGGGATGAATTCAATGAAGTCAAATTAAAATTTAAGAGTACACTATAGCATTCTTATAGAATTCATTGGAAAGGCTGGATAGAAGTGGGGTAAATTTCTGAAATTTTTATCAAGGCAAAATATCCATCTCAAATCAGCCCTTCCACCCAGTACCCACAGATGTGATAGGAGAAAATATAGTTAACAAGGGACTGTGCAAGGAACTGAAATGGCGGTAAATAGGATTGAATCATAGAACCCAGGCAGTGGAAATGCTTTCAGAAATGAGATTGAATCACAGAACCCTAGGACAGTGGTGAAAAATACCCAATATTTGTAGGAATAATAGAAAGAGCATACAGTGAGCTATAATGTTTAAAAAAAAAACCAGAGGGAAATAGAAAAACACAATTTTATATAAAAAAGGGTAAAGGAAAATGTTGATTGTTTATCCCCCGTTTCATTAGAAGTGTTGGAGTAGTGAATGGCTGAAGTGGGTTAGTCAGTTCTTGGAGGAGGCATTCATCTGTTCAGTATGGCTTGGGTGTTGTGTCTGAAAGTCAGGGAAGGAAAAAGTCACCTCTTAAGGATACTTCTGTGATACTTTCATGTGTGAAAAGGCTATGCCTAGTGTGGCCCTGTTTTCTGCCTGATGGGTCACAAATATGACTTTATTGCAGAGCTTCAGAATTTCAACTCGTTCCCTTCCCTGCTCTCCCTTATTTAAACATTAGAAACGACTCAGGAGATCAGCACATGCTCGGAAGGAAACGGAGTTTCTTCGTTTGAAGAGAACAAGACTTGGCTTGGAAGATTTTGAATCCTTAAAAGTAATAGGCAGAGGAGCATTTGGTGAGGTAAAAACCACAGCTACTTATGAAGTACAAAAACATCACAGAACTTCAAAGCTTCAGACATACTGTAAGCTTATGATTGTTGATATAACGGAAATATATGGAATATCAGGCATGGCAGCCCCACATCTTAACTGCTTTGTCCTTTCTCTCTTTCTTCCCTCTCCACTGTCCCAAATCTCTGTTCTCTGTTGTTTTGCCAGAGGTGAATACTGATCTAGAGGGAGAGTTGAAAGGTAGAAGGAAATCAATATTTGTTATTTATTCAGTGCTTTTCATCTATAATCAGGACAAGAACCCATTTTATAGATGATGAAGTTAAGAATCTGAAGGTATATATAGTGTTCCAGTGTCACATAGCCATTGAGCACTGGGACCAGAAGTTGGGTCCAAGTCTTTCTGCCCTCAAAGCTCTTGCTTTTCTCACTACTGTACCACCTCTCTAGGAGCAAACTATATCTCCACCCTTTATTATTATTTTTTTTCTTCTTTTTTTTTTTGTTCCTCCTTTGCTGGCAAAGTACACCCTTAATTTTTCATTGGCAGATTGGTACAGCTCTAAAAACATGGCCCTAGGAGACAGAATTTATAGAAAGGAGTTACACTGGTAGTAGTGGAGAGTTGAAAATATTTATAGCTTTGTCCTAGCTATTCTTGGAAATGAATCCTGCTTGGTCACAAGAGCATTCTGTTGGGGAGAGTTTAAATGAGCCCACACAAGGTCATTCCCATTAATGCAGAACACCCAAAGTGGATAACCTCTTGATTCAATAGTTTCGTGTATAGAAGGAGCAGTATATTATTAAAAACCAGTACACAGGGGGAAATGTGAGTATATTCAAAGGTACAGGTAAAGATAAACTTGATCCCTCAGTGTTCGAAATCCCTGTTGGCCTCTTGAAAGAGGGAAAGATATAATACCACCTCTGAAAGAGCTTTCGGTTCAGTGAGGAAGGGACATGGTACTCAATTAGGAAAAACGTGAGGAAAGGTTTAGGAGGAAGAAAACATACTTATCTTGGGAGTGTAGGGCAGGATATGCAGGAACTTGTGAACTTTTCTTTTGGTTTGTAAATCATTTTCTTTTCATCATAAAATTATTCTCTTTAAAAACATTGGAAAATATAAAAGAGAAAGGAAAACTGCATAAAACCCAATTTCCCTAATTATACATTTTAGGGTTTTTTCCTTGTATTTTTCCTATGCATGAAGTTTTACTTTATTGTAATAATTTATTTAGATTTTTCTGAGCTGACTGAATGACAAATGCCAGAGGTTTTTTTTTTTTTTTTGAGACAGAGTCTCACTCTATTCCCTGGGCTAGGGTGCTGTGTTGTCAGCCTAGCTCACAGCAACCTCAAACTCCTGGGCTCAAGCAGTCCTCCTGCCTCAGCCTCCCGAGTAGCTGGGACTACAGGCATGTGCCACCATGCCCGGCTAATTTTTTCTGTATGTTTTTAGTTGTCCAGCTAGTTTCTTTCTATTTATAGTAGAGACGAGGTCTTGCTCTTGGTCAGGCTGGTCTTGAACTCCTGACCTTGAGCAATCCTCCCGCCTCGGCCTCCCAGAGTGCTAGGATTATAGACGTGAGCCACCGCGCCCGGTCTATGCCAGAGGTTTAATGAGTCCTTAAGTTTGAAACTGAAAATTTTAAATTAGATTGGTTTGTTCAACTAGAGAGCCAGAGCTGTTCAGATATAGAGATATTTGAGATTGTTTCCAGCATTGACATCCTTGTGTGTAATGTATTCATTTAGGAATGTATTCATTTTCTTCTGCTTTGTTACTGCTAGTTGCTTATATTAAAGTTATCATACTTTTTAATTACTGCTTAAATTTAGCATTTTAATTACTGCTTCCTGTAACACATGAAATATTAGCTTGGCAGTGTGAATTTTTGACTTGGCATTTCTTTTATAACTTTTAGGTGCGACTTGTTCAGAAGAAAGATACAGGGCATGTGTATGCGATGAAAATACTCCGTAAAGCAGATATGCTTGAAAAAGAGCAGGTAAAGCACAGTTGTAGCAGTGTTTTTAGTCAGCTTATGAATTTTTGTCTCCTAAAACTATTCTCTATGTTTAATTGAAATGTGTATTTTTATTACAGTTTTCTTTAGCTCTGTCATGTATGACTATACGTATAATATTACTTTTTTCCCCTTTCAAAGAAGCAGTTACATATTTAAAAGTACAAATAATGCCTCCGGATTATGTACAATTTTTTTAAAAGTTGAAAACCTAATAAAAAAGCAGCTGCAATTTGTGTCTTTCAGTTGATCACAAGATGTCCTTATCATGAGAGCCTGTTTTTTGAAGTCATAGTTGGTGTGGCAGTATGTTTCTTCCCAAATGCTGAGAAATAGAAATTGTATATGCACTTTGGAACAAAGCACTAGGAATTAGAATTTGGAATTTACAATCTAAAACGTGTCTTAATATGCTTCATTCTGTATACATAAATCAAAGTTGGGTGTTCTAGGTACCTCAACACTGTCTAAGAGAGACCAGTCTTCCAATTTCTGAATGAATTTGAAAAATACAATGCAAATGGTAGAATAATACAAATTCTCCTTTAATAAGTAAGAACACTTTCTGAAATCGAAACCCACTTTACAAATAGATCTATATGTAAAATAAATAAGGTTTTAAATATTGGACAGTATATTTTAAAAAGCAAGATGCATACTTTCTATAAATCTAGTTTAGTTTAGCTGGTTGCTTAAGAATTGATTGCAGTGGATGATGACTGCAGATGTCCTGTAAAAGATCTAGTGTTACAGGAGAGCAAAGAGAGACCCTGTGGCAAGGAATGCTGCTGATATAGAACCCAAAAGCAAGAATGGAGACTGGCTCCACATCCAATCCTTTCTGCCTCTTGAGAGGAGGTATAATCACAGAGTTTTCTCTGTCTTCATTTAAGTGCCACCTCAAAATTTGGAATTTTTATTTTCTCTTTAATTTTCATGTGTTACCCAGAAAATCTAGACTCCTAGGAATTGCAGTTGAGAATATCAGATACCTGAGCAGTAAATCTTCAGACACTGTACTTTATGCTGACACCAACCTTATTCATAATGCATAGTAGCCCTATTTATATATTATGTAAAAATTAGTTTGTGGTCTGAGTGCGTAGGCACTGAAAGAGTTTTAGTTAATCTTGAGAAGGAAAATATAAAGCTTCTACATTGACTGGTCAGCATATTTGTATTTCATGAATAAGTTTTATTTTTACAATACATATTTCCTACAGTTTTAACCAACGCTTAAAACTTCTCTTTATGAAATAATTAGCAGTTGGAATAAAACTGTAAAGAGAAGTACATATCATTATATGTACTTTGAGAATTATTAATTCTATGTAGCATGTGCCAGGTGCCCAGAATGGTAACAAAGGAAGATCCAGACTTATTTTCTCAAATATTGTACCTTCCTCAAAATCAATTTTTAAAATTTTTCTAAATGAAAGTAAAGGAAAGGGATTTTTAAATTACGCATTAATTTATGCATTAAATGGTACAGTAAGTTAATTTTTTAGCTGACCTTAGCTGATGGACTCAGATCCCTAGGTTTGATCTCAGTATGGGCCAGTTAAAGTCTCTGGCCACAGACTCTGCCTGGGTCAGCCAACTTGAAGAAACTTGCATTGGGTGTGTGCTAGGTGAAAGCTGAAAGTAGACCAGTACAAATCCATCATCATTTTTGGGTAGGGTTGACAAAATTTAGATTCAGAACCTAACTTTTTGTAGTTATAGGTGCCTTGCTATCCAGGGGAAAAATTTTGTTGTTGTTGTTTGTTTTTACTAAACTGAGCAGGAATTAAATCTATGCACTGTGGCTGGGTGTGATGGCTCACACCTGTAATCCTAGCACTCTGGGAGGCAAAGTCAGGAGGATCGCTTGAGGTTAGGAGGTTGAGACCAGCCTGAGCAAGAGTGAGACCAAAAATAGAAAAAATTAGCCAGGTGTGGTG
>VBSM01000361.1:5018534-5038402 GCA_008086735.1 Cheirogaleus medius | reverse complement strand
AAAAAAAAAAAAGAAAAATTTTAGTAGAGACTGAAAACTCAAATATATAAACTTAAATGCTTCTTGGCCCCCAAGAGTTAGCTTGGAAGACTGAGGCGTTAGGTGTAAGACAGGAGAGAGGGTGGGATCTGTGTCCAAATGGAAGAGTATTAGAAGAGTGCTTGGTCTTGCTGAAGACATTCCAGTAAAACAAACGTGCATTGTATCAGACAAAACAACAGCCATGGGCTGAATTTGTCAACAGAAGTGCCAGTTTGTGAACCTTGGTACATCTTTTACTTTAGAACATATTGTAAAAACTCAAGACTTGTAGCATATGTTAAGACCAAAACCTCTCTTCAGGGATTAAACTGGGTCTTAATAAATGTATATCTAGTTCAACCCAATTTGCATCTTGTGATACTTAAAAAAGAAGGGTGGGGTGGCAATGTTTTGATTACTGTTCTATATTTAAAGTAAATAAGGTAAACTTGACAATAAAGCATTATTTTAACAAAGTAATTCTAGTTCTCCCACACCTCCTGTAACTTGGTCTCCTTAGTTAGATATTTCAGTAAAAGTAGAAAGCTGGAAATGTCATTACTTTGAATCTAACTTTTCTTAGGTGTTCTTATATTTTAATTCATTAAGAATTGATCGAGCACATGCTATGTGCATAGCAGTGAACTAAATCTTGTGGCATAGCATTCTGGAATCGTCAACCAGGGCACTGTCATTGCAGATAATCAGATATCATTTGCAGACCTGAGGTAGGACTTGTTTAGAGAGTCTCGCCTTGAGGACTTATTTTTATCATAAAAGATTATTAGAACAAAAATTTATGCAAAAGAGTGGGCTGGGCTCGGTGGCTCACACCTGTAATCCTAGCACTCTGGGAGGCCAAGGCAGGTGGATCACTCAAGGTCAGGAGTTTGAAACCAGCTTGAGCAAGAGCAAGACCCCGTCTCTACTAAAAATAGAAAACAATTAATTGGCCAACTAAAAATACATATAGAAAAAATTGACTGGGCATGGTGGTACATGCCGGTAGTCCCAGCTACTCGGGAGGCTGAGGCAGGAGGATTGCTTGAGCCTAGGAGTTTGAAGTTGCTGTGAGCTAGGCTGACGCTATGGCACTCTAGCCCGGGTAACAGAATGAGACTTTGTCTCAAAAAAAAAAAAAGAGTGGTAATTTTAATCAGAGGTTCACTTTGTAGCATGTTAAAGTTGCTGTATTCATTAAAGCCATTCATTTTGCCATTTTAAAAAGCCTTCCATCACTCAAGTTTTCATTACCGAATACCTTCAAGTCAAATGTTGTCAATTTTGAGTTATAGGTTTGCCTAAACAGAAATGAGATCTTTTGCATCATCACCATTAAATACTCAAAACAATATTTAAATTGTTTAAACAAATATACAGTCTAATAAAGCGGAGCAAGGCTTGTCATTAATCAAATGCATATACCTCCAGGTTGGCCACATTCGTGCGGAGCGTGACATTCTAGTGGAGGCAGACAGTTTGTGGGTTGTGAAAATGTTCTATAGTTTTCAGGATAAGCTAAACCTCTACCTAATCATGGAGTTCCTGCCTGGAGGTAATTACTTGATGATGAAAGGTCATTTTTCCTTATTGTTCTATGGTTTCTTTCTCTCACATGAAAAATTAACCCTCCTTTCTACTTTTAATTGTGCTCACAAAGTTGCTTTCTGTATCTTTTTTTAGGTCTATAAAGGAGGTCAGTAACCTGTCTTGTGCTGGGGTGCATTTCTACAATCTTAGTGCCATAAAAGTAACCTTTTCATTCATTCTCATGATTTCAGATGGACCTTTCTTTCTTTTCTTTTTCTTTGTTAAATATATAGGAATTAACTAGGGGGCTCTGCCTGCTCTCCTATCAATTGGAATCATGTCTGATAAGTTACCCAAGTGACAAAATTGAAGCTATAACATTCTCCAACTTTTTCTTTCTTTTTGTATAACCTATATTAATGAGGAATAAATTTCTCACTACGTATATTAGTAGACAGAATCAATCCTCATTTCTGAGATTTCAAGTTTTATATAACTCGGCATGTGTATCTCCTAAGACAGCTCCAAAGTAAACCCAGAACAGAACATGCCATCTGTTCTGGGGAACACAGTGTTTCCCAGTGAGCAGATGAACTCTGAGCAAACTCTGGTAGGGAAAAAAAAGAAAAACTTTTTCCTTTTTGGTTCTTAGCAAAGCACATGTAATTGTGACATATTTTGATTTTGTGACAACCCTTAGATTAGGGTCATTGTTATTTTTCATTAACAATTGCTCAAGGTTAGAAAAGAATTTGGTAGAACAAGGAGAAACTTTTTAACGTTTAGATGCTAGTTCTTAAGTAGAAGTAAGAGCCAGCTTAGTCATGGGCTCCTAACGTGTCTCCTCAAGTCTTACCTGCACCATCTTCCAGAGCTTCTCATGTCTCCCGTACCCTGCCCTTTGTACTCGGTGGAGCTGGCCAGCAGAGCCATAGACCATCTGGCCTGAGCTCTTTGATCATCTGGGCAAGCTCGCACAGGTGAGGCCATTGGCAACTCTCCTGGGCCACGCAGCTAAGGCCACACAGCTGCCTTAGAGTTGGCCTGAGTGCACTACCCCTAGTCTCTGCTGTGCCTCCAGATTGAATGGCTCTAGGAGTGATTAGAAAATCATATTTTTCAAGCCTTAGGCCAAAAAAGAGCATTTAATAAATGGTTTAATTTTTGCCTGAGGAAAAAATATCTACTTTTCTCTAAGAATACTAAAAATAAAGTTATAGATGAAGTGAAATTCAAAAAGCAGCACAATGCTATTAGAATCAGAGGTTTCTTTCTCATTTCCCTGTTTTCTAACATAAGTGGCTTTATGTGAGGTCTAAACTGAATCTTTCCTGTTTCTCTTAGTGTTAAACTACTTATACACATTTTCTTTGCTTTTCTAACTGTTGAGTTAGGATGTGAATCTTTTTGTACCATTTTATGTTGCTGGTATTAAGCAAAAATAATTAAATTTTAACTTTGTAGAAAACTAAGGAGGTTACCTTTCAATTGCTAAAATACTGATACTGTGTTTCAAAAGTTACATAAAAGGTACTGGTGTACATTTAAATACCTATAATAAAACACTTGAGGGACAAAAGCACTGATCTTGAGAGGTGTTCAATGAGCACTTCTGGGAGGCAGTTATTATACATTCTAGTTCACAGTATTTTTGGTTCATTTTTAGCTTCTCTTGACTAATGCTTTTCTCCCTAAGTCTTACCTTTTTATTTGTTTATGTTCCAGTGTTTTCTGAGTAGAAGTTGGAAACCTTGTTTTCAGCCTCCCCAAGTGTTTACATTTCTATTTGGCATATTAGCCTCTCTAGCAATATCAGTGCAATCTATGTGGAAGAAGTGCCTTTTGGTTCTAGATGTAGAGAAGCTTGTAGATATTTGTGCAAAGTAAAAAGTAAAGTAGCTTTTCCCCCCAGTCCAAAAAATTATCCTAAGCAAATGTACTTTTTTTTTAAAGTGTGGGAGAAATTTCCTTTTTCTCTTAAAAGTAAAATAGAAATCACAGCTTAGGGGTCACTATAGCTGGCTTAGGTGTGAAAATGCTTTGCTCTCTATGGCTGTGATTTTTATCTTTTAATTACTACTTACCATTTCCCCCCCTATTGGCAATGTGGGTCTATCTCTAGAACACAGCAGAGGTCTGTTTAGCTGCCTTATATTGGCAGATAGAGAAGACATATCTGAAAACTGGTACTTACTCATATGTTATTTGTGTGTGTGCCTGTGTACACGTGTTTATGTGTGTGTGGTGGCTTTGCATGTTCTTGTTTCCAGGGGACATGATGACTTTGTTGATGAAAAAGGACACTCTGACAGAAGAGGAGACTCAGTTCTATATAGCAGAAACAGTATTAGCCATAGACTCCATTCACCAACTTGGATTCATCCACAGAGACATCAAACCAGACAACCTTCTCCTGGACAGCAAGGTATCTGTGGCAGGTAGAAGCATTAATAGTGCATATTTACTTATCTGAGCAGCCTCTGCTTAGCACCTCTACCACTTGTAATCACAGTAGGGGAGCCATGATCTACCTTGTAGGTTTTCTCTTTTTATAGATAAGTTTTCTGTCACGTCCATTCTCTGAAAAGCTTATCATCCTATAATTCAGTTGAACATCCCTCTTAAAATTAAAGAAATTCTCTTGAAAATGATCAAGAGAAAAATTGATTTAGAGGGTTATTTTATAATAAAACCAAAGATATTCATCTTCTCTTAGCATATAATTAACCATAGTATTAATGCATCACCTACCTAGAACCCCTCTGTTGGGCAACCTCATCCGTTAATGAGGAACCCAGCCAAGAACCAGGAAGTAAGGCAAAAACAACTCACAACAAAAACCTGTCACAAAGTCCAGGTTCCAAATCATATGCCCTGTGCTTAAAGAAGAGTCCTACTCAGCTTTTGTAATAGCCTGTTTATATTTATCTTTACACATGAAAAGAAAATAAGCTGAGTTGCTTAGTTCCTAAACTTACAGAAAATTAGGAGGGGATCCCTATGCTGCTGACTAAATTGCTGGATAACCCTTGGCAAATCTCTTACCATCTGGACCTCACTGTTCTTGTCTGTAAAGTGAATATGTTAATCTAGAGAACCTCTGAAGTCCCTTCCAGCTGTAAAATTTTAGAATGTTACATTCTATTATACAGAATTGTTATCTTGACTGAATTTTTCTTTTAAGTAGAAAAGTAAATTTATTTCCTAGGGTTTTTTCCTTCCTTGCTGTCTTTTGATAACTTTCTTTGAAAAACCTGAAGTTTTTTTGTCTGTCTTTCAAAACCTTTGTCTTTCTATTTTAAGAGGGAAGGAGGCTGGGTGTGGTGGCTCACACCTGTAATACTAGCACTCTGGGAGGCCAAGACTGGAGGATCGCTCAAGGTCAGGAGTTGGAAACCATCCTGAGCAAGAGCGAAACCCCATCTCTACTAAAAATAGAAAGCAATTAATTGGCCAACTAAGAATATATAGAAAAAATTAGCCGGGCATGGTGGTGCATGCCTGTAGTCCCAGCTACTCGGGAGGCTGAGGCAGAAGGATTGCTCAAGCCCAGGAGTTGAGGTTGCTGTGAGCTAGGCTGACGCCACGGCTCTCTAGCCTGAGCAACAGAGTGAGACTCTGTCTCAAAAAAAAAAAAAGAAGGAAGGAGACTTGTCCGATAATTTCTTCTAGTTAGTAGTTTTTTTCCCTTCATTATAAGAATAATGCACAGAAGTAGAGAGTAGAATAGTGATTATCAGAGGCTTGGGAGAATGGGGGAAGGGGAGATGGAAAGAGGTTAGCACCCCCCAAAAGAATAATACACATACATAGTAGAAAATTTGCACAATACAGACAGTTATAAAGAAGAAAAATTACCTGTAATCTTATCAGTGGAAGATAATCACTATTTTGTCATAATAGCTTTGATACTTTTCTGTTTGTGTCAATAATTTCTATAAAGTTAGCATCCTAAAAGTAAATAGTATGGTATTCTATGTAAACATTAAAACATTAATGCTATACAAGATATTTTCCTATGTCATTAAGTTCAGATATATTTTTAATAAAGCACTGGCCTTACCTTGTATGGTTTTAGGTTCAGATATCCTGACTTAGTTGTCCCCCTTTATTCCACATTGAGGTCCAGCAAATATATTAAAGTCAAAGATCTTGGAGACTCACTCTAGCTGAAGAGGAGAGGGATGATCCTGTTAGAAAGAGTGAGAAATCCTGTTAGGTACAGGTTTTCCCTCTACAATATGCTAGCTCACACCTGTAAAATGTTCTCACAAGCAAGTTCATTTCTGTGTTCAGCTACATAGATTAGTAGTGAAATGTAGAAGTTTTGAGTTTTTGCACTATACTCAGAATAGCTACACCCAAACCTAATAGGATTTCTTTTAAAACAAACTAATAAAACCAGACCCATCAGAGCAGGCCTCCTGTAGCCTTGTGCTCTGGGAAGTTTACATGTTAAAACCTGAGGATGTTCTGAAAGAAGGTGGTATCATGGAAAGGCCACAGACATTGAAGTCATTGGAGCTCAAATCTTTGCCAGAACACTTCTGATTATGTGACCTTGAGCAATGTAGATCCCTAAGCATCAGGATTCCCTCTTCTATTTTTGATTTCACCTCCTTATCTACTTAAAATTTCATCACCCCAAGAATACCTACTTCTTCCTGAGGGCTAGTTATATGACACTCACTGTGTTAAGAGTCTTACATGCATTAGTTCTCATTCCTGCCAAAAAGTTATCTTTATCCCTGTTTTCTAGATGAGATAAGGGGGCTTTGGAGAGGTAAAGTAATTCTGGTCTAGGGGGAAAGAGCATGGGCTGATTTCTGGCTTTGATTTTGCCATTTCACCAGCAATCCATTTAATTACTCCAAGTCTATGATGTGTGGCTTAAGAGCTATAAATGAAACAATACAACTAAAGCACTGATCATGGTACCTGGCTCATAAGTCTGTTTTCCTTTATGAGAATTATAAAGTCAGAGGTTTATTATTGAAATATGGTATGGCAACATTTATCAAGAACTATGCAATAATTTCTTTTTGTCTTTGAAATAGTTTACTCCTTGGAGTTTATCCCAATGCAATAATTTAAGAGGAGAAAAAGCTCTATGAACAAAGATTTGTTCATCTACTCATTGTTTAACAACCATTGATTAAGGTCATCCTCTGTATCATGTGCAGCTAGAACTGGAAATACCCTCTCTGTCAGAGGGTACTTATAATCCACGTTACGTGAGAGCAAAGAATTGAAAACGGAAAAAGTATCCAGTTTTAGGGGGATGGCTAGGTAAACAATGATGTACCAAGTCAATTGAATATTATGTAGAATTTTCTTTTTTTAAATGTTTTTAGAAATGGGGTCTTGCTTTGTTGGCCAGGCTGGAGTACAGTGGCGTAATCATAGCTCACTGTAATCTGAGCTTCTCACTGTAACTCCTGGGCTCAAGTGATCTTCGCACCTTGGACTCCCGAAGCATTGGGATTACAGGCATAAGCCACTGTGCTGGCCTATATAGACTTTAAAAGTGTAATTTTGCATGTGTGGTGTTGTACACTTGTGGTCCCAGCTACTTGGGAGGCTGAGGCAGGAGGAGGATCTCTTGAACCCAGGAGTTTGAGGTCACAGTGAACTGTGATGACCCCATTACACTCTAGTCTGGGCAATAGAGTGAGACCCTGTCTCAAAAAAAAAAAAAAAAAAAAGTGGCAGTTTTGGCTAGGTGCGGTGGCTTGTACCTATAGTCCTAGCTACATAGGGGGCTGAGGTGGAAGGATTGCTTAAGCCCAGGAGTTCCAGGCTGCAGTGAGATGTGAATGCGCCACTGCACTCTAGCTTGGGCAACAGTGTGAGACCTCCATCTCTGAAATAAAAATGATAAATTTTAAAAAATATAAAAACAGAAATATTTTAATTAAAAAGGTAGTAAAATTGTCTCTAGATGTTATGGAGGGGTCAACTATGTTTAAAAGTCTATATTTGGACAAGACCAAAAGTAATACACAAAAACGAAAATAGTTTTATTAGTATAGTATAAATAAGATCTGGTGTGATCTTTAAAAAAAATTATTTCCTATTACATGTTTTTTCCTATAATAAAGAAGAAAAAGCAGCATACTTTGTAGAGATGTGAAGGATACTAGAAGGAGCAGGAGAAGATAATGTTCTGTTCTACATCCAAGAATGTTTATCCATCCATCACCTTGTTTCTTCTTCCCCATAGGGCCATGTGAAACTTTCTGACTTTGGCCTTTGCACAGGACTGAAAAAAGCACACAGGACAGAATTTTATAGGAATCTGAACCACAGCCTCCCCAGTGATTTCAGTAAGTGGTAACAGTGATGTTAGCCTTTCTTTTCCTTAACTGGCCCTAGAAGAGTTGTTTACCTGGCAACCAAATTATGCAGGACAGATAGGAGATTCTCATGGTATGAGTTTTTAGAGAATAAAAATACCTTCCCAGGTCTGCCTATGATTTGTGTTGTCCGGTGAGGAGCAAAATGAGTGTTACGAAATATGTAAAGACAGATACTGAAAGAAGCTTTCTTTAGAGCTCTACTGAGAAGGTTACTGGGGATGAATATGGAGCAGGCAAGCAAAGAGAGTAGAGGAAAAAGTTCTGGAAACAGCTCCACACTAGATTTATCCTAGGTGCTTCCTTCTTTCGTGGCAGAGAAAGTTGTTCATGAGGGTTACTTCCACTTGAGCACTATCAAATCATTAAGAACTATGTAGTAAAATTACAATTCATCCTAGAAAACCTATGTCCAATAATGTATCATTCAGAAGTTGCTGAATGTATAACAATTTCTACTCATAGAAAATTGATAGTAATTTTGAGAAGTTGTGAATGCTTTAGGTCCACTTCAGGACCATTGCTTCTGATTGAGACTGAATTCCCTTTAATTCTGATTAAGGCTGTGTCCTCTCTGGCCACCTGATCTACATGGAAATGCTATTTACAACTCTCACTGTGTGAGTCTTTAAGTTAATGATTAGAGCCTCTGATTTGGGCTTCGTATAGCCTCATTGGGAAATTTGTCACCCAGAATTTTTGATGTATGAATAAAAAAGCAAGACTTTAGGGTTTCATGTGACTTGATCCAGAGCCTAGAAAAGTAGTAAACATCTGTCTGAATTTTCATTAAAGCTTATTTTCTCTACTTTTAGCCTTCCAGAACATGAATTCCAAAAGAAAAGCAGAAACCTGGAAAAGAAATAGACGTCAACTAGTAAGTAATATCTGTAGCTTCTGAAATGCTACAAACCAAGTATGAATAAGTTAAAAAAATGTACACATAAGTTTCCATTTGATAAATATATACAACATATCCCTTGCTTTTAAGATTACCTTAAGGCAATACTGTCATTATGTTGGTAGCACCGAAAGGAATCTTTTGAAGGAGGGCAGATATTAGGTTGTTTTGATTGTGATATTTTCAGTGGGTGACATCATTCTGACCTTTTAGGTTGGTAGCAAAACCTTTCCTTCCTGTTTCACCTTTTCCCTGTTTTTATGATGGTAAAGGGATTATATTTAAACTGGAGATCTCTTAAAACAAAACTAAGGATTGGTCCAAAGGTAGTGAGTTATCTCAGTTGATTGCCCACAGTCAGTTACAGATTGAACTCCTTGTTCTATTCTGTACCCTCCTCTCACTATGGCACTTGACTAGTTGGGGGAAAAAAAAGTACAAATATCTACCGAGAGCTTTCAGGCATTGGTTGATCTACTTGGGCAAGTCAAGACTCCTCAATTCATCTGCTGCACCCTTTCTTATTTTGTCATGGAAAAAAGAACTTGTTAACAAAAATTGAAGAGAAATATAAATAAAATGTGTATCTCTTTATAAGCATTTGAGTATATACCCATATAAAATTATGCCACACAAGCTTAAAAATAAGAAACTACTGCATTTACCTTGATAGTGTATTGGAAGTTATTTAAATAGTTCAAATTCACCAGTGAAATATTGCTGTCTATGCAAAATTTATTCTTACCAATAGCTGATTAATTGGTTCATATTTTACATAAAAAATGTCTATTTCCCAGTGTCTAGTTATTGGAAAATTATTGGCCACATAATAGAAATGTGTATCACTACATACTTTGGGCTTTGTTAGAAACCCATAGCAAATGAAATTGAAGACAGTAAAGGCAAACTAACATTTGGTCATTAGAAAGCAAGAATAGCAGCAGTGGGAAACTATTACTAACTCAGAATGATGGCCATGCACATGTATTGTCTAGAAATGATAGCACTTGTGCTTGTCTGCGTATACAATAGTAAGTTGGCACGTTCGCCACACACTGTTTCAGTCAGACTTAGTAAAATGCTGATGTAAAGTTCTCTATCGTACCTTTAAGAACTCAGTACATCACTCACTAATATCTACTAATAAGTAGATATCAGTCATATGTTGAGAGTGGAAGCCTGTGGATGGTTTAAGAAAGAATCAAAGGAAAGGCTTGCATTTGTTTTGATTTACTTGAAGCCCATCAGTGGGGGCCTCAGACCATGCTTTGAGATTATGATTTTTATGTTAAACCTGGGAGAGGCATTAACTTAAACACCTTTGGAGCTGCAGTAACTGAAATTAATCTTTGATGTCTTTTTCTGACATTAACTTGGGGATACTTCAGTTTAGTATAAGTAGCCACAACAGTCTCCTTTCCTTAGGAGGTCTGATACTTTTTCAACTTCTAAATTCTGTATGTGGCTAAAAAACTTTTCACATAGCTTCTTGAGGGTTAGGGAATGTCAGAAACAAATTGGTCAGATACTTCTATTATGTCTCTCCATAGAGCAGTAGTTTTTAACCTTGGCTGCACAATGAAATCACTTTGGGACCTTCAGAACATATTGATGTCCAGGTCCCGCATACAGAGATTCTGATTCAGTTGATCTGGGATAGAGTCTGAGCATCTGATTTTTAAAAGACTCCTAGTGATTCTACTGTGCAGTGAATGTTGAGACCCTCCACTGAAGAGACTGTCTTAAATAGTAGCTTCTGCATTGTTGGGAAACTGATGTTTATTTATACTTTGGAACTAACAAAAAGGTAAGGAATCTTTTGTGATTTTTTTCTTTTTTTCTTTTTTTTTTTTTTTTAAGCAGGCCAGGATTTAATCTTTGGTTATTGTGTTAACATTTATTTTGGGGATAATTAAGCGTAAGTACCGTGAATTGTCCACACACTATGAGACAAGCTTTGTGGTCTTTGATATGCACCAAAGTATCATGTAAGGCTTACTAGGAACCATTTATAGTTCTATAATGAAGGCAGTTTCATAATTTCTGTACTTGGAGTCAAATGTCATTTAATAGTTTAAAAAGTTTTTTGAAAATCTGAATAAACTTAAGGCTGTGATTAAGGTTCTTGCCTGTGTATTCTATACACAGTAGAAATGGGAAAGTGTAAATTAAGGTCATCCTTATATTACCTTTTTTCATAACTTGAAGATAATAAAACCACCTCTCAGTTGTCCAACTGTTAATTAACCATGTTATTTTGACCTTTTTTTTGTAAGTGATCCCATTCAGCTAGTATGAAGCCGATGATTGATATTAGTTAATGCTTAATATAAATTTACTGCTATAGGTTAAGCCTAACTTGTAATTGCTTACCCAGGCTATTACTTTTCAGACCATTGGGAATAACTGGATAAAAAAAAAATGGAGGCTTTGGCTTTATTCCTTGGCTGCTTGAATCATACTGTAATGTTTTAAATTTGTTATGTGGTCCGGGGTAACCTTAGGCCCTAGTAACTGATTGGGGAATAGGTTTGAGTCAGCTTTAAGTTATAAAACCACAGAGGTAAAAGGTGGTGGATATATAGGCATCCAATCTTTGTCAGTTTAATTTTTTTTAGGGTAGAATTTACAGAAGTGATTAAGTAGGATATTAAATTGCTTTATTTCTCCTAAAACTCTAAAATAAAATTGTAAGGTTAGAACACATCATGTGGTTGAAATGACTATTAATAATCAACAGAGCTTTTCTAGATTGCAGCTCTAATTAACACTAGAAATACTCAGACAACAAAAGGGAAAATGAGGGTACAGATTTTAAGAGGTTGGAGTTGGAGGACACCCTGGTGTGGAAAACAACAAAGGTTTGGATCCCTGAATTGGAAAGGCTCAATGTGGTACAAACAGTGCAGTAAATAATGTGGTAAAATGAGAGTGAGCGCATGTAGCAAACTAGTTCCCACAGTAAGAGCATTTCTCTTACTTTCACAGGTGGAGCCTGTGTTGGCTATATTTTATAACTCCAAGAGTTTTTTTAATGCTTTGGTATTTTGAAGAAATTCTTTTCCTATGACAATAGACCTCTGGTTTCATAATAGAAATCTTTGGATGAGTAAGATTTACTTAGCATTTATCTTTGCTAGAATAAAGCTAGTCTTTAAATTAAAGAGTGTCTGTAGTTTCTTTATGATTAGAATGAAAATACTTCTGCTTCTTAGTCATATTTCAGACTTTAAAGCTTAAAAATATTGGCATTTATGTTATTTAATATTTGTATTTTATAAAAACAGCATATTATTGTCTATATGGAAAAAATGGATCCCTACCTGACAGTATATGCAAAAATCAATTCTAGATGGAAAATACAGCTTTAAAAAATATTAAAGAAAATTCAGGGTAATAACTTTATGATCTTGGAGTAAGGAAGGATTTCTTAAATAAGAAAAAAGAATTACAACTCATAAAGGAAAAACCTGATTTATTTTACCACTTTTAAAGGGGAAAAACCCTTCTGTATATCAAAAGACATAAACAAATGAAAAGACAAGCCACATGGTACAGAAACTTTGGAATTACCTTGCAGAGTTCATATGTACACCCTTCAGTCCTGCAGCTCTACCCCTAGTCATGTGCCCTGGAGAAACTGTACGTGTGAACCAGGAAACATATAGAAGAATGCATTTTCGTAATAGCAAAACACTGAAAATAACTTAATGTCCATTGACAGGAAAATGGTTATGTTGTGGAATAGAATATTTTACAGCAGTGAAAATAATTGAACTACAGCTACTTGTGACAGCATGAATCAATTTTAGAAACATAATATTGAGAGGAAAAATCAAATAGAAGACAGCATATAGAATGATACCATTTTCATAAATCTCAAAAACAAACTAAATATTTCATTTAGAGAGGCACATGGAAAAATTTATTCTTTTTAAAAGCAGAGGAATGATAAACATGAAATTTACCATGGTTAGGAGAGGCAAGAGGATGGATGGGGAGGTGTACTTGTTAGCTTTAATAATATTGCTCTTCAGCCTGGTTTGGTGGGTCACACCTGTAATCCTAGCAGTTTGGGAGGCTGAGGCAGGAGTAATGCTTGAGGCTAGGAGTTCAAGACCAGCCTGAGCACAAGTGAGACCCCCATCTCTACAAAATACAGAAAAATTAGCTGGATGTGGTAGCATGCGCCTATAGTCCCAGCTACTTGGGAGGCTGAGGCAAGAGGATTGCTTGAGCACAGGAGTTTGAGGTTGCTGTGAGCTATGAGCTATGATCGTACCACTGCACTCCAGCCTTGGTGACAGAGCAAAACCTTTCCTTAAAAAAAAAAAATTAGTATTTAGTTCTTTAATTGAACTCATGGGTATTCATTTTCATTGTTATGTGTCATAATTTGATAATTACACATGTATGTATATGACATTTATTTTTGGTATGTATGTAACAAATATTACTTCATTTAAACAACCATAATAAAAATAATAAGCCTCAGACTGGGAGAAGATATTTGCAATATGCAAAACTATAAAGGTTTAATACCCTGAATTCATAAAGCATTCCTATGAATCAATAGGAAAACAGACAATACAACTACAAAAACCAGTGGTCAAAGAATCTGAACAGGAATTCACAGAAAAAAAGACCAGGATGCCTAATTAGAATATGTACTCAGCCTTGCTGGAAATAAGGGAAATATAAATTAAAACAAAGAGATCCCAACCAGGTACTGTGGTGGGCCACTTTAGTTAGTCCCAGCTACTCAGTTGGCAAGGGCTGGAGGATTGAAGATCACCTAGCCACTATACTCCAGCCTGGGCAACATGGTGAGACTCCATCTCTAAGAGGAAGAGGAAAAAAAAAAAAAAAAAAACCACAACGAGATCTCATTTCATATTTATCAGATTGGTAAAAATGTAAAATTCTGACAAAGCCAAGTCTTGGTAAGATGTAGAACACCAGGAGCTCATCCCCACTGGGCCAGTATAAATAGGACTAACCACTTTGGAGGACAATTGGAGGATAGCTTATTGAGATGCTTATAACCCAGGACCTAGCATTACTACTACGAGCCTATACCCTAGAGAAATTCTTACACAGTGCCAAAGGAGGTATTACAAGAATGTTTATTCATGCGTTGTCATAGAGAAATATTGGAAGTAACGTAAGTGTCCATTTACAGAAGAATGAATAAAAACAATTATGATTTATTTATACAATGGCATAGCAGAGAAATGAATGAACTAGAGCTACATGAATAAATGTCAAAACTGAATGTTGAGTAAAAAAGCAAGTTGTAAAATTGAAGAATAAAGCAGTTTGGTATGAAACCCTTTATTAAAAGCTTAAGTATACAAAAAGTAATACTGTGTTATTTATTAGCATACTTATATAAGAACACAGCAATTTCAGGGTAGTTTTTACTTCATTGGGGAAGGGGGAAAGGAGATATGTGGGGCAGAGCTTTAATTGTTTCTACAGTTTTGTTTCTTTTAAAAAGAAAATGATCTGAGACAAATGTAGCAGATTATTAACCTCTTTAATATGGATAATGGGTATATGTGTTGTATTGTCTGTGTTTTTTTCTATATGTTTATAATATTTCATAATAAATATTTTAAAAGATAACACAGCTGTTAATTTTTAATTTTAAAAGTTATATAACATTTAAAGCACCTATATTAGTGCCTTGCAAATGCTAAGCCCTCAAATGTTAATAAGCATGTTTTAAGGCATTGACTGTACTTTCTCCTAGTATTTTGTAGTCCTGGTATATTAGAGTAAAATACTGGAATTTAGAAAATGTTCCTCTAAGAACTATTTATAGAAATGATCAAGTTTGATAAATAGACATTTAGAAACATTTGACTAATAGGATAGCTTTTGATAATAAAGCTTCCCTTTATGATTTTCTCAAATCAAAGAGTATATATAGTGGAAGGAGGGATGATTTGGAGCAAGATTAACTTCCAAACTGAGCTCTGCCACTTAACCTCTTCTGAGGCCTTGGGCAAAGCTATTTTGGGCATCAAATTTTATCTTTAAAGTTGGGCTAATAAGGTCCTTCTTAGAGAAGTTTTGTCAGGATTAAATAGGCTCATATGCATATTAAGAAGTACAGAGCCTGGTATTTATTGGGGCTCAGTAAATTATGGTACTAATCGTTATGGTAGAGATACCTTTGACCTAGTGAATTATGGGCTTTGGATGTGTTTAGGAAGCCTCTCTCACCTCATTAACAAAGCTTTATTGTTCATTTTGGAAAGTGCTTTGGCAAATCAAGCTTGCCATTAAGCTACTGGGCAGTCCTGCTTATTTACTCTGGGGGTAGCTCCAGGTGGTCGAGCACTTTGGTCTCTAGAACAGAATTCTGGGCACCCTCCTGCCTGGCTGGGCCTCCCTGATGTGTGGTCCATGTTTCAGGCCTTTTCCACAGTAGGCACTCCTGACTACATTGCTCCTGAGGTGTTCATGCAGACCGGGTACAACAAGCTCTGTGATTGGTGGTCGCTTGGGGTGATCATGTATGAGATGCTTATCGGTAAGTTGCATGCTTTCAGAGGACTTTTTTTGTGCATCCAAGAAAGACTTCTACATTAATATTAGACTCTCTTTCAATAGGGGGTGATCTAAGCACTTTTCCCCCCTTGTCTTTCAAGGTGAAGTTTCCTAGATAGCTCTTTCAATCAAATGTATCCCACTGTATTCTTGGGCTTACTGGCATCCTGTGGTTGCTTTGCTGATCATTTATCATGGTTTTCTTTCTTTTACACTTTCATGCTCTCCATCTAGCCCCTCTTTTAATTACTAGTGTTTATTAAACATCCATTGTATGTAGTGTGTTTTAACTGGGCATTGCTTCTCTCGCTCTTTGCTTCTAATTTGCTGCCCCCTTCCTCTGTCAAAGCCTTCAAAACATGGAACCCTCTGGCCTCTCCCTCTTTTTTTGGGTTGGTATGTCTCTGTATTTAGGGGACAATCTGTGGGGGTGGCCGTGTGCCAGTGAACAGTAGGACAGGGAATATATCTGTGGTGGTCCCAGGTGAGTCTGTCTGGCTGTGTTTTCTTTGAGAACCTTGGAAGGATGCCTGTGGAGGTGGGCATACCCTGTGTGTGGAGGGCAGATGGGTTAATAGCGTGAATGTTGATCCTCTTGCCTGTAGTTCTGTGAAAGAGGCATGGTGGTCACTTTTAAAACTTAAGTGTTTTTTTCTTATTCAAACTTGTTTGGCACTTTACCCATGTAAGGCTTTCCTGGAATGGAGTTGTTTCTTAGTGGTGGTGTTTTGTCCTTTGATTTCCTCATTTCTTGGGCATGGTGATTCTCACACCTGCAACTCTACCTATGCCCTCCTGCCTTTTCCCATCTCCAACTACTAGCTGGCTTCCTATCGGTACCAGAGGCACAACTTAACTTTGGGTTTAAGAATTTGGGGGAAAATGAAAAATTGGTCCAGATGTTTTCTGGGATGAGTAGAAATCCTGCCCACGCCATGGAGGGATGGACATACAGAGGTGTCCAATAGTCCTTAAAGACACCTAGAGTCATATTAGGGAGCACAATCTTGGATTCAAAGTTCTGGGGTGTAGAAGCTCCGAAGTTCCTTTTTTGTTACAGGCTACCCACCTTTCTGTTCTGAGACTCCCCAAGAGACATATAAGAAGGTGATGAACTGGAAAGAAACTTTGACTTTTCCTCCAGAAGTTCCCATCTCTGAGAAAGCCAAGGATCTAATTTTGAGGTATTAGAGAACATCCCTCCACCTCCTGCCCAGGCTTTTTGACATGAGTGAATCATTATCTCTTATATCTGCCTGTTTCCTCCCATTTCTCTCTTGAAAAAAAAAAATAGAGAGAGGTTATTCCTTTTCTTTCTCTGAAGAGGTTGCTTGAAGTGTGCTGAAAGGCCTCTGTCTTTTCCAGATTCTGCTGTGAGTGGGAGCATAGAATTGGAGCCTCTGGAGTTGAGGAAATCAAAAGTAACTCTTTTTTTGAAGGTGTTGACTGGGAACATATCAGGTATACTCATATAAAAACTTTTAGAATTATTTCAGAGAGTCTATAGTTTGCTTAATACTAATTTGAAAGAACCATCATTGGCAAAACCAAGTTAAGGGAAGAGAGCTTCTTGGAAATTTAGGGTCTTTTCCTGACTTTCATTCATGGTGAAAATTGAAAGTTGGGCTTCTTGTCAGCTGTGTCCAGGGGATATATTGAACCCAGAAGTTATCTACAAAGTGAGTGAACTTTGGGTTCCGTGGTGAAGGAAGCATCTGAGAAGCATGTTGTGCTTGCTTTTACCTAGAACTCAGCAACCTCTTGGGGCCACCAGCAGGACTGTCCTTGTCCAGGCTAGAAGCTATCACTGGGAGATAGAAAAGGGAGAAAAGAGTGGAGGAAGGATTTGGGGGAGGGAAGTGGGCAGGGAAAGGAAGAGTGGAAATTGTCGTGGTGGGGGTGGCAAAGTGCTGCTGACAGCCATGAGAGCCTGCACTGCCCGCTGCAGTCCAGACCTTCTTACTCAGCATTCGCTGGGTGTTAAACAGAAGGTGAAGATGCTTTCATTTATTTTATAATTGTGTTCTGATTTACATCCTGGTGATTTTTACCTTTTCCTCCTTTTTGCTACTTTTTTAGCCACCCCACCCATTGGCATCTCCAGTGGAAGAAGGGCAGAACCCTACATGAGGGGGACACTTAGGGGTTCAGTTTCCATTTTTAGTGGACAGGATAGGCCACTGGGGGTAGTACATTAACTTTAGATTTTAGTTATTCCTTATTATTCCTGTCTTTCTTTCTGGATATGAATGATATTTTTTCCTCCTGATTTATTTGGATGCAGTCAGTTGGCTTGGTTGGTCAGTGTTTATAAGCTTTTCAGAGAAGATGCTGCCTGCCAGTGAATAGTCTTCTCATGTCTGACAAGGGGTCTTTTTTGGAGAAAGACTTGATTAGTATGATCCACATGATTACTAATGGCCTATGTATTCTTGGCAGAGAGAGACCTGCTGCAATATCTATCGAAATCAAAAGCATTGATGATACCTCAAACTTCGATGAGTTTCCAGAATCTGATATTCTTAAGCCAACAGGTAATATCACCAGCATTGCCTCCCACTGCTTCATAAGCACTTTAATTTCCCCCCAGTTTTGGGGTGATATTTACAAATCAGGGTAGAGAACACGGAGAGAAACTTCTGTTCTTTAGGTTCTTTGTAAGTATTTTTCCAGTGCTAATGCTGGGTAGTGGTGAAACCTTATTGAATGGAAATGAATATCAACTCCCATGTTTAGACTGCTGAGCTGGCTTTTGTGGGTAACCCACAAAAATCTGTTCTTCTGTTATTTATTAAATTAAAGGTTAGGTAACCTGAAATGACAGGAATGGGAGAATAAAACTTTAAAAACATTTCTGAAGAAATATTGAGGTTCAAAGAACACAGGAAAGCAAATGTAGAAAATTTGTGAAGTGAAAAATAACCTTTCCCAAATAGGAACTGTGGTATGTTCAGAGTGTCATGTCTTGCGTACTGTGAGTAGGCCATTAGAGGTAAGACAGTGAATCAACTCTCACGTCTATTTCTTTCCCAGTGGCCACAAGTAATCACCCTGAAACTGACTACAAGAACAAAGACTGGGTCTTCATCAATTACACGTACAAGCGCTTTGAGGGCCTGACTGCGAGGGGGGCAATACCTTCCTACATGAAAGCAGCAAAATAGTACCCTTGTCATGGAATCCTAAATGGAGCAGAATTCTTGATACAACATCATGGTTTTCTTCTCATACTCTTCTGAAAGAGCTTCCAGGAAGTTTATGGAACCCACCAGTATGTCATAGTCAAGTCTCCTGAAATGTCATAGTAAGAGGATTTTCTTCCCTAATGCATCTGAAAACCTACAGAACAAAGACAACCATTTCTACTACATCAGCCATAAACAGCTGTCCTGCTTCTTCAGAAGCATCATGAGCCAATTTGATAGGTGTTTTAAAAACAATTTTTCCTAAGTTCATCAGAATACAGGGGAAATACAGCCATCATCCAACATTGTTGAGATTATAATGAATACTCATCGAATATCAGCCAATTCCTTGACTTTGTGACACACTGTCGGCCAAGCCCACCAAGTATTTTTTTTTTCTTTATAGCTAACAGTTCCACTAAGGAAATAAAGCAATAATGAAAGTCTCAGCAGCCAGCATTCTGGCTGAGGGAAATGATCTACCATCCTGAGGGATGGTGATGGTAATTTGTCCCCATACCTCGGCCTCAGGCAAGTGGCTTTTTATAGCTTCCATTCATGGTGCACTTTATTTATGGTACTAAGATAAAGACCCTCAATCCATTGATTTGTCTCCTCCCTCCCACCCATCTGAAATACTCATACTGCTTTTCTGAGTGCCGACAGGGGTGGGGGATACCAGCTTGGTCTGTTGTTGCTCCTAGAAGGCCCAAAAAAGCCACTGGGCATTGCCAAGGGATCCCAGATCATGTGGAAAACCCTGACTTTCTCTTCACGGCTGTTATCAGAAAATCCTAAAACAGATGCTGCCGTGGACCAGCAGCACCTGCAAGTGCTACCAACAGGAGTTTAATTTATTCCTGGGAACATAGAAAGGAGGAACTCTCTTGGCTAAGGTGCTGCTCCTGCAAGGTCTCTAGAACCTCCTTGGAAGTAGTGAAGGAACCAACCCAACAGAAAGTGCAGAGCCAGCTGACAAGTCAAGTCCTTGTAGAGTTCACTCCTCAATCCTTGGTGCAACTGTGTTTTGTCTTCTGTTTTGGTATTCCTTCTCTCCCAACTTTAAGTAGCCATTTTGCCTTGGAATCATGATTACAAATTTTCCTTTGCAGATGCCTTCCTGGGGGGTACTCCCCCTCACCCTAAAGGGTCGCCTGCTGACCGGGCCACTCCACTGTGGTGTTCTCTCATGAGAGACCCTCTGAATTTTAGCACAAAGTGCCTTCTTTCTCACAGCTGTCACTACCTTTAGAAGAATTTTGTCAGAAAAAATGTGGAGGCTTCATATTAATGCATTATTACTTTTTTTTTTTTTTT
>VBSM01000361.1:4926186-4945469 GCA_008086735.1 Cheirogaleus medius | reverse complement strand
CCCCCTCCCATCTATCTGCGGAGACGCACAGGGGCGACCTGAAGTTGGCCTGTCATGGTCCTGAGCCCAGGACCAGCGGTTCCCTGGGCTTCTCAGATCCCACAGAATCCCACCTCTGTCCCCCTGAAGCCAAGATCAGGCTGCCCTAGGGGCTGTCCACCTGCGGGAAGTTGCCAGCAGGCCCCACGCCTCTCGGGCGGGCGAGTGGGCGGCGCTTGGCGGCTTCGCTCCCGCAGGGGTAGCCTCTGCCCTCCCGCTAGCCCGCTGGGGCAGGAGTGAAAGCCGGATCCTGCTCTTTCGTTTTCGTTTCCGGGAAGGCTCGCCTGGGGACCCGAGCGCACGCTCTGGCGCTTCTCGAAAGAGATTTCCTCCCTCGCAACCTACCAGTTCTCGGGGCCAAGTTAGGGGTTTGCTGGAAGAGGTCTCAGGGAGCGCAATCCTAGGGCCCCAGCAGCTACAGCCAGGGGAGCGCTCACGACAGAAAGCCGCCGAGTGGCTCCCTCACCTCCACCTGTAATGCAGGTAAGAGCCTGGAGGCTGAACATGCAGCACGCACGCGGAACCACCTGCACCCCATCCTTTCTCCACGACCTCAATTTCTAAATCCATTTTATCAAACTTTTTTCCTGGCTGGAATCTCACTTTCCATCACATTTCTAAACCTCACCATCCATCCCTCACCAACCTCCCCCTCTACCTCCAGACACTGGTCACCACCCTCACCCCGCCCCATGTTACATATGATTTGGAAGGCATCATGGTTGTCACCTCTATACCAACCAGATGTGAGGTCCATGGAGGTTCCTGCACAAGGCAGGTCCTCCCAGCCGGCAAACACACTCATGCTGTGACTGCTTCCCCCTTAGCAGTCCCTCCCCACTTGGGATTTTCCCTAGGAGCTTCAGAACTGCCCACTAGAGCTGGAACCCAGTCCCACCCACAAGGCCTTTCTACACTCCCCTCTCTCCAAGATCTGTACCCATGTATCCTATCCCTTCCTGGCAGAAGTATGACCCTCAGCAGCTCCCTGGCTGGCATTTCCCACGCAGTTACAGCCCTGGAATTCCCCGTTCCTCTTATGTGGAGGAGGACAGAGAAGTAGACAAGGAGCCTCCTGCAAGGCCTAGGCAAGTCCTTGGCCTTAAGCCCCTTCTCCAGCAAGGAAAAGCCCCCTTCCCCTACCAGGTGGCAACCTCTGAGGCTTTGTTACGTGGGGAACAGCACCAATTGGGGCAGGAGGGAGGGGCCAGCCAGAAATGAAGTGACAACTACCCCAAAAGGTGTTGAATCCCCTTTTTGCAGCCAAGCCTTCTGGAGTTTACTTTGCTGGCTCCAGCTCCAAAGATCTTTCACTACAGATTTCTGTCCTCAGACCCAGAGAGATGAATGTAAGCTCTTGAAGATACTAGAATGAAAAAAATGACTCTTGCTGGAACAGGTTTCACTTTTCCTTTCCACGGTATGGCAGCCTGTGGCTGGGCATGAGACCCAAGGAGCCTCCTGTTTCTCCCAAATCCTGTCACTTTTTGAATTCTCTAACTCTGATGGACAAACCAGATCACTTCTGGGGTTTATGCTGCTTGTAAAATTGTAAAGAGACAGATTTCCCTTACCAAGACCTTGGGGTTCAGAAATTTATACTTTCTTTTTATCTTTTGAAAATAGTATTTATTTGTTTGTTTCTGATTTAGGGCCTTTTTATCCTGGGTTCTCTTATCAAGGTTTCAGTGAGTTGTCCTAGGCCTTCAGATTTCAATCTTTCAAGTCAAGTCTTGGCAGGGGATCACTCTGGTAGAGTTAGGCACATGCATGGAAAGCTTGAATCAAAAGGATGAAATTTAACAAGTATCCACTCTGTACAAAATGTTGATGGTACCAAGTTGAAGACATACATGGTTCCTACCTTTAGGGTTGATGCAGTCTTTTGGCAGAGATGAACACTCCTTCCCTTCCAAAAAAATTCTTAATACATTTAAAGATGGCTGAGTTTTCACCAAGTTGCTCTCCCTTGACTGCCCTGGATTTTTCTCCTAGGAGGGAGCATTGGCTGGTTCTCCTATAAGCCCCATGGCAGCTGTGCCACCCCAAGGCACCCAGGTCCAAGCCAGATGTGAAGCTCAAATGCACCTGCTGGGTGAGGAGGGGATCTGCAAGCTGCCAGGAAGACTCCGTGAGTAGATGGGAGGAGAAAAGCTGATTTTTAAAAATTAAATTTTAATTGAAAATTATACATTATAATTATATATATTTATGAGGTACAAAGTAATATTATGATATATGTATACAACATGGAATGATTGCATCAAGCTAATTAACATAGCCATCACCTTAAATACATATCATTTATTATTCTTAACTACAACTCTGTACTCTTTGACCAACATCTCCCAGTCTCTCCACCCCACAGTCTCTGATTACCACTATTCTACTCTCTGCTTCTATAAGTTCTGTTATATTAGATTCAACTCATAAGTGAGAACATGTGGTATTTGTCCTTCAGTGCCTGGCTTATTTCACTTAGCATGGTGTCCTCCAGATTCATCCGTGTTGTCACAAATAGAAAAGCTAATTTTGTAAACATAAACATGATGTACAGACTCTTTTTATCTAAGGAATTATCTTCTCTCTGTTTGCTATATGTTTGCTAGGTTTTCTTTAACTTTCCTTGGTGAGGAAGTCAGAGAAGGTGCACAGCTGACATGGCCAAGTGTGAGGGGCAGACAGTTTCCTCATTGGTAAGATGAAGGTTGGGATCAAATGAGCCATTGGGTCCCTTCCAGCCTAAAGACAAAGAGGTGGGGACATTGGCAGTGAGGAAACCAGATGGGCTTTTACCTGAGGAAACTTACAAGCATGGAGCAGGCTGTAGATTGATGTATTTATGCCTGTGTTTCAAATGGCAAAGCTGAGGCAGAAAAGCTAAGTGACATACTCAAGATCACACAGGCTCTTGATGGACGCTACAGCCAGACCTTGGTCCTGCTGGTAACTTCTAAGAGATTTATTAATAAAAATGCACTTCCCAAGCCATGAAATCAGCAGATGAGCAGCTGGCTGGCTGGGGTCTCTGATCTGGGTGGGAGTCTTGGGGCAGCTGTGGGCAAGCACATCTGAGCTGGATTGTGAAGCCTCTGGGACTCTTCCTTCCCAGCTGGCCCAGTGGCTTGAACCCTGCGTTACTGATTTCGCACCCTTCTGATTTCCTGGCCACTACCTGCTTATTGAGCTGCTGACAGGACTGAGCAGAGGGTCGAGCAGAAGGTGCTCACAGGCCTACATACCTCTGCTGTCCACAGCCTGACATCCTTTTAATGGGAAGCACACCCGTCTTTCCGAAGTTAGAGGGAAGTTGGGACTGCCCAGGAGCAGGCTCTGGAGGGAGAGGAACGTAGAGGAGGCCCTGGTGCCACAGGGCAGTGGCTGAGGGAAGTGACAACTCCACTTGGGGAGAGGGCCGGGGAGCTCTACAAGGACTGTCTGTTGCTTCAATCTGTCCCACTCACAAAGTCCTAGAATGTCTAGCTGGTAGGGACCCTTGTTGTTGCATCAACTAACTCTTTTGTATTCCAAATAAGGAAATCAAGGCCCAGGAGACTGTTCTGCCCCGAGGTCATTTAACCTTCATTTTGCTCCCTTCCACTGGCTAGCTCAAGGTTACTGGGTGAGAGGGTACAGGAGAAGTGAGGATTTAGAAAGTTTAGTTGTCACTTTGGAAATTACAAATCTGCAAACCTTTTAATTTTTTGAAGAGTGCATTTTCTTTTGTTTATGTGTTTGTCATGGGGACCCAGATGTGTGTTCACTGGGGACGTGGTGGTGGTGGGGGTTGAGGTTGAAGGTAAGCCTAGAAGGTGAGGGCAGTGTCAGATCTGGGACAGGGAGTGGGTAAGAATTGGTAAGACTGTCGAAGTTTAAGATCAGGTACCCACCATGATTGCACGTTCAGATACTTCGAGAAAAGACTTCTGGAGTTCTTGTTTTCTCTGAACCTTGGTATAAAACAAAAAATAAAAGAACAACTTAATCTGATTTTGAAATACACACCTATCTATTAACTAAAGACACAAGGATAGAAATTTTAACACAACTTCTAAGAGACACTTCCTAAGCATAAAGTTCAAACACACGACCTATAACTTTCCTCAGAGCACTGGGAAGTCATATTTCCACAAGTCCAAACTTCTCAAGCTCTGAAGCTCACTAAATATTTGTTGAATGAGTGAATGGACCACTAGAGGGCTTCATCAAGGACATGAGGACCTCCAACCAATGCAAGACCCATGCGGTGGGCCCCTCTGAGATGGTCACCAGGTCTTCCTGCACACTTCTAGTGACAGGAGTCCCTCCCTCTTAGGGCAGCCTGTTTCCTGGCTGTACAACTCAGGTACAGGTCACCATGGCCTATTTTCTCCTAGGTTAGAACTCCGAGGTACTAGTCCTATTGCCTTGGGTTACCTTTCCCCAGAAGCAGACCCTGAAATACTGCTGAGAGGTGGGGAAGAAAGACGGAGAAGAGAAGGAAATTCAAAAAGTGTTCTCTCGGGCCAGTCAGCACTGTGGGCGACTGGAGCTCAAGCCCTGTGGGGCTTTCTGGGGACAGTGTAGAGCACAGCCGAGTCACCCCAAGCCAGGGGTAAGGAGGCCGCACTTTATCCACTTACTTCCCATCTGTGATGGGAGGAGGCTGTTTCCGGGGGTGTTGACTTTCCAGCATTTCCAAGTTACCCTCTACGCTGGCCAAGAGGTCCTGCAGCCAGAAAAAAGCCCCAAGGCAGAGTCAGGTGCAGGCATTAGGTCCCTTCAGAGTGTAGCAGTGAGAGCCAGGGGCTGGCGGTGGGGCCCAAGAGCGTCTTCTGTATCTCCCCTTAGATCCCATGACTCATGTTTATTGGAACTTCTGGAAGTATTCAGACAGCACAGTGCCCTTAGTAAATATCTAACAGTCTTGAAAGACAAAGTACACTAAATGACTCATTTTCCTGTCAACAACAGCCCAAATAAGCAAACGGCTGATGCCAAATGAGGTTTGGCTTTTCAGTTGGCTGGGGTGGTACCAACCTCCTGTTCCCACAGTCCTGGAAACTGGATCTCCATCTCTGGGCGTCTCTCTGGCATTTGTTCCCAGTCGCCTACCCCATTCCGTCCTTCTCCTCCAGCCTCCATTCTAATAGTCAGGACTGATCGGCCCCAGCAGGAAGTGAACAAACAAAAACAAATTCTGCATAGCTCTGTGGGTTGGTGCTACATGGAGCACACAAGCTGTTTGCCTGTAGAGCTCACTTCTCTGTGTTTATCTGCCTGATAGAGATGTGCTGTAGAGCAGTGGAAAGGCCACCCTGAGGACAATTGTGTTGTGACCAGTGACAGGAGATGGGCTGGGGTGGGGCAGTGAGATCCATGAAGCTCCGGCGAGGTGTCCATGAGATTCACAACCACACTTCCCAGAAGAAAGCGGAGACAGAAAGAGGATCTCACTCCCCATCCCTGGTCTGTGGCCAGGAGGGTCTGCCCAAGGCTGGGGTGGGTCACGAGCTATGAAGGGACACAGCTGCAGGGCAGGGACAGCTGTCTGGGCAGGCTCCAGGACTGTGTGGTCCTGCTGAGGTCACAGGGGAGTGGTCTGGAAGGTGATGAACCCTCAAGGGGCCACTTGGGGGAATTTTGAGAGGAGGCAGTTTAGAGATGGTCACCATCACCACTTCATTTGATGACAGAGAAATTGAGACTCAGTGAGGGCCAGAGAGTCATCTGTGACACTAATGGCCAGACTGGGGCTCAAACCCAGGACTCTCAGTTCTTGATCCTGAGTCTCTTCATTGTTCCCTGGAGCTGATTTCCTTGAGAAGAGGTTGTGAACTTCCCACTTCGGATGCTGAGGAATTGAGACATCTTTGTGTTTTGAAGTTAGTGCCTTTGAAAGCTCCTTGTTGTGGATAAGCCATGGGAAGAGACATACAGCACCCCCTCCTGTATTCAGAGTCACAGGGAGAGGAGTGACACCTCTCTGCAATGCCTGGAGTGTAACGCAAGAGAAAAGGGCCTCCGGGGAGCTCGAACAGATTTTAGAGGCCGTGTCAAGTTCACATCCTTCATTTGTAAGAGATTTCCCGGGCACGTAACTGGAGCAGCTCTGATAATTGTGGCTTCCTGGTATCCTAGACCAGGGCTTCTCAGATTTTAATGTGCACATGAATCTCCCGGAGACCTTGTTGAAATGCAGATTCTGACTCAGTAGGTCTGGAGCGGCCTGAGAGTCTGCATTTCTGGTAAACTCCTGGGTGATGCTGCTGCTCCTGGCTTGAGGACCACGCTTTGTTTATTTTCAAAATGCTGGTCAAGAATCACCAGGGAAGTGAAATCAACTTAGTGGACCAAGATAAATATTTAAAAAAAATGAAATAGAACATATCAGAGTCCATGGTAAATAGTAAAGGTAGCTGTGATTTCGTGAACACTTGGCTATTTATATACATGTGGGTGGGGCGGGATATACAATGTGCTTGTTTACCTTGGGCAGAGGTCCGAGGTAGTTTGAGAAATGCTGCCCTAGATCACGGCACATTAGAAGCAGGAAATGAAATGGATGCAGGTGTATAAGAGAGGGGCGAGGTGGAGTGGGGAGGATGGGGATTCGAAGTGAATGTTCTGGAAGTTGTGAGTATTGACAGTGATGTCATTACCTGACAATGAAAAGGAATATGGCAAACAGCGAACAGATGGGAAATTCCAAAAACTATTAATTTGGGGATGGATAACTTCCCTCTTCCCTAAATGCAGGGCCCGGGGCTAGACCATGTGCATTTTTGTGCAAATTGAAAAGACTCCTCATTTGGAAAGAAGCCAAGCAATGCCCTGGCTGAATTTTACCTCTGCTCTCTCATTCCTCCCCTCAAACGGTGGCCTTGTGCAGGACATGACACAGCTGTATGCACTGGCCCTGCCCCCATGGTCTGGGGATGCCCGCAGAGCTCAGCGTGCTCCCCAAGAAAGGATTGTAAGCTGAGACAATGGGGCCAAGCACCGGAGTGACAGATCGGAAGGGTCCCTGAAGACATGGTGACACGCAATAAACTGAGAGCAGTGATGAGTGACAAGCCATCGGCATCATGGCAGAGTAACAGGCTAGTGCCCCTGTTTTCAGGCCGGGCTCCACCAATGAGGATGCTGATAACCATATTACAGGCCGTTTGCTGAGCTTGCACTCTTGACTGGGCATTGCGCATGTTGCGTTTATTGTCTGATAAATAAAGTCTATAGGCCTCAGAAGTAGCTTCTTTTGTTATCCCTGCCTTACAGATGTGAAAACTGGGCCTTAGAGTGAGGTGAATGATCTTGTCCAAAGTCACCCACCAGTAAAATGGTGGAGTTGAATCTTGAACTTGCATCCCTCAGACCCCACAGCTGTTGTTTATTCTGAGAAAAGCTTCCAGCATATCAGGTGATGGTAGCTCCCATTTTTAGGATACTGGCCAAGCACTTTAACTGTTTCCTGCATTCTTCCTGCAAAGGGACCCTACAAAGTAGACAGAAGCCAGCTGTTTGTTCTGATTTGGTTGCTAAAGGCTAGTCCAGCTCTGTTGCTCCTGGAGGTCACTAGACCTAGTAAACTGCAGGGGTGTGGTGGGGAGTGGAGAGAAATAGCTTGATCAGGTGGGGAGGGGCAGCTTGAGGGGTCTTGAAACCAGGACAGAGGTTTTGACTTGATGGGCTTGCTAATTAGGAGCGATTTAATTTCTTGAGCAAGAGAGTGAAAGGGGTGCTGTGGGAAGAGAGGTCTGGTTGGGGTGCGGTGGGGGGCTGAAAAGGGGGCTGGCCAGGAGGCCTGGGGGAGGCCCCACACTGATTTGCTCAGCTCTCTTATTCAGGCAATTTATATTTATTGAGCATCTTCTCTGTGCCAGGCAGTGCTCTAGGTGCTGGAGAGACAACAGTGACCGAGACAGGCAAAGTCTGCACCTCCTGGGGCGGACGTTTCAGTCGGGGAAGCAGTGACTATGTAAAGGAGCACCCCCAGGGTCTGGAGGGCCATGCGGAGAGGAGCCCCCACAGCCAGCCCTGCTGGGGCAATGGGGGAGGCACAAAGCTCTCCAACTGTGTCCTGGACAAAGCTCCTCTGGCTGCCCCAGCTGGGGGCTCTGCCTAGATCTGTCTCGGGAGCTGGAAATCTCCGGTGAGCAGGCCACCAAGCAGGGAGAGTAAGGGTATCTGGCTGGAGTCTTGAGAGACAAAGATGGCTAATGGGAAGGAACTGCAAATGCAGTGGACTGTGCTGAGAGAGGGAGAGGCCATGGGCTGGTCTGCAGGTGAAGCCCCGGAATTGAACTTGGTTAGATTGTTAAGGGGGGTCCCAGTTAGGCTCATCCTGGCAACAAGGTCAGGGAGACTTCTTGAGAGTAGTTGACGCCTTAGGTGGTACTTGCCGGCATGTGTTGAACTCTTAGCTGTGCCGGCCCCGTGCCATGCACTGCCTCACCTGACACCCAGAGCTCCAGTTATCTTGGAAAGCACGTACCACATACCAGGCACTTCTCTTTAAACTGGTTATCTCTAGCATCGTTGTGACAGCTCTGTGTGGCTGGTACAGTCTTGTCATCATCCCCATTTTACAGATGAGGAAACTTAGGCATAGTCTTAGGTCACAGTTTACACCTGGTCTGGCACCATCATCTGTGCTTTTGATGCTGTCATTGTTTTTACTTTTATTATTTATTTATTTATTGAGACAGAGTCTCACTCTGTTGCCCGGGCTAGAGTGCTATGGCATCATCCTAGCTCACAGCAACCTCTAACTCCTGGGCTCAAGGGATCCTCCTGGCTCAGCCTCCCGAGTAGCTGGGACTACAGGCATGCACCACCATGCCCGGCTAATTTTTTCTGTATATTTTTATATATAGAAAATATAAATTGGCCAATTAATTTCTTTCTATTTTTAGTAGAGACTAAATCTTGGACTTTTCAGCCCCCATAACTGTGAGAAATAAATTCCTTTTCTTTATAAATTATCCAGTTTGGGGTATTCTGTTATAAGCAACAGAAAATGGACTAAGACATTTGCTTAGCAAAGGGCTGAGCTGGAACCTGGACCTTGCGCTTGGGGATTTGGTCCAACACTAGGTGACTGATCTGTGAGTGACAATTCTATAGGTGTGAGGGCCTTTTAACCACTGCTAGGTTTGATTGAGACCGGGTGGCTGACCCACTGTTTGGGACCTGGTCATTTCCTGGGAGCTTAAGTCCATTGGAAAGCCCTTTGACCTTAGTATTCTTTGAAAACATGGTGAACAAAAAGGTCCCTCTTCCTTATCATTGGACTGGAAGTGCTGGTGGCAATGGGATGAAAGGTGAAGCAGGAGTGGGTGGGAGGTAATGAAAGAAAGTGGCAACAGGCCTTAAGTTTCCTGGTGCTACTGCAGGCTGTGTGACCTCGTGGTTCCTTGGAGACATCTTGGTAAGTCCCCTGCCCATCTCTCTGGACCTGTGATGGATGATGGACTGCAACTGATGATGGACTGACACAGGACTATATCTGCGGTTGATGATATCTGCAAAGTTCAGGGTTTTCTCCTCTTAGTGTAATTTTAATGTTTTCAGGAAGGTGGAACAGCCAGATGGGTGTGTAATCCACCCCCACCCTCTAGCCAAACCCAGGAAAACGTACCCCTCTGACTCAGGAATCATAATTTTGAATTTTTAGGCTGACAGCATCAAGTATAACGGAACAGGGAACTGTGCAAAAACTGTGAATTCAGATAATACGCGATTGGCAGCTGCCCCCCAGCCCCAGAAGCCCTGGCTGGCCGTGGAGGCCTGACAGTGACCATCGTGCAATCTCTGCATTTTACGCTTTTCAGCTTTTTGTGTCTCATTTATGTATCACCAGACTGATCTCCCCATGGAGACTCTAAATTCCTGTTGTCAATAGCAAGGCATCTTTTTCCCAGCACTCCTGCTATTAAAACGATAGCTCATTCTTCTCTGATTGTGTCTTTCCCTGACCACAGAGGTGACACGTCCTGTTACTTGTTTATTGATGAATTTGCTCTACTGCAGGGGTTCTCACCTGGCAGCAATTTTGCCCCCTGCCCCCCGAGGACATTTGGCTATGTCTGGAGACCTTTTTGGTTGTTAGAACTGGGCTGGCATGGAACGGGTAGAGACCAGGGATGCTGCTAAACATCCCACGATGCACAGGACAGCCCCCTACAGCAAAGAACGATCAGGTCTAGAGTGTCACTAAGGCCAAGGTTGAGAAATCCTGCTCCACTCTGCATTATTGGTAAGATTTTTTTGCCTTAAAAAAATCAATTTAAGATGCTCTCGACCTGTGATTAGGCATTAGCCTTTTATCTCTCATCTGCATTGCAACTATTTCCCCGAAACCTATCCCCTTTTAGTTTTGTTTATGGTATCTTTTGCCACACGCACAAAAAATTAGTGTAGTCAAATGTGTCTTTCATTTTGATTATAGCCTCTGAATTTCCTGTCGTGCTTGAGGTGTTCCCTACCCTTGTTACTGCATATCATTTTCTATTTCTGCTGCTATTAAGACTTACATTGTTCTATTCTCTAATAGAACATTTACTAGAACCCATAATAGAGGGTGGGGTGGCATTTAATCTACCTGGAAGTGATTTTTGTCAATGGTGGGAGGTGAAAGTCAAAATATATTTTTTTCCAGGTAGAGAGCCACTTGTGTTTTTACCATATCTTGGCACTGAATTAAAATCCCACCTCTGTCCTGCATTAGCTGTGCACATACGCACTGAGTTGCACACTCACTTATTCCTGGGCTCCGTCATCTTTTCCAGGCACTGCCTCCCTCCCTCCAACCTGTTTTCCAGTCAGGCCTGAGCTTAAGACCAGTAGATCTTACTTACACGGCACAAAGGCCACTTCTCACCTCTGTTCTTTTTTTCCCCTCTAAATAATTTTTGGGGGCAATTTCAGGCATTTATTCTTCCCTTTTATTCATTCTTAGGTGCCCACATAGAAGTAAGGGAAACTTCTCCTAACTCCCAGACTGGGCTCTGGGTTTCCCTTTGTGCTTTGACTAGGATTGTCATTAGACACTGGTTGTGGGGTCCCTCCTCCTGCCACACGCGCCCCATGCCATGTCCTGGCACTGACACAGTGCCTGGCACGTGGCTGGTGCTCACTAGGTATTGGCTGAGTGAATGAACAAGTGAATGATGCAGATCTTTTTTTAAAAAAACATTGATTTTATTTCTTGTGTTGTTTCGAGTATAGGGCAGTCAGAGGTCAGTTTAGTCTTTGTCATTGCTGAGGTGTGGCCTTGGATAGTTGCTTCTCTCCTCTGCCTCAGCCTTCTTACTTGTAAAACTGAACCTGGTGAGCTCTGAGTCTTTATACCAATACAGTCATAAAATTTAATTTTAAATATTTTTTTTAATTCAGGAAGGTGCCCACAAAGGCAAATGTGCCAAGGGTTCATGAAAGTCATAATGTGACCCCGTTAAACACAGCCCAAATTGGTGATGTAAATAACTGGCATTAGGAGCATAGCAGGCCCAGACAGAGTGGAGACGTGGGGAGAATAGAACAGCCACGTGTCCGGGGATTGCCAGAAATAAGGACGCACAGACTGAAGATGGGAGTGGGAGACCGTCCTCTGGGATGTTCCAGAGGACACCCAGCTCTGAGTTGGCACCATGGAGCAGAAAAGAACAACGGGCAGAGAGACCTGGGTTCCAGGCCTGGCTGTACCTCCTGCTACCTGTGTGAGTGCAGGCTCATCACTTAGCCTCTAAGAGCCTCACTGCTCATCTGGGAAACAGTAGCAATGATACCCCATTCATAGGACAGTCATCCAACACATGTTTATTAAATACCCGCTGTATTCCAGGCACTGTTCTAGGTGCTAAATACACATGACAGTGCACCCCAGCACACCCAGTCCAGTGCCTGGCACATAGTAGCTCCTAACTAAACATTTGTTGAATGAATGATTGGAAAACAGGTCAGAGGGAGGGAGTACCAACAATAAGTAAGTGAATACATAGTATGTGTGTGTGCATATACATATAATGATAAACATGAACATATATCAAATGTGAACTGTAATTACAAAGAAAGTAAGAAGGCACCAGGACTGAAAACGACAGGACACAGTGACAGAGAAGATGCTGGGGCTTGGGGAGCAGGGCAGGAGCATCTGCTCAGACGGAGCTTTCAGGGCAAGCGGGGCCTGACGCAGGACTGATGACAGATGACGGGGAGTGGTCCCGGCCCTACCCCCAGCCCATGTCCTTGCGGGTTGCAGGCATCCAGCCGGCGCTCTGGAGCAGGGAGGACGTGCTGCACTGGCTGCGCTGGGCGGAGCAGGAGTACTCTCTGCAGCGCATCCTGGAGCACCGGTTCCAGATGAACGGCCGCGCCCTCTGCATCCTCACCAAGGACGACTTCCGGCACCGCGCCCCGGGCTCAGGTCAGGGAAGCTCACTGGCCCTCCCCGAAACGTTCTGATGGGAGCCCTGGGAGGCCAGAGGGACCCAGGGAGGGAGATGGAGGGGGTCTTCCTTAGGGAATCGAGCTCACATCCCTGCACGGCAGATGCCCCTCTGCCCTTAAATGTCTGCCTGGTGGTTCCCAGCCAGAGCTGGCCTTGGCGAAGGGGCCAGTTCGGCTGCTTGTTGCGGAGCTGTAGGGGCCTGTCCTCTCTCTCCCTCTCCCCCGAGCCTTGCCTGTGCCCTTGTCTCCTCTTCCATTTCCACCCTCCCACCTCCCACACCCCCCACATCTATCAATGTTAAAACAACCACCACCACCAGGGAAAGATCCAAAATTCACGCACACTGAGGTATAAATGACTGATAACAGCAAAAGCCTTCACCCCCTGAGTTTTTAACCGGAAACTAGGTCTGGTCTGAGGTCAAGGGAACGAACGTCCCGTGATGGTGTTTCCGCAGCACAGAGTTTGGCCGGGGGGAGCGGGTGGGTGGGGGGCAGCACAGCACTTCTGAGTCTCTGGAGTCACTTCCCATGCTCTCTGCACCTGTGTTCAGGAGGCGCTTCATGTTTGTGCTGTTTGGTATCTTTTTCTTAAAAATACACTCATGTTTTCTGTGTAGCCCATCTTTTGGCCAAGCAAGCCCATGGCGTTTGTGGCAAAGAGATTTCCTTAAATATTCTGGTTCACTCCTTTTCTCTACCAAGCCCGCAGCCAGTCCATGTCACACCCCAAGTCCTGGCACTCACTTTCCCCTATGAGCCTCCGCCAGTGGCTGTTGGGACATTAGTCCCTCTGGTCCTTGGATTTAAGAGCTCTGGGGTGCGGTGGGGGCGGGCAGGGACACACAGGCAAGGCTTCAGTCTTCCCACACAGCCGTGACAGTCCTGCTCAGAGGCGACGCTGGGGAGCAGGTGAGCTTGGGTCTGGTTCCCATCATGCCCGTGTCTGTCTTTCCTGCTCCCCACAAGCACCTCTGGTCCTCGAGTGCCCTTACCCTGCTGGCTGCCCAGGGATCCCCCCTCTTTCCTGCCCTACCATCAGCACCTCAGCCCAAAGGTGTGACCATGGACAGGGCCTGATCCTGCCTTGTAGGAAGAGGCTAGGACTGTTTTGCTCCTTAGAAAGCTGGGGCAGCCTTTTCATAAAGCTTGGGAATCCCACGAGTCTTAAAAAAACTGTCACTGCCCCCAAGGACATGAGGTACAGTTGTACAGTCTGTGCACTGCACACAGGCCCTCAGCCGGGGGTGTGTGGGGGCTGCCTCTGCAAGCTGTGCCCTGGAGGTGGCTGCATCCTGGGCAGGAAGGGATGGCTTTCTAAAATGCTTCCACCAGGGGCGACACGGGCGCAGCCCATCAGCAGCCCCAGCCTCCTGCAGCTGCAGCGAGAGCCCGACCTCCACCGGCACAGGCTGGTGCAGACCCTCACCCTGAGGGGACCGCAGGGGAACGAGGCTGGCCCTCCCCTCCCAGCCTGCTCAGCGGCCTGCCCTCCCCTCCGCCCACCCCAGGTGACGTCCTGTATGAGCTGCTCCAGTACATCCAGACCCAGCGGCGAGCCCTGGTGTGTGGGCCCTTTTTTGGAGGGGCCTTCAGGCAGGAGATGTGCACCCAGCACCCCTCCAGTGCCCCAGAAGGGGAAGGTGAGGAAGCTCTTCGTGGAGCTCTGAGCGCCTCAAATGAGCCTCACTGGGCGGGCAGGGCTTCCTCCTGGTGAAGCAAGGAAAGAGAGCAGGTGTGGGCGGAGCTGCTCCCTCCCGGCCTGGGCACTCCTGGCAGCCCTGTCTGCCGCAGCCCTCCCGCCGCATCTCCCCACTGCTCTGCGGTCCTCTCCGGCAAAGCGTTGTCCATATCATGTCTGTTTCCTCTCCTGATCTCTCCATGGAAACCGTTCTTGTCAGGGTCTCCAGGGACCTGAACATAGGGATGTCCGTGTCCACACTCAGTCCTTATTCACTGTGACCTCTCACAGCTTGTGACCCAGTGGGTCATCCCCCACCCCCAAACTCTTTCTCCCCTTGGCTTCCAGGACACCCCGCTCACCTGGGTCTTCTCTATCCCCCTGGTCTTCCCTTTTCCATCTCCTTTTCTGGTTTCTCCTCTTCTCCCCACTTCTAAATGCCGAGGTACCCCAGGGTCAAGGGACCTCTCGTATTCTCTGTCTGCACTCAGACCCCGGGTGATCTCATCTCGTCCCGGGTGTTAGACACCATGAGGTGCCAATGATTCCCATATACGCATCAACCTCCAGATTCCAGACGTGCCCCCCGCACTGCCTGCCTCACTCCTCCACTGGGATGGCCCCAACAGCCCTAACCCACACACCCCCCTCCTCTCCCAGTCCCCATCCCAGCAAACCCCGGCTCCATCTTTCCAATTGCTCAACCAAGACACTAGACTCATCTTTGATTCCTCTTTTTCTCCCCACCCTCATCCCAACTGTCCACAAATCCTTGTTGGCTCTATCTTCAAATTCATCCAGAATCCAGCTGCTTCCAGTATTCCACTGCAGCCCCAGGTCCAGCCCCCATCGCCTCCGCAGAACCTCCTCACTGGTCCGCTCACCTCCGCTCTTGACCTCGTGCGGTCTGTTCTCAACACAGCGGCTAAGTCAAGTCAGTCCTCTGCTCAGAGTCCTCCAGTGGTTCTCTTCTTACTCAGAGCCATGGCCACAGTCCTTACAATGACATCCTGCCCCCACCCTCCCTCCCAGCCCTCTCCCCGTTGCTCATGCTGATCCAGCCACTGAAGCCTCCTTGTTCTTTGAACAAGCCTGAGATAACTCCTGCCTCAGGGCCTTTGCACTTGCTGTTCCCTCTGCCTGCATTCTCCCTTCTGTTCTAGACACCCACGTAGCTCACACCTCTGCCTCCTGCAGGTCTCTGTTCAAATGTGACCATGTCAGTGAGGCCTGACTGACCTGTCTCTAAAATTGCAGCCCTGCCACTTTCACGATCTCTCTCTCTGCCTTATGGCGCTTTATTTTTTTCTCCCAATATTATATACTGTTTCTATTTCCTTTCTTATGTTAATCATCTACCCACCCACTAGAATGTAAGTTCCCCAAGGGCAGGGGCTTTTTTGGGCTCAGTGATGTGTCCTCAAGATTCTTAGAACAATGCCTGGTTCATAGAAGTTTCTCAATCAATATATATTGGGCAAATACAGGGGACACTGGATACAGGGCACTGGGTCCCAGACCCAGCTCTGTCACCTGCAGGCTTTGCAGCCAGTTTCACAGATGAGGAAACAGGCTTGAGAGGTTAAGCCACTTGTCCAGGGGCCACAGTTAGCACCTGGGCTGCTGGCCGTCACGCCCTGCCCTCCTCTCCCTCCCTGACCTCTAACCAGGGGCTGGGTGGAGGCAGAGCATTAGGGGTGCTGCCCCAGGGGCTCCCAGGCTCACCATCAAGGGGGCTGGGGTGGGGGAGGCTTGGGGCCCACGGAATCAACATGCTCACCCTCCCGCAGGCGGGGCTGGGCCGTTTCGGGCGGCCCACGGGAGGGGCCTCCTGCAGCAGCCGTCGGACCCCGGGCTTGTCAGCCCCTTCAGCCACCTGGATGCCCCCGGCCTGGCCAGGCTGCTCCTCGGCAGGAGGGAGTCCCTCAGCTTATCTCACCGTGCAGAGCTCAGCTGCGGGACCAAGGGGGTCTGCTCCTTCCCCACGGTGCCAGAGGCCCCCACGGACGGCAGGATCGCCAGTGAGTCGGAGACTGATGGGGGGGAGGTGTGGTGAGGCCAAGTCCCAGAGGGGTCATGGTGGCAAGGACCAGGGTTGTTTTGCCTAGATGATGGGGGATTTGTACTGGGGGAATTGGGGGTGAGTGGGCTGACCATTTCACAGATAAGGAAACCAAGGCACAGAGAGGTTAAGTAACTTCCCCAAGATCACCCAGCACTGGTGGAGTTGGGATGTGAACGCAGGCAGTCTGGCTCCAGAGCCTGAGCTCTAACCAAATAATACACTTCCACTTTGCATTCATTGTTAAAGGATTGATTAACAGACGGACAACCAGACAGACTGACAGATCAGCTGCCCAACTTTCGGAAGCATGTTTTCTAGCATGGTGGGGCCACCACAGAGGGGGCAGGAGCCTGGCATCTGGGTTGAAAATAACTGGCAATCACTAAAAACACAATTATTGGCCCAACACATAAAAGTGATAAATACTTGAAGCGATGGATACCCTAAAAACCCTGACTTGGTCGGGGCTTTTACATTCTATGCATGTACATACATTCTGTGCATGTAACCAAATGTCACACGTACCCCATAAACACGCACAAGTATTATGTATCAGTTAAAAAGCACAATTATTGGATCTGTTTAATTGTAGCGCTGACATTCTTGGGGCTCTCACTGTACACCAGGCACTGTGCTAAGGGTCTTGGTCTGCTGTGTTCCCACCCTCGCACCACCCCGCGCGAGGGGCTGTGGCTCAGAGGAGGCTGGCTGACTCGCCTGGAAGGGCCGGGCCGGCAGGCCCAGGCACTGGGAGTTAAGATCACAGTTGCTCCCGGATCCCGCTGCCACCTGCCCTGCATAAAGGCACGTTCGTTCGCTGTTCCCGAGCCTCCCCTGTAGGGGCTTGGGAGGATGGGTGTGACAGTGATCAGACGTCAGGGGGCTGAGCGACTGGGCAGGGGCAGAGAAGGACCGAGGCCCATTCACGACCCGTGGGCCCCCTGCCTGCTCTGTCACGAAGGAGCCTGGCCTTGCTGGGTTCGACTCCCCGCCTGCCTGACTCTTATGGACTTGGCCACTTCAGACATCCGGACCTCTCCGAGCCCGTTTCCTCACCTCTTCCTGGGGATAAAGGTAGCCACTTCCTAGAGTTGTGTGGACCGAAGGAGACCCCATAATTGGCTGTTTCTGTTAATACCATCATCTGCACCACCCTGCTGGCGCTCCCAGGGCCCTGGCCTCGAGGTCCCTGAGAGCACCTTTCTAGCATCTGTCCTCATAGCTCCAATAAGGCTGCTGCACCCCTGTGCTAAATTGCAGACTGCCGGCTACTGTGGGATTATGTGTATCAGCTGCTCCTGGACACCAGGTATGAGCCCTACATCAGGTGGGAAGACGAGGACGCCAAGATCTTTCGAGTTGTGGATCCAAATGGGCTCGCCAGACTCTGGGGAAACCACAAGGTGAACCTGAGCCAGCAGGCGAAATAATGGTCTTAACATTTCCAGAAGAGAATAGAGCATGGGGTCAGAGTGGACCCCTCAGCACCAGGAGACAGTCCTCAACTGATGGGGCCTTCACCAATAGCCTCAGAAGTGCCAGGATCATTTTATTTTGGGAGATACTCAGTGACAGGCAGTTATCTCTTATGGGTGGGGAATGTCCTTGAAACTCAATAATTGTGCCTTCTGATTGCTTAATCTTACCTTTGCTTAACATTTGAGGCTTTCAAAGCATGTTTCCATGAATTGCACAATGAATGCTGTGGGTGGTTGGGCCCGATGAGGAAGCTGGGACAGAAACCCAGGTCTCAGGCCCCACAGGAGCATCACATGTCACGGCCGGAAAGGCTTGGGAATGACTGAGGCAGATGATGGGGAATGACTACACCTAGACGGGTGTCTGCTAGGTGATCTTAGGTGGTTGACCCCAAATTCTCATAATGAAGTATTTATTTTCAAACTAGGATTTAAAAATGTTACTACTATTCCTATCTCATGATTTATAGTAGTAATGTAAAGAATGTGTCCTTTTTAAAGTATAAAGAAGTTTAACTAAAAAAAAAATAGGTCTTTTGATGAAAACTATTAAGAATAATGGCAATCAGCAATTTATAGCATTTCCTAAAATGCAGTCGTGTCTGATTGCTTTACTTGTATTAAGTCATTTAATCCTCCCAGCAACCTTGTGAGGTAGGTATTATTGGATGCAGAAACTGAGGCACAGCGAGGGTTAACAACTTGACCCAGAGTTTACTTCCCCTCCTGGACCACACAGCTCCACTGTGTATTACGTTGCTCTTAGCAGTGCTGGTGGCCGAAAAGATGCAAACAACTGAAGTTTGGGGTTACTTATCTGGTCCAATCCCCATATCACAAAGGGAGGGAGATGCCCAGAGAGCAGCAATTCCATTTAATGAGCACATACTACACGCCAAGCACTGTGCTAAGTGGCTTCATGGATTAGCTAATTCAATCCTCAAAAGAAACAGGAGAGACAGATGCTCTATTTCTCCTTATATAGCTGGGAAAACAGCCTCAGAGAGGTAAGGAAACTTGTCCAAGGTCACACAGCTGCCACGTGGTGGGGCTGGGGCTTAATGCCGAACCCCAGGCTCTTTGCTCTAACCGTGCACTGCCTACACCCCACGGACAGGAAAAAAGACCTGGCCAAAGTCACACAGCTGGTGGCACGGCCATCTGTGCCACCCCACTTTGCTATCTCTCTGATTGCATTCCCCACAAATGGATATACTAGTTACTGCTTGTGACATTTGCTATTTGAAAGTGACATACAGTTCACTCCCACCCTATAGTCTCAGCTGGGTAGGTGAGAAAACGTCCTGTTATTTCTTCCCCAACCTTCCCCTGCCTTTCCCCTTCCAAACTCTAGCAAGCTCTTATAAACCTCACAGAACCCTGGTCAGAGGGGCGCAAGAAGCCACCTGGTCCACCTGCTCCCTTCCAGATGTAGAAAACGAGTCCTGGAAGAAGCAGGGTGTGGAGTGGGGGCTGACGTGGGGCTGCTTTGCGTTCCAGAACCGGGTGAACATGACCTATGAGAAGATGTCCCGTGCCCTGCGCCACTATTATAAGCTGAACATCATTAAGAAGGAGCCGGGGCAGAAAC
>VBSM01000361.1:4894030-4916469 GCA_008086735.1 Cheirogaleus medius | reverse complement strand
TATGGAGATACCTTAAAGCGATACAAGTAAATCTACCATTTGATCCAGTAATCCCATTACTGGGCATCTACCTAAAAGAACAAAAAACACTCTATAAAAAAGACACCTGCACTCGAATGTTTATAGTAACACAATTCACAATTGCAAAGATGTGGAAACAACCCAAGTGCTCATCGATACATGAATGGATTAATAAAATGTGGTGTATGTATACCATGGAGTACTATTCAGCTATAAGAAACAATGATCTAGCACCTCCTGTATTTTCCTGGCTAGAACTGGAACTCATTCTACTAAGTGAAGTATCCCAAGAATGGAAAAACAAGCACCACATGTAGTCACCAGCAAATTGGTTTCACTGATCACCACCTAAGTGGACATACAGGAATAACATTTATTGGGTGTCGGGCAGGTGGGAGGGGGAAGGAGGGGATGGGTATATACATACATAATGAGTGCAATGCGCACTGTCTGGGGGATGGTCACGCTTGAAGCTCTGACCCGAGGCGGGGGGCAAGGGCAATATACTTAACCTTAACATTTGTACCCCCATAATATGCTGAAATAAAAAAAACTGTAACAGCATTATTTTTACATGTAATGCTTTAATTCATCAGGAAATTATTTTCTGGGCATGGTATAAAGTGTGGATCTAAACTGATCCTCTCCCACCCTCTAGCCAATTTCTCCAACACCATTTGCTGCCCAATCTACTTCTTTTTATTGGTTTGTGAGCTTTCTTACTCACACATGAAATGCTTGTATTATTTGAAATGGTTTCAGAGCTATTTTTTCCCCATTGACTTGCCTATTAACTGTTGTTAATGCAGCATTTTTACTTCCTTAGCTTCATAATACATTTAATAAGTAGCAGAGAAAGTTGTGTCTCTTCCTCTTCCCAATTATTTTTTTTCCAAAAATTTTTTAGTAATCTTACTTGTTAATTTTCCAGGCGAAACACAGCCAGGGAATTTCATCCATTTCTAAATTCTAATTGTGTTAAATTCTACTAGAATTTCAATTGGAAGAGTGGTAAGCTATGAATTAACCAGGAAGGAACTGAAATTTTTTTCGTAAGTTTTCCATTTAAAAATGTGGATTTTTAAAATATTTACTCAAATCTTCTTTTATATCTCTCGTAGATGTCACACATTTGTTTTTATGGGTATTTGGTGTGTTTTTAAATTGCTATTGTGGATGGACTATTTTCTGCTGTCACATCTTCTAGCTGGTTATATATTAATAGAAATAAATGGAAAATATTTAGTAATTAATAATTAATAATATTATTTACTAAATATTTAGTACATAATATTTAGTAAATAATAGTAAATGGAAACATTTGACTTTTTAACGTATATTTCTTTTGCAGACAGGCTCTTCTGTGTTATTAATTCTAAAAGTTTTTAGTTGATCCCAATTTTCTAGAAGTGCAATTGTAATTTTGCAAGTAATAATAATTTTGCCTTTATCTTTATTTCTACTTCTACTTCTATGTAGCTATATATATATTTTTTAATTGTGGTAAGAACAGATAACATGAGATCTACCCTCTTAGCAAACTTTTAAGTGTACAGGACAGTATTGTTAATGATGAGCACAATTTTGTACAGCAGATCTCTAGAACTTACTCATCTTGCACAGCTGAAACTTTGTATCTGTTGAAGAGCAACTTTCTATTTCCCCCTCTCCTATCCCCTGGCAGCCACCATTGTACTTTCTGTTTCTATGAGCCTGACTATTTTACATATCCCATGCAAGTGGAATCATTAAGTATTTGTCCTGTGCCTGGCTTATTTCATCTAGTTCTCAAGGTTTATCCATGTTGTCACACGTGGCAGGATTTCCTTCTTTTTCATGAATGAATAACATTCCATTGTGTGTATACAAGACATTGTCTTTATCTCTCCATCTGTCAATGGACTTTTAGATTGTTTCTACATCTTGGCTGTTGTGAATAATCATGCAATGAACATGGGAGTGCAGTTACCTCTTTGAGATTCTGATTTCAATTTTTTTCTGATAAATATCTGGAATTAGGATTGCTAATCCATGTAGTAATTCTATTTGTAATTTTTTGAGAAACTTCCATACTATTTTCCATAATGACTGCACCATTTTACTGCCCATCTACCTATCGACTTTTTGTTACTTCTTTTATTTCTATCTCATATCTTATTGCATTGGTCAGCAATTTTAAAAACAATGTTAAATAATTATGAGATAATTGGTTTTCTCTTTTCCATAGGAATACCTCTGGTGTTTCACTATTGTGTATGATGTTTGTAAATGTAAAAGATTTATTATTTTCTTGTTTGCTTTTGTTTTGTTTTTGGGTTTTTTCAGAACCTCTGGTGCAGTTCATTACGTAACATCATTGGCCCATGCAAGGCCAATGTATGTGTCATGTGTGTGTTTATCCCATGTCTTCCTCTCCCAAAGTAACCCTTCTTATGCATTTAATGCGTATCTTTTTGTGTGTGTTCTTACAATTAGGGCATTGTTGTTTTGCATGTTTGTATTTTTAGTTTACAGAAATGTTACTGGGTACATCTCATTCTGTTTCTTGCTTTTTTTTCACTAAACACTATATTTTTAGGATATTTCCACATTGCTATATGTTCGCCCAGTTGGATGCCTCTAACATGTACATAATTCTCCAGGGTGCACATCCACTACATTTTCTCTATCCCTCTCCTAGGATCTTTCAACTCCCTGCAACCACAGATTTGTGCTGCCGTGGACATTTATACAAGTGCCCTTCAGGAGCTGTGTAAGAATTTCTTTGGAACATGTATCTAGGAGTGGAATTGCTGGATCCCGAAAATACATACACCAATTTTGATTAATAGTGCCTGTTTTCCAGAATGTCTGCATCAGTTTTTATACCTGCTCCCCCCACCCAACCAGTGCACAGAAGGTCCTATATCCCCATGGGTGACCTGGCAACACATCATAGCCATACCTGAAACCTGGTTTTAAAAAAACTGGCATTATAGGAAACCTGCCCTCACTCCCACTCCCTAGGGGCAACCAGTCTCAGTTCATTTGTTTTCATTCTTTCTAGTGATTACTTTCATTAATCTAAATAATATTTTGCATATTATTTAAGATAAATCATTTTATCATGGAAAAGAAATTTCCTTCTATGCCTAGTTTTTAAAATTTCCATCAGAATTGCATATAGAAGTTGTCAAACATTTTTGTTTGAACCTATTGATGTGGTTCCCTATAGTCACAGTTTCCTAATCTTAAATTAATCTTAATTTAGATTTCCTAAAGTATAGTCTTCTGAGTTGTGGATGGCTAAATCATTTCATGCACTTTCAAGTTTACTGCTTGCTCTTAAGACGTACTGTGTAGCGCTGCTTTAAGTGATCCTGCTGCATCCCTGAAAATGACCTGGAAAACTCAAAGCATTTGATTCTCAGTATCAATCAGAGTCAGCAAACTGGCCTGTCACCTGTTTTTGTATGTCCCCAAAGCCTTTAAGAATGTTTTTTACATTTTTAGATGGTGGGAAAAAAATTTTTTTAAGACAAGGTCTTGCTCTGTCACCCAGGCTGGAGCCCAGTGGCACTGACACGGGAAAGTGACTTTCAGTGCTCGGAGCTTCTTGAGGTCCAAGTGGGTCCTTGGCTTCATGCAAGAAAGAATTCAGGAGCGAGCTGACAGCATGACGTGAACGTGAGAGTTATTCAGAAACTACAGAAAGTCGACTCCACGGAGCAGAGGCTAGATCTCCCTGCAGAAGAGAACCAGCCTCTTGGTTCCTGTTGCCTTTCTATTTGAGCTACGGCTTAATTACAGGCTAAGCAAGGAGAGGAATATCGATGGCAGGGCTGGTGTTTCACCTTCTGGGTTCTAAGGGTTGGAACTTACCCTGCCTCCATCCTATTTTGTTTGTTTGTTTTGCTCTGATTTAGAGTCACAAAACCCATTGTGTTTTGATCAGGGTCATTTGAAACTTTGGTTTGAGTCTTCCTGACTCAGGCAATGGCGCAGCTACGCCCAAAGCAATGCCCAATGCAGTACCTGCCAGTTCCCTGTCTCAGCATGGTCATAGCTCATAGCACACAGCAAACTCAGACTCCTGGGTTCAAGTCATTCTCCTGCCTCAGCCTCCCAAATAGCTGATACTGCAGGTATGTGCTACCATGCCCAGCTAATTTTTATTTTATTTTTTGTAGAGACGGGGTCTCACTCTATTGCCCAGGCTAGAGTGCCATGGCATAAGCCTAGCTCACAGCAACCTCAAACTCCTGGGCTTAAACGATCCTCTTGCCTCAGCCTCCCAGGTAGCTGGGACTACAGGAGGGCTGTACCATGCCTGGCAAATTTTTTCTATTTTTAGTAGACAGAGTCTTGCTCTTGCTCAGGCTGGTCTTGAACTCCTGACCTCAAGTGATCCTTCCGCCTCGGCCTCCCAGAGTGCTAGGGTGACAAGCATGAGCTACCATGCCCGGCCAGGTTGAGCACCTTCTGAATGCTGAGCACAAGGCTAGGTTCTGAGGATACAGAGGAAAACAGGAGGATCCCTGTCCTGAAGCTGCTCACGGTCTAGTGAGAAAAGCAGACAGATAGAAAAATAATTCTGCAAGTATGAAGAGTGTCTGCTCTGCCAGGTCTGAGGAAGGCTACTCCATCCCCAGCCCTCCTCCCCCGCAGCACCTGGTCACTTTCCCAGCTCCCTTGCAGCTAGGACTGGACATATCGCTCAGTTTTGGCCAATGAGACATAGGGGAGGTCTGCTGAGCAATGTCTGGCAAACTCTTCAGATTAAAGGTGATGCCACAAATGACACCATCACTGTCCCCCTCTTGCCTGCCCTTGGATGGGATTGTGATGGTGGCACAGTGGGGTCTGGGCAGCCGTCTTGTGCTTGTGCGGTGGTGAGCGTCTGGACAAACGTGTCCTCGATGGCACCGTCGAGCTGCCACACCAAGCCTGGAGCTACCTACCTTCGGGGACTCCAAATTATGACATCATTACAAGTCGTTATTGCCTAAACCAGTGGTTCTCAACTGGGGTGATTTTGCCTCCAGGAGACATTTTGATTTTTCTCTAGTGGGAAGGGTACCACTGTCATCTAGTGAGTAGAGGTCAGGGATGCTGCTAAACGTTCTACCATGCACAAGACGTCCCCTGTGTCATGGTTTGGAGACAAGGGCAGGTTTTAATCTGCCATTTACTAGCAGAATCATTTAAGCATTTTATTTTATAATGTATTCTTTATAAACATCATTGTGGGGGTAAACATAAATAATGTGTTGTAGAGGTTCTTAGCGTGGGCCATTTCGCCCCCTGTAGGGAGCAGCCGTGTGGCCCTGTCCAGTGTCAAAGCCTCGGCTTTTCCACTCCATCGGGAAGGTCACCTGAGTTGCCCACTTGCAGCGGGGACCCAGGAACAACTGAGAGAGGGGAGATTCTGGGAGCCAAGGGAAGCCACTAGAGGGACAGGAAGAGTCACGAGGCCAGGCAGCCTGGAGGGGCTTGAGATCCATGGAGCAGTTCAGGCACAAGACTTGAATCAGTCGTTTTATACAGCAACCAAAAGAATGTTCTGAGACTACTTTCGGGCCAGGGACTTTGGTCCTTGGTCCTGACAGGGATTGGCAGAGGGTAAAGTCAGAGTCTTCCCGATACCACTCACTGTGGGGAGGAGCAAGCGCCTGGAGGCTCGGTGGGTCGGATCCCCCAAAGCCCGGTGGGGCCGGACCTAGAGCTGGCAGGTGCCAGGCAGAGGGCGGCCTGCAGGGAGGGCGTGTCCGCCCGCGCCAGCCTGCTCTTTGCTCCGGGATTTCCATATGTAAATGGTTTTGCCAGGATGGGGGCAGGTTTCTGGGAAGCAGGGTTCCACACGCAGAGAGGTTGAGTGTCCCTAGTGAAAATTCTTCTCTTAGATTTGTCACTCAGAACTGCCACACCCAGCACTCCTGGGATAGGGCCTTCTCGTCACAGGTCTCCACTCGATTCCTTCATTTTCACTCCAGACCACGGCTATCTTCTGTGTCCCGTGTTGTGTGCCCAGGCCACACAGGAGGGCCTTTAGTCTTTCTAAACAAACATACAGACTCTCAGGGAAAAAAATTGTCACCATTTTGCGAATGTGCCACTCTTCATTCATTTTCCTGTTAATGGGCGTTTGAGTCGTTTTAAGTTTTTGAGTGTCTGCCTATTCCAAATAGCGTGGATATAAACACTGGTGAGCGTCGTGTGAGCAGAACGCGTGTCTGCCCTTCTGCTGCGCACAGAACTACGAGTGGACCCGCTGGGTCGTGGGTAGGGGTCTGTTCAGCGTTGGCAGAGAGCGCCAGCCAATTTTTCAAAGTAGTTGTACCATTTTTCACTCCTACCAGCAGTGCGTGAGAGTTCCGGTTGCCTTGTACCCTCTGACACTTGGCGTTGTCCGTCTGAGAAGTGAAACTCCAGCGACACACGGCAGCGTGGCTGCGTCTCGCAAACACGGAGTGGCAACAGCCAGACATGCAGGAAGGCACGCCACCGGCTTCCCACCTACATGCGGCCCCAACACGGGCGAGATCAGTCCACGCTGTCAGCCGTCAGGATGGTGGCAGTCATGAGGGCGCCAAGGGGCCTCTGGGGCCCCAGGAATGTTCTGTTTCTTGGTCTGGGTGCTGTTTACAGGGGTTCGTTCCCTTTGTGGAAATTCATCAGGCTGTATACTTACGATTGGTGCACTTTCTATATGTTATACTTAAACAGAAGTTTCAAGACATATTCTCTCTCCATCTCCCACTCTCCCTCCCTCTGCCACCTTCCCTCCCGGCAGTTGGCTGGGAACCGTCCTCATAGGGATCCCCTTCATGCCGTGTGACCAGAACAGTTGCGCAGGGCCTGCACTCAGAAAGGCCCAGCACTTGGTTTAGTGCTCTGCTGTCTTGAGATTCTTAACACTCTTTGAACAAGGGCCCTTTGTTTTCATTTTGTACAGGGCCTCATACATCATGCAGTCGGCCTGGCTATGGGACAGGCGGCTGCCAGAGTCTATCCCCAGATCCCCAGCCCAGGACAGGGTCCTTGACAGGCTCCCAGGACAGAGCTAGGCTGCCCCTGCGGCCCCCTGACAGGACAAGGTGTGGAATGGCCATAGCAGCGTGAAGATTGTCCCTCCTGGGGAGACCTGGAAGCACATGGCTGGGGCTGGGAGCGCTGGGTCCTGGGCAGGAGCCCGTCAGTGTCCTGCATGCTCCTGTCCTGCCCTTCCACCTGCTTTGTGCGTGATAAAATATGCATGACATAAAAGTCACTGTTTTAACCATTTCTATTTTTTTTTTTAAGACAGAGTCTGGCTCTGTTGCCCGGGCTAGAGTGCCGTGGCGTCAGCCTAGCTCACAGCAACCTCAAACTCCTGGGCTCAAGCGATCCTCCTGCCTCAGCCTCCCGAGTAGCTGGGACTACAGGCATGCGCCATCATGCCCGGCTAATTTTTTCTATATATTTTTAGTTGGCCAATTAATTTCTTTCTATTTTTAGTAGAGACGGGGTCTCGCTCTTGTTCAAACCTTGTGCGATCCACCCGCCTCGGCCTCCCAGAGTGCTAGGATTACAGGCGTGAGCCACCGCGCCTGACCTGTTTTAACCATTTTTAAGTGTACACTCTTTCGTAGTTCTGCACAACCACCTCCACCGTTCAGCTATCTCCAGAACTTTCTCATCCTCCCAAATGGAAGCTCTGTGCCCACTAAACACTAACTTCCCATCCCCTCCTCTTGCTTTTATGATTTTTTCTGTGTGTTTCTCTCTTCCCGGCTACTCTGTGGACCCCACGAGGGCCAGGCCGGGCTGGGCCTATTTACCCCTGAGTGAGAGAGAGCATGTGCCGTACACAGGGCCTGGAGGCAGTGCTTAACCCATACAGTTTCGAGAAGTAAATGAAAAATATAGAATATTGTTTCACTCTTGCTTGGAGGATGGGTCACTTCTTTGGCTAATAAGTTCTCTAAATTTAGTGCTGAGACAGTGTCTAGCACCCAGCCGGGTCTAAAACCAGTTTGTTGACCACATGAATGAAGATACTGGTCCTTTATTGAACATTTACCAAAGGCCAGGCACTGTGAATACACAGAAAGAACTCAGGAAAGTGCCTGCCACTCAATACATTTTCTTCCTGTTTTTATGGATCACCCCACTGGGTCCTACCATTGCCCTCTGAGGTGAGTGCTCGTTCCCTAAGTGAGAAGCAAGCTCAGAGACATCGTGTCCCCTGCCGGGAGCAGACAGCTCCAGTAGGGGCCGTCCCAAAGCTCACTGCTTCCGTCGTTGTTTTTCAATGTCTCTCTACCTTAATGAACCAAACAGGATTTTTAACATATTTTGCTTTCATTTAAACAAAACTAGTTTTTCTTTTCTGATTATAAGCACGAATGTACTCTCTGTAACAAAAAATCAGGCACTACAGAAAGTGGAAGTCTGGTTTTTTTAAGACTTCATACAGTGTTCTCCCCAGATCTTTGGCAACTCTGCCCAGGGGCAGCGGCACCTGGAAAACACGGCCCTTTCAGCTCTTCTTTCCAGGTTTTGTCTCCGGGTCAAGAAATGTATGTGTTCCATTGGGAGCTTTCTTTCTAGATCCTTCTATCCACACTGGTCTTCCGGGAGAACTGAGGGTGGGTGTAGGGGGTGATAAAACTAGTTCCCCCAACCTGCTTTTCCCATAAAGGCTTGTTTTCAATTCCACAGACTGGCCTCCCCCCAGCCAGGCCTGAGGTTTTTTCTGAGCATTGGTTTCTTGTTGGGGTTTGGGTGCAATAAGGAAGTTGTCAAGTGAAACTGTTTTTTTCCAGGGTAGCTGAGCTAAGTGTCCTATCAGTGGAAGAGGCGAGGTGGAGGCAAGTGCCTTGGCTGTCCGGATTGGCTGTCCATGAGCTCAGCTCCCGGGAGGTACGCTATATACGACCATATATATATGACCAAAGCATCTTCTGAGACACTCTGAAAATTACCAGCAGCAAATAGCAGCATCTTCTCCCTGGGAGATCTGGACCTGACCCCTCATCAGACAAAACTTCCAGCCAACAGGGAGCAGTGCCTAACACAGAGCCCCCTGCTCTGGGAATCCCAGCCCAGGGTGGCCCAGGACAGGAGCACCTTCCACGGTCTGAGGTTGGTTGAACAATACCCTCTCCCCTGGGCTCTGGGGCAGTGGGTAAGGTATCTTGGGGTCCTAAGAGAAGAATAGTCCTGGGAGTCAGATCCTGAGTCCAGTCCCAATTCCTGCTGGGCCCACCCTGGGCCTCAGTTTCCTTATCTCTAAAAAGATGGAGCCAGGTTCAATGACATGATCTCAACTAGGTGTTACTCGAAGAGCTCTCCACTAACTTGGTCTTAAAAGCTCCGTACGCAAGTCCCGATCCTGCTTATTAGCTGCCACCCTGAGCAAGGAACTTCACTTCCTTGGGCCTCAGTTTTCTCATCTGTAGAAGGGGGGCAACATTACATAGCTCACCTGCTAGTTTCCCTAAGGATGTCGTGGAGGCTGAGTTACAGACTTTATGTAAAGGTACATAGTAGAGGGACCCTCCAGGCAAATGGGAGGTGTTATTATTAGTGTAGTTGGATGAAAGTTCTGTGGTTTTTGAGGTTTTTGGAAGTTAGTCCAAGGACAGGAAGATCTTATGAAAAGAACTCTGGTGGCCTACTGCTCTCTCTGATGAGGATTTAAGGGGTTGCGGGCGTATAAGCCATTGCCCTGACTCACTCCGCATGCAGCATTGCACTGCCCGTGGTCCTGGGCAGAGGACACGATGGGTGGGGGTGGGGCACAGGTGTCTGTATCTGGGTACACGTGGACGTGGGACGCTGTGCACAGGTCACGGCAAGCACGTGTGCAGGTGTGAAATAGCATTCTCCGGCAGAGTGAAACAGCAGATTTGCTCCCCTCTAAGTCCATGTGCACACGCGTGTGTGTATCGGTGCTTACGTGAGGCCATTTGGTGTAGGAGAAGATAGGGTTTAGAATCTGGAGACGTGGATTCGAGTCTCCACCCTCTGCCTCTGGCTATGGGCCTCGGGCAAATCTCTCAGTGGTTCAGAGCCTCAGTCCCCCACTGCTGGCCCACGGCCAAGAGTAAATGGGAGAATGTAAACGAAAGGGCTCTCCGGATGCCTTGTGGCAGAGAAAGGTGAGCTGGTTTGTGTTTGCACATATCTGTGCGCGAGTGTGTTCCTGTGATCCAAGGGCATCTGTGGTGTCGACTGTGGGTCCACGCATGTGTGCCAGATGCACACTGCCCCTCTGAGCGCTGGCGTGAGTGTGTAGCGTGTGGCTTTTTGCTAAACACCTGTTGTGTGAAGTGCAGGGGTGCAGAAGAGGAGTGCAAAATACCTCTATGGCCCCAGAGCCGTGACAGAATAACTGGCCAGATGACTAAGTTAGAGAACTGTATGTAGACGAGGTCAGTGTACGATTTAGAAAATAAACCAAACACAATTAGCCGGGCGTGGTGGCACGTGCCTGTAGTCCCAACTACTCAGGAGGCTGAGGCGGGGGGATCTGAGCCCAGGACTTGGAGGTTCCAGTGAGCTGTAATGATGCCACGGCACTCTAGCCTGGGTGACAGAGCGAAACTCTGTCTCAAAAGAAAAAAAAAAAGTTAGTAAAGAAAAAAGAAAATAAATCAAACGCAGCAGCTGCATGCTTGGGAAAAATAGGCAAACTTCCTGCTCCAGGGTCAGCTTTGTGCTTTCTCTGGGCGGCTGTTGCTGTTGTTAGACTCGTCACTGGTGTATGTCATGACTTACCAGAAGTCCTGTGATCTTCGGATCACTCAAGTATTTCTGAGCTCATTTGGACTTTGCTCTGAAATCCACTCTCTGCCAAGGCCATAAACAAGTTTACAAGAGCAGTTGGGTTTCCAAGCAATGACCCTGCTGCTATCTTGGGGTTACTGGCCTGGGAGCACAACCTGAGCAGGGTGGGGTTCCCCCACGATCCGGCCAAATGTAGGTGAGCACCTTGGGCACAAAACAAGAGAAAGAGAGGAAAGGAAGAGAAAGCTTTGCTTCGATGAATTTTAGATAAGCAGAATTTTACACTTGGAAAAAGTCTTGAGCGGTTCAATTTTGGCACATAGAATGGGGGAGGTTGTTAATATTAAACACAATCTTCTCAGGGTGTAGAGACCATCCACAGGCTCAATCTTTGGAACATTAAGGAGGAGGAGCAGTCAGAGAGGGCTGGGGAGAGACAGGTGGCCCAGAGAGGACACACTCGCAGAAGAAGGAAGTAGGTACAGTGTCACATGCTGCAGCACCTTAGGGAGGATGAGGGAAGGAAACAGATCACTGGATTTGGTATAGGAGGCCCTGGGAGATCCTGGGAGCTCTCTTCACTGGAGACCCTTTAGGACGGCTAAGGCTGCCTGTCACCCAGCCCCCTCCCTGCCTCTGCACTGCAGCAGCGACTGTGCGGCTCCTTCCCTGAGTGTCTCCCACTTCCCTCTGGGCTAGGGCAATGGTTATTCCAGGCAGGGCGTGGCCAAATCAAGGCCATTTTTTTTTTGAGAAAACATCAAGAAGGAAAACATTTTGCTGGTGGAATTGTGTTGATGTTCTGATTAGAAGTAGCAGTGTGTCCTCTGCATGCAGTAAGAGGATACTGCAACCATCAGCGTGGCGAGAACCGTTTCCATAGCAATGACAGCTTCACTGCGCCTCTCCTCCCACTAGCTGGGTAAGGATGCTCTGGCCCTCTGCGCTCGGTCTCCTAGAGCTATGTTAGTGCAGGAAGAAGAGGGGCTGGGCTGAACAGGAGTGTCCTGTGTGTTCGGCTGGTTTTGCGGTTTTGTTATTGAACAGCTTCTCTGCCAACCACATCCAGTTTGCCACGACCACAGGAGCATACGGAAAAAGTAGAGAGAACCCTGACACTGTTTATGTTTCTGGCTCAGCTTACTTTGATCTTAGAATCAGAGAGACCTTCAACCTAAATTTATCTTCTCCTAAGACTGTGAGCTGCTAAAGAGAGAGCAGATGCAGGGCCGCGATGCGTTCCTGTCGTCACTGTGTACACACATCCCCACTTCTGCCCGTTCGAAGGGGACCAGGATGCTCTCTCTGGGGACGCACTGCATCTTGTTCATGATTACATCCCTAGCGCCAAGCATGATTTCTGGAGCATAGTGCATGCTTATTAAATAAATGTTTGTTGAAAGAAATAAATGAGCACAAACACAAATATTTCCCTCTACGGTTTGTTCTCCTTGACCTACCCCTTACCCTATTTCAGAAGCACAACCGGCCTCTGAGGCTTGAAGAACATAGTGAATTTCCATCTAAAGCACAGGCACGTATTGCTAAAAGTTTCCGTGTAGCCCAGATGTTCCTTTTAGGGAACATTAAACAACAAACAAAGCCTTTCAAATTGCCTGCCTCCTCCCTGGCCCGATCTCTCATTTCCTCCAAGGTCGCCTGGGGGTAGACACCCAGCTGTGCTGGTGGCACCCGGTGGCCTTTGGTCTTGGCGACCTGGGGCTGCAGCATCGCCCGGTCCTTCCTCCCCCGACAGGTGCTGATGGAGGGAAGGCGGCCCCAATGTTACTGTCACCTTCAAATCTTTCTTCCTGTCTCCGTATCTTTTCTTCTATGTGTCTTCTTCACATTCCCACAGATTTCAGACATATGAAATTATAATTATAGATTCTTATTTCTGCCGCTAAGCTGAACACAACAATAGATACATTTTAGAGTAAATGAATCGGTTGGTGAAGGCAGGAGATAGGATGGAAATACATAATTAACATCCCATGCCTCTAAATACTACGTAGTCATTTGTGACGAGACCAATCTGAAAAAAAAAGAAAAAAAAACAAAAAAATAAATACTACATAGTCAATGCATGCTAAACCTATAATGACAAGTTAGAGTAAGCAACCCATGGTCCCAAGCTTGGAAAGAATCTCCGGGAACTCAGGGTTGGGGTTCAAAGCCACCTTTTATTTTTCTTTTGTCATCCACCAACGGGCAAAGGGCCTCTGGCAATTTTGGCGAAACTGGAAAGCCCCGAGAGTTTCCGATTAAACACACGCAGACTGAGTGCCCTGCCCGCACCCAGGCCTGCTTGCCGTGCCGCCCAGGGAGGCGGCTCCTTCCTCCTTGCCACTGGCAGCTGCTCCGCTCTGGCTGGAGAGCGGAAGGGCCCTGCTGCTCTCGGACGGGACTCTCGGTGCGTTAACTGCACATCCAAAGATGCCTCATGGACCGTACACTTTACTGTTTGTGTATGCATCTATGCATTGATTTAACGAGGACGTAGTGAGTGACAGACGTGCCAGATGCTGTTCTAGGCACTCAAGACACCAGACCTAGCAAAATAGACAAAGAGGGGTTTTACAACAAAATTTTGTTTTAAAAGCCCCCACTGCTGCTGAGGGGGGAGTAAGGAGGGCAGAGGAGAGCAGGGAGACCGCTACGGAGGCGGCCGGAACAGTCCGGTGCGCGAGGTGGGGTCTGCGCAGCGCGGGCGTGGGCAGAGGTGAGGCCAGCAGGACAGAGGAGGGGCCAGGCACGACTGCATGGTTTCGGCCTAAGCCATCGGAAGAACAGGGCTGCCATTTACGGAGCTGCCTCGTAAACTATTCCTGACAGCTGCCAGAGAGGCAGGGCAGGTCTCAGGCACGTTTCAGGTGGGGACGAGGGTCCAGAAAAGGTGTGTGAGCTGCCCAAAGTCCCCATGCCGGGAAGGGGCAGGGCTGGCCTCTGGCTCCAGCCGTATTTGTTTCCCGTTGCTGCTGTAACAAAACACCACAACCCAGTGGCTCTGGGACAGCGGGAATCGACTATCTCACAGTTCTGGGGTCAGAAGGCCAAGATCAGTCTCGCTGGACTGAAACCAAGGTGCGGGCAGGGCCGTGTCCCTTCCAGCGCTCTGGAGGGGCTGCTGACCAGCTGTGAGATCTGGGCACCATCTCCCTGTGGCTCAGTGTCGTTCTCTGGAAAATGGGGACAATGACGCCTCCTTACCCTGGGGTCGTTGAGGAGCTTAGACAACAGCTTTGAGAAAGTGCCAGTACAAGAGGTTGACATGATTCACGTTAACCGACAGGGCGCACGGCTGCTGGTTGGCACTGCCCGCCAGCCCGGGCGGTTTCCGGCAGGCCTGCCCTGAGGGAACTCTTTGTTTTGATTGCAGCCCAATGGAGACTCCGCAGCGGCCCAGGAAGCCGGGGGCAGACAGGAGAACCAAGTCTCTGGACAGGCTGCAAGCCCCCAGGAAGGACTCGGAGGCACAGGACAGCCAGCACCGCTCCCCGCCTGCCGCCTCCTCCAGGAAGGTGCTTTGCCGGTCGGCCAGCGATGGGGCCCGACGTCCTGAGAGCCCGGCCGGGTCTGCGGAGGCTCAGGGCACCGCGGCCGCAGCCCGCGCTCTGGAGGAGGCCAGGGAGTCTCGTGAGCAGAGGCGCCCGCAAGACACCAGGAAGGACAAGGGCCAGAGGCGGGCCCAGCAGGGGTGGCTGAAGACGGTGCTGAACTTCCTCCTGGGGACGGGCCCTGAGGAGCCCAGGGAAAAGGCCAGCGGGAGGCCGAAGGGGAAGGAGGGCCTCCCCCCGCCCACGGAGCCCCCGCAGGCGCCGGGCGAGCCCGCCCTCAGGAAGAGAGCCCACAACAGGAAGGCCGGCCGCAGGAAGCATGGTCATAGGAGACACGTTGCCAAGGACACCAAGGGGGCTGACGCCGAGGCAAGGCTGTCCCAGGCAGCTGCTGCCCCACGCTCCAGCGAGGCCGACCTGGGCCCAGCCCAGGGAGGTGAGCAGACAGTGCCTGTTCCGGTGGGACCCCTGCCAGAGTGTGCTAAGCTTGCTCCACACACCTGTCAACAGCAGGGGCAGCATCACTGTAACCCTTCACTGAGGTAGAACAGCCCGGTAGCTGACAGCGCCAGGTTAAACTGCCTGAGGCTCCACCCTCACTAGCTGTGTGGCCTGGGGCCGGCAACGACCCTCTCTGAGCCTCCATCTTCTTCCTGGATAAAATGAAGATAAAACAGTTTCTGTGGGAAGGCCGCGGCCCACACGGAAAGTGCTGGGCGCGTGGTCGCTGTTGGTGTGAGCAGCACAGACGCAGGACGCATGGCACGGCAGGGAGCAGGGCCAGGGGGTCCTACCCCCCCACCGGCCCACACGCGCTGCTGGGTGCTGGTTCTCAGCCTTGGTTCTGACTTGGCTCCATCGGGAATAAACTTGCCGTGTGACCTTGCGCTTGAGCTGCCCCTCTGGAACCTTGGGTTCCTGTTCATCCAGCTGGTCCCCAGGGGCCTTCCTATTCTGCCCCCGGCCCCGGAGCTGGGCGCCGCCCGGCCCCTGCAGGGAGCTTTGCCCTGCAGCACCCAAACCCCACTGTGCTTTTGACAGGGAGAAGGGACCCCGGAAGATCCCAGGTGAGGGGTGGGGGACTGAGAGGCACCTGGGCTGAGGCAGCCCCTTTTCCAATAAAAACTGCGGTGGGTCCCTCGTGTTCTGGTCACGCCTAGAGCTGCCGCAGCAGTGCCCGTTGTGCTGCGAGTTCTGCGTTGTGTTCTCGTGTTGACTGACAGAGTCAGGAGAATGTCTCTGACACCCCCACGCACACCCCCACACACCCACTGCTTTCCTCTGCTTTCCAGGCGGGGAGGGCTCTGGCCCCCAGCAGTCCTTGCTCACTGAGGAGGGTGGTGCTGTCGCCTCGGAAGTTTCTCCCCAAGCCACCGGTCACCAGCGAGAAGAGGAGGTCAAAAAGCCTGACCGTGAGTGAGAATCTCTAGTGTCTTTTTGTCCACAGCTGGGGTGGCTGTCACCAGACGAGATGGATTGCTCTGAATGATGACTGAGACCTTGGCTGGTGGCTCTCAAAATATGTGCACTGATCTTTCTTCTTCTGGGACTTCTGGCCATGTTTGCTTATTTTAGAGTTTCCAAGAAGGGAGTCTGAGGAATTGGGAAGGCTGCCGGCAAATGCTCCCGCCTTATGTGTTAATGGGGAGGGGACTGTCTTTTAGCCTTTTAAAATTTATTTTACCTGGGTGCGGTGGCACCTGCCTATAGTCCTGGCTACTCTGGAGGCTGAGGTGGTGCGTTGCTTGAGCCCAGGAGTTCAAGGCCAGCCTGGGCAACATAGCAGGATCCTGTCTCTAAAAAACAAAGAGAGAAAGAGAGAGAATAATACCATATTCATCTAATTCCCTGTAAAAAAAAGATGGGTATATTTTAAAAGATATGAAATGGAGGAGCTATGCATCTGTCAAAGAATAACTAAAAGGAATTGAGTTTGTTATTCTGCAGGCTGTTCAGTCATTTTACAGCTAGTCATTTTCCCACACGAGAGGGAATCAGCTGGTAGGCGGAGTCCGGAGCGAAAGCAGACAGTGCATACGTGGGAGGGAGGGAGGGGACCCCGCAGATAGCCTGGGAACGGGGGTCTGTCTGCATTTCTTTTCACGTGAAGGATCAGCTGGCAACTAGCAGAGGAACACATTGGAGCAGTCTGAGCACTTTGTCCTTGAGCAGGTCAAAGGAAACCATTTCTGCTGTTTGTGGCTTCTCTGTGGCGACTGGGGAGTGCGGTTGAGGCTTCAGTGTGGCAGGCTCTGGCCTTGTCACGCCTGCTGACGTCCTTCTCTCCTCTGCCTTAGCTGGGCTGCGTATCTGCCCTTTTCCCCAGTGGAATTTTGCAGGCTGAAAGATCAGCACTAGCCTTGCAAAGCGTTCCAAGCCCAGCCCCTTATCTGATGTCCCGACAGCTTTCTGAGGAGGCAGGACAAGGATTATGATCCACATTTCACAGGGAAAGAGATGAAGGCCCGGAGAGGTCGAGAGACTTGCCCAAGTTCACACAGCTCACTGAACACACAGTGGATGTTCACAGGCCTGTGAAGTTCAAAGGAAAGAGCGGGGCACAAGCTGAATGCCTAAAGGGCTGACCTGAAATTTCCTACGTGAAATGTCATGCTTTGACTTAGTGCCCTTCCCGCGTGGATCTCCCAACCCTCTCGCAGAAGGGCCGGCCCGTGGATGGTGCTTTCCCCGCTTGCGTGGCCTAAGAAGCTGTTTTAAGAAGAGTCCAAGACAGTCATTTAGAAAGTTATCAAGGTATTATAAAGAGTAACCGGGTACATTTGCTTCCTTCTAGAGGATGCTATCATCAAGAGGATAGTGGAATTGCTCAAAAAAGCGGGAGACCAGTGGGAAGAGGAGGTGAGGAGCAAACCACCTGTGCAGTCCCCCCACCCCGTCCTCGCAGGCCTGGCTCCGTCCCTCCCCTCCCTGCCGCCTCCTTCTGCTTCTCCCGGAGCTCAGCCCTCGCCTTGCCTGGGGCTGCCCCGCAGCTTGGTGGCTCTTCAGTTGCTTGGGGGGGAGCTTTCCCCCTTCCTCAAGGTCAGGGTCCTGACTCAGTTTCTCTCCTCTCCCCCACAGCAACTTCAAGAGATGGCCCTGCAAAACCCAGCACCAGCCTCTAGGAAGAAATCCCATGAGAAAAAGTCCAGCTCCAAGAGAGCCTTTTCTCTTAAGAAACACAGCTCTGAAGAGCCCAAGAGGGCGGGGGCTGCAGATGTTTCCAGCCCCGAGGCCCGGCCACCCAAGAGGCCCAGCTTTCTGCCCCTGGCCCTGTGCGTTGGTGGCCATCGGCCTTCCATCTCCAGCAGCCTTGGTGAGCAGGCTCCGCAGTTGCCATAGCAACCCTGCAGCTGCCTCCCGATCTGGAACCTTCCCCAGGGCTGGAATGGGCTGCTTTAAAGGCTGCCGGCCAGTCTGCCTTTTTCGCGCAGCCCTGAGTGGGGAGAGGAGGGCTGTGGGGGGAGAGCAGGCGCGCCAGCAGGTCCCACCACCAAACCTCACTGCGGCCTGGGCAGCCCAGCTACGCCCTTGACAGAAATCGTGTTCAGGGCTCCCCCAGCCACCCCCATCCCTTGGTGGCCGCACCCTCATCCACATGCTGGCGAGGAGGATGGTGGCATGTGCAGGAAGGAACTGGAACCGGAAGGCAGGAGACCTGGGTTCTGAGCCAATTTCTGTGTCATTCCCATCTCTGTGCCTCAGTTTCCTCGATGACAACATAAGATACTTCCCTGCTGTGCGCCTGTATCTCTGTCAGTCCTCAGAGCTATCTTACGAAATACAGTTATTATCCCACTTCACAGATGAGGGAACTGAGGCTTCAGGAGGTGAAACATTATACTCAAGGTCACACGGCCCATCAGCGACAGAGCTGGAGAAAGGATCAGATAGTTTCTTCCTGGGTGTCAGGGAGGAGCAGCCTAACCGGGCGTCCTGGCCAGGGGCATTCACATTTCGATGCTTAACAACAAACAGTGGGTCTCCAGTGGTGGAATTTGAGGCCACACGGGGAGATATTTTCACGCAGGGGGATTCTGGCCATGATCTGTTACTTCATGCCGTGGAATCCGGCATCTACCTTTCAACCTGTGGATCCAGCCAAAATGTTGGTGGGATGGGGCCACCAAGGGAGGGAGGAGAGAGCAGCAAAGCCCAGGAAAGCTGGTTCTATGGAAGGATGAAGGGATTAGGGAGCTTGGTCTGGACCAGTAAGTCAGAGACACGGCCTGGCCCAGCCGCTCACCTCCAGCCCGCCACGGCCTTAGCGCGATCCAGCCACGGTGCCCACGGTAGAGCCTGCGCCAGCCTCTGTGTGTAGTTAACACCCTCAGACTGACATAGCCCTCACCGTTTCATTTTGCTTCTCAGGCTTGGAAGAATCTGAATCCCAAGGGGCCCTGCCTACAGACAGCGGGGGTCCCAGTCCCTTCGAGCTTTCCACCCACCCAGGAAGCCCGGGACCTGTCGAGGAGCCGCAGCTGGACAGAGCCTCGGAATACAGTCAGTGCCCCTTTTTTTCTGAGACCCCTGGGAAAACTTCCGGTCCGACCCTCCAATTGCAGAAGAGAAACTGAGCCAGAGAGAGGCAGTGACCTGTTCAGAGCCCCCTCTGAGTCCAGCATGCTGGCCCAGAGCCCAGGCCCGAGCCAGGCTGCCTGTTACACACGCTGTCCGAGCCTCAGTAAATGCCAACAGTGATGGCACTGGCCTCCTTGGGGCAGCGTGAAGTGGTGGGAGGAACATGCTGGCTCACGGCAAGGGCCCGTGTGATCTTTAGGGCCTGGGCTTGAATCTGGGCTTTAAGCCCTTCTAGCTGTGTGAACTTGGGCAAGTTACTTCATCTCTGGTCTCAGTTTCCTCATCTGCAAAATGGGAATAATAATAGTACCCACTTCCCAGAATGGGAAGAGCAGGACCTGTTAGCAACTAATACATGTTAGCTGACACTTGTCATTATTCTTGTTGTTAAGTGGCCCAGCTTGTGGACAGAGCCTCAGGGGAAGTAAAGAGGGTAGGAAGTGGGGTGGGGGCCAAGGGAGAGAAGCTCAATACATGGTAGCTGACATCACTATTATTATCATTTTACCATAGGCAGAGCCAGGCCTCGAATCATGTAATCCTGTCAGTTCCTCATGTCTGAAAATTCTTTCTTTTTTTTTTTGAGTCAGAGTCTCACTCTGCTGCCTGGGCTAGAGTGCCGTGGCGTCAGCCTAGCTCACAGCAACCTCAAACTCCTGGGCTCAAGGGATCCTCCTGCCTCAGCCTCCTGAGTAGCTGGACTACAGGCATGCGCCACCATGCCTGGCTAATTTTTTCTATATATTTTTAGTTGGCCAATTAATTTATTTCTATTTTTAGTAGAGACGGGGTCTTGCTCTTACTCAGGCTGGTCTCAAACTCCTGACCTTGAGCGATCCTCCCGCCTTGGCCTCCCAGAGTGTTAGGATTACAGGCATGAGCCTCACCCGGTCTGAAAATTCTTTTAACGATCTTTGCTTCCTATTTGCCCTATTGTCCCTGTTGCCCCTATTTTCCCCTTTGCCCCTTTGCCCCTATTCTGCCCCTTTGTCCCTATTCTGGCCCATTTGCTTTTTGTCGACAATGTGCCTTGAAGGGGAAGTGGGAAGGGCCCTGCTCTAGCTGGAGCAGGGAAGGGGCAGCGGGAGGACCTGTGGGGAGCAGGCCTTCTCCTGGAGCCGGACCTCCAACTGCATATGGGCCTTGGTAGGTGAACAGACAAGTGAATATTGTCCCAGGAAACCAGCTCTGCCCTGGGGACCCCTGACAGCACATCGGAACCCTTGAGGGACGGGGTGTGTAGCCCTGGTTGGAAGTGAGAATCTCCCAGGGAGCTGCCTTAGGAAATGCAGATTGACCCCGGGAGGGCTTTTCTGAGCGCTGGAGTGTCAGCAAGCACTTTGATCTTTTTAGGAGAATTCATCCAGAAGATCATTGCCCTACTCCAGGATGCAGAGGAACAGGGAGGAGAGAAGGTGAGGATGATTTTTGCCCATGTAACCTTGACCTCACTATGGAACCCCCAACCCTCCCGGCAGAATAACTTCCCTGCCCCTCCCCCGACTCTGTGTCTTGCCAAAGCCCACCCAGGCCTCGTCCTCCCCGGAGCCGCCCCAGCCGCTCCAGACCACACTCCTTCCCGGCTGGGCATCCATCACTCTTCGCTCTGGGCCGCACCCGCCAGCCCACAGCAGGTCTCTGCCCAGCTCACCTGCAGTCTCCTCAAGGTCAGGAGCCCTGACTCAGTTTCTCTCATCTCCTCCACAGCAGCCTCAAGTCCAGGAGGTAGAAGTGGCTGTAGAAAACCCGGCCCCACCCTGCAGGCGGAAATCCCAGGAGAAAAAGTCCAGCCTTAAGAGAGGCTTTTCCCATAAAAAACACAGCTCCAAGGAGTCCAAGAGAGTAGGGGCTGCCAGCCCAGAGGCTCAGCGACACAAGAGGCCCAGCTACCTGCCCCTGTGTGTCGGTGGCCATCGGCCCTCCATCTCCAGCAGCCTTGGTATGTAGGCCTGGTGTTGCCATGGTGACGGAGGGTTCCTCCAGGGCAGGGGGGGCTGCTGTGTGGCGTGACCCTGCTGCTTTCTGCTCTGAGCAGAGTGGGGAGGCGGGGAGAGGTGAGAGGCCGGTTGCCAGCAGGACCCCCACTCACAGCACATGCCCCACCCCCGACACACGCACTTAAAAACAACTGTGGCGTGAGATCAGAGCATCTGTGCGTCAGAATCACCTGGAACGCTAAGAGAAAGCAGAGGCGGAGCGTGATGAAGCAGGCTCTGGCCTGGGCCTGCATTTTCACTGCACCAGAGCTGAGGCCCCTGCTATGCAGTGACTGCCCTGACATTCGCCGCGTGCCTACTGCACTCCACTTCCACACTGTTATCTCATTTAACCAGCTCACAACCCCGTGAGGACAGTCTTATCGCTCCCATTTGACAGATGGGAAAAGTGAGGTTCAGACAGGCTAAGTGACTTGGAAAGCCTCGAAGAGTTAAAGGGGAAGGGGGTTCCCTTGGTGGAGCCCGTGGGCATACTTGGGCCCACTCCCAGCAGGGGAGGAGGCAAGGAGTTGGCGGGGAAGGCCAGGACAGCACTGCGCCCCGCCTCTGAGGCAGAGCTGGGCGGAGCTCACCGAGGAGCCTGGAAGCCAGGAGCCCTCTCGAGCTCTCGCGCAAACTGCGTCTTCTCAGGGCCTGGCTTTGGCTTGTGCGTGTGGATTTGAGCCTGGTGCGAAACACACCAACTCTTTCTGCCCTCAGATCCAGAAGGTCTCGAGCCGCAGGAGCCCTCACCTGCCGACGGGGGGCCAGCCGGGATCTCAGAAGCACCTTCCCAGGCCAGAAGCCACAAGCCAGAAGGGGGACCCCAGCCGGACGCAGCATGCGAATCCAGTTAGTATTGCCCCTGCTCTCACCGCGACCGCTTCCTGGGGCTTCTCTTCCGCGTGGGTTTCAAGGTTGAGCAGGGAATGGTTCTGGGGAGGAACCTGGGAAGGGCAAATCCCCAGGAGACTCTCGAGCAGGTCAGGGGGCAGAGGCTTGGTCTTTAACCTGGGGCTGTCGGGGCAGAGTTGCAGTGGAGCCTCCTCCAGACAGAGGACGCCTGTCTGTCCCACATTCCGTGGGATGTGACTGGCATCCCCCGTTAGCTTGCTTGGATATTCTGTATAAATTTCCTGGCCTGCACTGCGTCTGTAGCCGGTGGTGCGCTGGCAAACAGGCTGTCTGTGGGGAAGCCCTCCTGTGTAGCATTTGCACGTTTCTATGGTATAAATATTTCTACTTTGGCCGATTTCAAGCTGCCAAGAGTTTGTAGCAGCTGGCTCACAAGTTTCATGAATATTACAATGGACTCAGTGCGAGCCAGTCCCAGCACACCACTGCTTCTAGCCCAGGTCGGTGGGTGCGTGCCTGCTGGCTGCCCCACCGTAGCCTGGGTAAAGGGGCGCTGGGGAGGCCTCGGTTCCTCACCTGTCAAATGGAGCTGAATGTGGTTACAGGACAGGCTCGCAAGCCTGAGTCCTTCTATTGCTCATAAGCAAATGCAAACAAAGCCCTCACGCTCCTGCTCCAGTTTAAGGGAAGTTTTTTTTTT
>VBSM01000361.1:4869990-4893930 GCA_008086735.1 Cheirogaleus medius | reverse complement strand
AAAAAAATACTGCCTTTAATTGATGGGTGTGTTGTCGCGGCACTTTGTTGTTGAAAGGGGACTAGGCGTCACCCGGTCACCATAGCTCAATCCTTCTTTATCTCCCTTAGAGGAGCTCATCATCCGGCAGCTGGTGGTGCTTCTCCAGGAGGTGGACGGACAGCTGGGCCGGCAGGTGAGCCCCACGCAGCCCTCCCCGGGCCTTACTGCCCCCGGCTGAGACCTGGGTTCAGCCCCCAGTCTGCATCTCTGGGCAACTTTGGCCATGTCCCCTAACCTCTCTGAGCCTCAGTTTCCTCTTTTGCAAAAAGAGGGATAATTATCTACTTGACCAAGCTTAGTGCATATGCAGAAAATTCCAGCCCCCCAGCAGATGGGGTAACTATTAGTCTAAAATAACGTAGCCGGGACCTCCCCCTATCCAAATCCACCACTGAAGTTCAGCTCTTGTCCCCTTCCCTGGAGGGCTCCTCTGCCCACTCCTGGCCACCAGCCTGGCTGACCGTCCTTGGCCGTCTCCCTGTTGACTCTCGGTTTCGGCCACACACTTCAGCATTTCTGTGGTCTCCAATTCTTTCAAGCTTGTTGATTTTCCTCGCCTGCTAGATAGCCTGTAACAAAAGGTTCCTGCTCTTGAAAAACATAGACTCCTTGGAGAGGCAAACACAGATCGCGTGTGAAGAGGGCAGGTTGTAGATGAGTCATCAGGGTGGCTGACGCTGTCGGCACCTCACCTTACCGACAGAGTGCACAGCGGCCCCGCTCCCAACTGCCAGCACCTGCACCCTTTTGTCTGTGGCCCCAGAGCCACTTTCTGTCCATGTGGTGGCAGAACTAACAGCCCGCACTTCCCCACACTCGGCCTTCAAACAGTGGCTGAAGGGAGTGTGTGGATGAAGAACCCCCGCTCCTCGCCCTTGGGAGCCATAGCCCCGAGCAGCGCGTTCTGTGCCGGGTCCCGGCCTGCCTGAGGGGATTAAGCTGCACCGACTGGGCTGCTGTGTCACCGTGTCCCCGCTCTCCAACCCTCCATCAGTCTCCCCGGCTCACCTAACAAATAAACTAGCCACGCCACGTCCTCGTGTCCAGGTCTGCCTCTGGGGAAAAACAACCCAACACATTGAGGTATAAAGAGGACAGAGCTTACTGGGGGAACCCTAGAGTGGGAACCAAGATGAATCCAGCATCTGCTCTGCACTAAGACTTTACATCAACTATCTCATTTAGTTGCCCCCAACAGTCTGGGGTGGAGGGACATTATTATTCCATTTTACAGATGACCAGAGGCTCAGAGAGCCACGTGGCCAGTAAATGATACTTAAGCAGCCAGATTCTCCACTGTCACAAACTTTAAATAACAAAGTAAGGTCATATATGAAATAGGGTGGCTGCGGGAGGGGAGCAGCCTCTGGGGCCGTTTGGTTCTGGATTACCTGAGTCTAAAGACCTGCACTTTCTCCCTCCGCGCCCCGACTTTGTCCTGCTGCTATGAGCGGGACCTTGCAGAACAGACTCTGGGAGGCTGGCGGGAGGCAGGTGGTAGGGGAATTTAACAAGGGACGCTCATCCCAGGGACACAGAGGTGCCAGCCTGGCTGCGCGGAGCCGGGAGAGGGGCCCTTGCCAGCAGCGCTAACCGCCTGCCTTCATTTCTGCTTCCAGATCAGACGACACCCCAGTTTTAAGAGATTTTTTTACGAGTTCTCAGACTCCTCCCTCAGCAAGCTGGTAGCCACCCTGCGCAGCCAGGTGGCCCACTCCTCTGAGCTGCACAGGAACCTCGCCAAGAGACCCTACCAGTTTGGCTTCGGCGTGGCTAACAAGTTTGCCGGCCACAAGAGCCACGCCATGTCTATCCTCATGGGCTTCAGAAGCCACGACAGTTGCACCCAGTTCCCATACAGGGAGTCCCAGCCGGTGAGAGAGGGCGGGAAGGGCAGTGGCAGTGTGGCACAAGGGACCACGGGGTCACGGTTGGCCTCCAGGGGGATCTACTTACTGTCCTCGCCCCTCCCCTGCTTGGTTCAGGGCTTTCCGAGGAGTTCTGCTCAAATGCCGCCTCCTCGCTGAGGCCTTCTGAGACAATTCTATACCACAGTGATTTTTTTCTTTTCCCAAACCTCACTGACTTTACCCCATTATTACCATCACCTTTATGTGGCTCTGGTCTCCAATGTGTGTATATTCTCATACCTTTTGAGATGAGTGTGGTACATTGGGCCGGCTGCTATCTTAGCTTGCCTTGTTATTTCATGGGTTCTGCTGCTCGGCTTCCCAATTCTAGGCTGTCATAAAATTTAACTAACAAAGTAAGGTGATATATCCAGTAAGGGGTGGCTGAAGTAGACCAGAAGGCTGCCAGGAGGCCGCCACTCCCCGCCTTGCCTGGCTGATGAAGAACAGCCTCTCCCCTGCCAGCACTTCACTGCTCTGGTCGCTTTCTGCTCTTCCTGATCATCCTCCTCCCCTAAGGCTTTGAGATATTCTATCTAGAGATGATGTTTGCCATGAATTTTTTAAAAATTCTGAGCTTTTATGTTTTCTGGTGGACTCCGATGAACAGATTTCCCCATCCTTCTCTGACTCACTTAAGATAACTTGCTTATAAACATGTGGCCCAGATCTTTAGTGTGGGAGCCACTGTGTGAAGGCGTGGCTTTAAAGGAATGAAATGTCCTGTTTGCTGGGGTTGGACATTTAGGACCAGGACTGAGCATCTAAGGGGTCCCATGCGGAACCAGACCCTTTTTGCAGTGAAGTTACTATCACCAAAGCACTTCTGTCTTCCTCTCCTGGAGTTACCTTTAGAAGCCTCTCGAGACTTCTTTGAGAAGTCTCTCAAGAAAATTGCTCTATTTCAGGACAGTTTTGCCTTGTCACTCGAATGCGCTGCTCTGCCTTGGCTTGTTTTCCTAGTGGGAACTCCTCATGACCACAGACCTCTCTTTTCGCCTCCTCACTGTCGTTTCCCCAAGAATGGATGTTACGGATAATTTGCCCTCTAGGGTGGGTTAGGTAATAGCTTCCAGAGTGATCTGAGGTCTTTGTGAAAGGTATTATAGAAACAGTTGCCCTGACTCCATGTCTGGTTTTGCTGACCATTCATTCATGCATTGATTCACTCAATCAGTAGATGCTGACGGCCTCCCGTGCGCTTCGCTGTGCAGAGTGCGGTGAGGGCTTGTCCAACGTTCTGCTTTCAAAGACTTCATCTGTTACTAGAAAAGGCAACTGTTTACTGATGACAAAATTAAACAGCAATCAAATGCCAAATGACTAGTATCTAGGCCAAAAAAGCGAGTTGGTCCCGGGAGGCTTCCAGGAGGTGGCAGGGACCGATTTTGACGTTCGAGCGAGGAGGCTGTCTGGGGAGGAGGGATTGGGAGAGCCATGTCGGCAGGAGGCGCTGCGGGAACAGAGGTGGGGGCCAGCGTGAGGTGTTGAGGGGATAATGGGATAATGTCGTTACCAGAGTGGGACCCACAAATAACTGGGCTGTGGCTAACACCTCTGTTCTTTTTCTCCTCCTAGAACGTCACAAGTCCTGAGACTCAAAGTCCAGATTGAAAGCTGTGCCTCGTGCTAGATTTCCCTTGAACTGGCCACACAATTGGCAGCTTTAGCCAGGAGACCCTCAAGATGCTCCATGATGTCCCAATCCCATGCTTCACAAAGATGACTGATGACAAGAGCAGACAGCTACTCTGCCCACACGCCATCGTCTGAGAAAGCACACAGCACTTTCCCACGGGGCGAGATGCAGAGGCCGTGGTGGGGGAAATCTTGCACCAGACTGGGCACCCCCTGCCTCAAACCTCCTGCAGGACCCTGAACACGTCCCCTCTCCTCTCTAGACCCTGGATTCTACACTGTCATTCAGAAGGCCTACTGACATTTTTCCAGATGTTTTAACTGAGTGCAGTTTTAAAAATAATTTTTTATTTAATCTCTAACCAGAACATCCACACACAAACAGATGTGCATCTATGTGCAACACATCATTTGTTCAGTTGGTCAACAGTGCTTAATGCTCATATGGATTTATAGATGCCTCCCAGGAACTCTGCAGGCCCCAGATGGGAAAGACCATGGGGACTTAGAATCCTTCTAACTCTGTGTCCTGTAATTCTATGATCAGAGAAATGAAGCTGATGCCTTTTGCCTCTCCCATCTTGTGGGGTTTGCTGAGTAAGTGAGAAAATGGATGTGAAGAATTTCAAAAATTACACAGTGCCACATGCATGTATGTTATTATTCTTATTATAGCTACATCTGGATGGTTTTCAGGAAGTAGAGGCTGGCTTCGAGCTGGACTGCCGTGGATGGTTGCACTGATGTGCACTGCTCAAGAGCATCACGCCCCAGGAGTTGCCGGTCACATCCTAGGCATTGTAGATTTCTAGATTTATGATGACAGTGTTCCAGCTGATGGCAGTAAAGTGTCTTGAGAAAAGGGCTCTTTTTTGTATTTGCACAAAGGTGCGGTGTAGGGTGCTAGAGGCTCTGCCTTCTACACAGCTGAACAGTTTCAACAGTGTGACTCAGGTGGGCAATTTGCCACAGGTTCATATCTACAAGCAGGTCCAACAAGACTGCAAACAGACGTCCAACTCCCTTGGACTTTGCCTGGAACACGTGGCCATAGGGGAGAGGAGTCACAACCTGGAAGGCAAACTAGATCGTGTTACCCCAGTGGACACGGTGTTGCCGTGTTGAACCTGTGGTGGGACTGAGGAGGAGGAGAAGCTGAGGGTAGAGAGGGCACTCAGATGGGACTGGCCTCAAACGTGAGACAAAGTTTTAGGAAGCTCGAATGAGCATATGCTGAAAGTCATTTAGGTTTTATTGCTGCTTCTGAGGAGTGGGGGAGAGGTGAGTTATTTATGGGTTTATTTAGGCAGTGTTCAGGAACACAGTGCCAAAATGTGAAGAATTGGAATAAGTTCGGAAATGAAGGTCAGGAACCTTTTGTACATAGTTTTCTTATTTGGAATGATGTTCTTTAAGCTGTGTGAGTATTTGGTAAGAGTTCCCGATGCTGGCATCTGACTCTCAGTTTTGTACTGTATTATTTGAGCAAATAAAGAAATTAACTTGCACAAAGCTGTGATCTGGATTATTCACCATGGAGACAAGACAGATATCCACCTGACACGTCTGGAGTCTGGTGCCTGCAGGGCTGTGGGGGTCAGCCGCCTTATCCCTGCTGGGCTCTTGGATCCTCTCCGGGACGGGACACCTGGAGCTGGGACCCAGAGAGTGCCACCCCGCTGAGGCAGTGCACAAGTGTCCTGGGCTGGGTATCAGGAGACCTGGGTTTTAGTCCAGCTGCCCCCAGGCTAGGTGACCTTAGGGACAAGATACTCTCCAGAACTGACATTCTACAACTCTGTGACTCTCAAGGTGACAGTTCATTATACATCTGGGAAAATCTGGACCGGTCCTGATTCTGCATCATGTCTTATAAGTTCCTAAACTCTGGTGCCCAAATTCTGTCACTTAGAACCAGGGTAAAAACTGTCAGAATGCAGCACGGGATTTTTGGTCCACGAAATGTGTTCTCCGTGGAAAGACATCAAAGGCATCTTTCCCCTCTCTCGGATAACAGGCTCACCGTACTGGCCTGAGAAGAGCAGGAGAAGGCGACATTATCATCCTCCTCTGCAGACAAGGAAACCCAGGCTCAGAGTAGGGAGGTGCCTTTTTCAAGATCACACAGCCAGCTACAGAGAGAACCAGGCCAGGGCTGGGCTCTGCGAACTCCTGTTTTAGCGCCCTCTCCCTTATCATCTAATCCAGTGGTCCCCAACCTTCTTGGCACCAGGGACTGTTTTCATGTGAGATAATTTTTCGTGGACTGTGGAGGAGGGGGATGTTTTCGGGATGATCCAAGTGCATTACATTTATTGTGCACTTTATTTCTATTATTATTGCATTGTAACATTATACAACTCACCATAGGTTGGGGACCCCTGGCCTAATCCATTAGTTCATTTATTCAACCAATATTTATTGAGCACTTACTATGTACCAGGCAGGATGTTAACTCTATGGAATACACAAATGCAAAAGACACGGCCCCTGCCCTCAGGATGCTCACAGAACCCACTGGTTATGGGGCTTTTCCTCCAGTAGGAATATGGGGGGTGGGACACCGTGTAAGGGTGGCCCCCTCGACTCCCACCACAGATGCTTTTATGAGAACACTGAGGTGCAAGGAGATCCTGCGGCTGTGTAAGGTCTTTAAAAGGTAGGCAAGTGACATCAGGACATAATTAACCTAAATTTCCTCCCTCTGAGAAGTCAGGAGCCAAAATGGGTGAGTCAGAGCTAATGGGGGCAGAACCGGTTGAGCCTGGCGCTGGCCGGGTCACAGGGAGGCTGTGCAGCCATCAGAAGAGCCTGTCTGGGAGGCAGCACAGCACCCGGGCCGCCTCGGCGCCCGGAGACCTCCTGGTTTCAAGGCACAGTGGTGGCGTGTTAAAAACCATCCATTAGTGCTGATTAAAAAGAGAGAGGGAGAAAGGAGAAAGGAACTAATTTAGGGTTGCTGGATTTAGCAAACAAAAATACAGGAGATCCAGTTAAATTTGAATTTCAGATAAACAATAAATAATTGCAACATTGGCAGCATTCTTCTAAATAATTATTCATTGTTTATCTGAAATTCAAATCTAACAAGATGTCCTGTATGTTATCTGGCAACTCTGAAACTAATGTAAGAACAATTTTTTTATAAATAATTACCTCGACATGAGAAAAAGAGAAAGTAGCTGAAGTGAGTGAAAACACGCGAGGGGGTTACTGATAATGCAGCAGAACCGACGTCAAGAGCGTCTGGGCTCTAAACACAGGCTCTGAGTTGAAGCAATAATTATCATTAAGCCGGAGTCCGCCTTGGGTGCCAGGAAGTCAGCAAGAGAGAAACCCTCCTTCCCCCTGGTCCGCGCCTCAGGCCTCTGCGAACACGGAGACCAGTCGTGGGTGAGAGGCCCGAGGCCAGGTGGGTCCCTCGGTCAACTCTTTGCCACCACACAGACCTCCAGCACCTTCCCTCCCAAGACTGTTTGGGGCCACAGTAGGCAAAGGATGCCAGGCGCCTGGGACTTTGCTTCTTCTCAGGCCCTGCGAAGGGACGTTTTGTTCCCTGACCGGCCCTGTTAGATGCAGGCTCTGCAGGGCTGCTGCTGCAACAGCCGGCCCAGGGTCAAACTTGCACGCGGCCTCCTGGGCTCCCGAGTCCAGTGTTATGATGTCCTCCACCCATCCGCCAAGTTTTGCATTCCAGGATTTGGTAAGCAAATGTGCCTGAGGCCCGTAGGCAGCCCAGGCTTCCTCACTGGGCCTGGCTCGGCCAGTGGGCTGGGGTGAGAGTTTGCTCCCTGGGGAGCAGGGAGTGCCAATTTTTTTCTGGATGGGCTGGAAAATGTGAGTCTGAAGGAATCTTTCTCACGGAAGGTTTTCACGGAGCTGTGAACAGCAGAGTCTGCCCTCACTTGTGTTGGGGGGAGAAGGGACATTTGGCCTCCATTTCCTCTGCATCCCTCTACAACCACACCAGGATGCGGGAAGTCGGGGCAGCCTGTCCCAGCTGCCTGTCCCAGTTAACGATCCTACTGTCCCTGCTGCCAGATGAGCTCCATCAGGGGAGGCCAGCGACCAGCTGAGGGGGAGTCCTGTGCTTCCAAGTCAACCTTTAGTACGATGGGGGAGTTAAAAACAAAACAGGCCAGGCGCAGTGGCTCACGCCTATAATCCCAACACTCTGGGAGGCTGAGGCAGGAGGATCGTTTGAACTCAGGAATTCGAGACCAGCCTGAGCAAGAGCGAGATCCTGTCTCTACTAAATATAGAAAGAATTATCGCATGTCTGTAGTCCCAGCTACCCAGGAGGCTGAGGCAGGAGGATCGCTTGAGCCCAGGAGTTTGAGGTTGCTGTGAGCTAGGTTGACGCCATGGCACTCTAGCTCAGGCAACAGAGTGAGATTCTGTCTCAAAAACAACAACAAGAACAACAAGAACAACAACAACCAAAACAAAACCGAAGTAGAAGAGTTTGGTCCCCTGGTACCACAGGAAACAGGGAAACTGTGTCCTTGGCTCTGTCCTGCTGGGCCCCCAAGAGTTTCGCCCTGTGGGCTGGATTCTGGGCAGACAAGGCAGAATCTGGCCCAACTGCAAGAAGCAAACTCAGGCCAAGGTTGGGAGCAAGGCTCATCATCACCGATCAGCACTGACGTCCATCAGTCTGTCCAGAGCAGGGCGGTGGAAGGGTGGGAAGGATTGCAGGGAAGTGGAGGCCGTTTGTAAAGGAGACCCTCTGCACCAGCGGGACTGGCAGTAGGTGTTGCCCCAGCCCCCAAAAGGCCTGGGGTTGGGGAAGGGTGTCTGAGAGCAGTGGGGAGCAGGCTCAGCCTCGGGGTGCTCAGCTTCTCTCCAGGTCCAGCTCGGGTTTCCCCATTCGGCTCACAGCTTCCTAGGAAAAGGACATAGATTCATCATTTCTGAGTCCCCTACCTAGGACTTCCCTCACCTTAGTTCCACTGAGGACACCCCTTACAGCTTCACATGCCTTGGGAAGCCCTGAGCAGGTTGCCAGGCGCCCTTTCAGCCAAACGATGCATGGAAATTGGAAATCTCCATTCATACCAAAGCCAGAGAGGGGGTTCACTTTACGTGCAAGCAAATGGAACTCTCTCCTGGGGATGATACAGGGGTGTTGGAAACATCCGTTTATAAAAGGTCAATTGATACTTGGTTTTTAAGGAAGGGTTAGGGGTGGAGTGGTCTCCAGATTGCCGAGTACGGTGGGGCAGATTGTACCCTACACAAGGGTGTGGTGCCATTAAAAGGGGGCAGGCGATTCGTAGACTGTGTGTCTTCACGTGGTATTTGCACAGTGTTCTAGCAGTTGGAAGTCAGGTGCTCGTTCTAACAAAATCAGTATCTTACGACAATTTCTAGCTGCTGACAGTCAAGTTCCCCAGGAAGGAGTGCAAATTTTTTAATGTACAAGGTGCTGCATGGGCTAGTGTAGACCCGGACTGTGCCCAGGAAGGGAAAGGTGGGAGAAGAAATGGAGCTGAATGGACGATGCCCAGGGTCACCAGGGCATCTCGGGACAGGACAGGCAGTGTCTGCCCTGCGGAGACACCCTGGGGAGTTCCACACCTCGGGGCAGCTGTATGCCTGGATCCGGCTGGGGTGAGGTCCGTAGGTGACCCATACCGTCTCGGGAGCGGACAGCAGAGGGAAGTTGAGTGGTCGGGGAGCAAACCTGGCGGGAGGAGATGAGGACGCACATGAGAGGAGAAAGGAGACAAAAGGGGCAATCAGAGCCTGGTTCCAAGCCCTGCCTCCACCTGCTGGTGACCCTGGCACGTCACTCATCCTGTTTGGGAAATTGGAGGAAGACAGAGCCTACCTCAGAAATGCTGGATGTGGACTTGGACATTCTTGGATAATTTTCAAATCTCCATAATTTTCAGATCTGTCATTCTGTTGCTTAAGCCCTGCGATGACTCCCCAGCACCACGCGGGCAGTCCCGCCTCATGAGCAGGGCACCCAGACCAGCCCGACTGCCTTCTGCCATGTCTCCAAGTTCACCGCCAGGCCTCTCCTTGCCTCCATCCTTGCAACTGCAGTAACCGCCTGCGTAGACTGCTGTTTCCTGGTTCTGGGCCGTCATCCCACGTGCCTGGAATACCCTCCCAAACCCCCACCCCTAGTCTGAATAACTTCTGCTTGTCCTCCTCCCCGCCTCCAGGAAGCCTCCCCTGATACCCTCCAGCTAACAGGAATTGGCTGCCTCTCCTTTGTGCTTTTATCCTGTCCTCAGCCAGTGGTTCTCGGACTCCAGTGTCATCAGTCACCTGGTGAGCTGTGTGAAATACAGGCTGCCGGGCCCCAGCCCAAGTTTCTGATTCAGTAGGTCTGGGGTGGCCCCAAGAATTAGCATTCCTAACAAGCTCCCAGGTGACACTGCTGCGGCTGATCCTGCCATCACATTGAGAGAACCGCTGGCCCAGGCAGATCTCTGTAACTCATCTGCATGTGTATCATTCTCCTTTCATTAACTCAGAGCAAACTAAGGGCTGATGCATCCCCAGTGCCCATCAAAGAACAGGGACTGAGTGAAAGTTGGATAAGTAAATACAAGCTAACGAATACAGCATGCTGTGGGGAAAAAACTAGAAAGATAAGTATAAAGTATTATATGTTCGGTAGGTTAAAGTCAACTTTCGATCTGAACAAAAGACATAACTGGGTATCTACCATCAATGTCAGACTCGATGTTAGGTTTGGTACCGTAGGTGTCACCTAACCTAGTCCAGAACGCAGCAAGGCCCTGGAATATTTTTTGCACGTGAGGCTCTGCTGTGTGGCTTTGTTAGTGCCTTCTCGTCTCCGAGCCTGCCTCACAGGCTGCACAGATAACTAGATGTGAAACAGAGTGCTGGCACATGATACTAGTTGAAAAACTTTTTTTGAATCCGAATCCTATCAGAAATACATTGCCTGACCTATCAGACATGAAAGCATACAAAAAAATTCAGTGGTTAAAACACTGTGCCACTACAAGGGAGGGAGGGCATTGAAAAAATAATAATAATAATAAAAAATAAAAATCTCTGTGCTACTGACGTAGGAACGGATGGGCAGGTCAATGGAACAGGCTTAGCGAGCAATGACAAGTCAGTATATAATACAGGTGATATCTAAAATCAGCAGAGAAAGGATGGATTATTTAATAAATTGGATTGGGAAGACTAGCCAGCTATTTTAGAGAAAATTCAAGCATTTTTTTTTCACCAATCGGTTTGAAATAAAAAGACTGAGGCAGGCACACAGTCTCTTATCTGCCCTTGGGGGGCAGATGTATTTTGGAATTCAGAATTTTTCAGATTTTAGAAAGATAATACTAGTGCATTTGTCCCATGTTTTGTAACTCCCCCAGCGGGTCTGGGGAGCACCCCACAGTAAAACACATTACCATTTCTGCAGGAAAGTACATGAAAATTCATACTAAATGGGATAAATAATGACCATAAATAAACTCATGTCTGTATAGGTGAGGGTTTTGCATCAAAAGAGTGGCCATAAATTTTTGTTTGTTCACAGCTTCTTCAATCTCAGAATTGCAGAAAAGGGATGATGGGCCTGTGACTTGGTGAGCATGTGGTGGGGACAGCCACCTCGGTTCATTTGCTGGTGGAAGAGTTGCCATGTTAGGCATTATAACCCCCTTGAGGACAATTTGGCAACATGCATCAAAACTTTTCTCTCACATACCTTGTGACCCAGAAATCCCAGTTCTAGAAATGTATGCCAAGGGGACCACTGGCTGTGTGTACAAGGATGTGTTTGTGGGGATATTTATTTATTTATTTTAATGCAGTGACAAGGTGTTTCGATGTTGCCCCGGCTGGAGGGCAGTGGCTATTCACAGGCAGGATAATTGTGCATTGTAGCCTCGGACTCCTGGCCCCAAGTGATCCTCCTGCCTTAGCCTCTAGAGTAGCTGGGACTACAGACGCCTGCCCCCATGTCCAGCAGTGGGATATTTGTCATAGCAATGTTGATAATAGCAAAAAATTGGAAGCAACCTAAATGTCCATGAGTAGAGGACAGATGAAATCAATAACGTTAATGGTATATCCACAGCAACGGAATATTATGGATCCATTATAAACTTGATACATCTGTATTTGCCATGGAAAGAAGTTATGATATACTATTTTGTTAAAAAGCAGGCTACAAAACAGTATGTAGTGTATGATACCATTTTCATAAAAAAGTTTTTAAAACAGCTGTCTGTGTATGTTTGGAAAATATGGATGGTATTCGCCAAAATATTAATATTTGGGTGTTGGGGTTTCTGGAAATTTTAAGATTTTTTTTGTAGTGAGCACATGTTGGTTTTAAATCCATAAAAAGCAATAAAATTGCTCATCCTATTAAAAGTGCAGGTATAAAACAGAAACATACGGATAATGTCTCTTTCAAGTGAAACTGGGCTAACGTAGGAATTACCCTGTCCAGAATCGCGAGCAGGTGACTTGTTTGTGTCCTTCCTCCATGCATTCAAAGACCCTCTCTCTGCTCCTTCCTCTCAGTGTCCCAGGCTCTCGAGCTGCCCCAGAACCCCCAGATGTCCCCCACAGGCCTGGACACTAGTCTTTGTTACCTAGAATTCCACGGCATGTCGGCACATTCAGCATCTTGTTTAAGCCCCAAACAGCCATGGCATGAGGGCAGGGTAGATGCCATAGAGAGAAACTGAGACTCCCATAAGGCATTTGTCCAAATGGAGAAACCAGGGCTAGCCCTGTGACTTCCGACTCCTGCTCCAGTGCTCCTACCACCCTGGGAGGCTGTGTCACTTAGTGATGACATTATGCACTGGTGACAGACAGCCTGGATTGGGATCCTGGCTCTGCCACCTACTAACTGTGTAACTTTGGGCATGTTTCTTAACCTCTCTGTGCCACAGTGCTGGGAACATAACAAGCACTATGAAAGTTTTAGCTGTTATTACTACATTCACATTTGAATGGGGGAAATTCCATAGAAACTCAAAGGAGGGGCTCTCTCATGGTGGAAATTTGGGGAGCCTGACAAACTTGGTAGCAACTAGGAGAATTTGGGGCAGTTGGGCTTCCTCCCTTCCCACTTGTAGCCTGTAGGTAGTCTCTTAACTTCTCAATCTGTCTCTCTACTTTGAGAGCAGTGACACAGTCCAGAGTCAGGTGGCCACTGAGCTTTCACTGCAGGGGAGACCAGGCTAGCAGAGGAACGCTGGGCTGAATCGTCCAGCTATGCTCCTGGACAGGAGCAAGTCTGGCATCGCTACTGGTCCTGGCATGAAAGGGGCCTGGAGCAGACCTGCCCTCAACCTGCAGCCCGAGCGGAGCAATCCCAGCCAATACACAAACTCATGAAAGACAGAAATAGATGTTTGTTGTTGTGACCTGCTGGGATTTGGCGGGTTGTTTGTTATGCAGTATTATTATGGCAGCAATAACTGACTAATACAACTTGCATCAAAGTATGAATTTGAAACTCTGATTTAAAAACATCACTGCTTCATCTATGGAACATCTACCCTTTAGCTTCTATTCTAGCCCTTCTCCTCTTGTTGGCAGGGATATCAGCTGGGGACCAGGAGTTTGCACAGGACCAGCCCGTGGATGTGGCAGTGTCTCTTGTGATTATAGTTTGGGAGGAAATGAGCAGATTTCTCCTCTTTCTGGATCACTCCCCCTTCTCTGTCCCTAATATCTTTCAGATTCTCCTTTCTACCCCTCACCCTGGCCTTTGAAGCTCAAAGCGTGGACTTGCTCAAGATCATCAATTGGTGATCCAGGCAGTCTCCTCACCTGTTCTATAAAGGAACAGGCAGACGGCCACCTGCCTGGTGCAAGAGGTGTGACCCGCTGGCAATAGTGCTTCCCATAGCTTATGAATGCTGTCTTGTTTGTCTTCCTCACAGCCTGCTTCTCGGTAAAGCACCTTTATCCCTAGGCGGTCCATCAGCGGAGGTGGCTCTGGCTGCATCCCAGTTCCCACTGCCCTGCTGTAGTGGGAAGAGAACTGGCCCAGAGATCAAGGGACCCGAGTCTGGGCCTGGCTCCCAGATAGCACTCCTAGCCCCACGGAGGCTCCCCACACCTGCCACGGGCTGCCTAACTTCCCGAGGATGAACTTGACCCTGAGCTCCTATAGAGAGAGATAGGGACACTCAAAGGTCAAGGGAAGTCCTGGGGCTGGAGACCAAGGAACAGAGTGACAACCGTCTCAGGCTGGGATTCCTGATCCCATGACCTCAGGGCCTCCCAACTGCCCACTGGGTTCTGCACCTTCCCTGCCCACCTTCAATCCAGAAAGGGTCTCGTGGGTTTGCCCCACTTCCTGCCGCAGCTCTGGGAAGCTCCTGCCCGCCATATGCTTCCCCCCACCATGTACACACTTGCCCAGATTCAGGGTGGGCCTGCGGCCACCAGGCTCAGCCTCTGACTCTTACGTAGCTGATAATTCCCAGTGCCTACCAGGAACCCTCCCTGGGGACAAGAGCAACCAGGAGGGATATCGCTTAGAATGATTAGAGATTTCTCTGACCAACAAAGACTTGAAGCAAATTAAAAAGCAGTGTGGGTTTGTTCCATTCAGAGAACACTTTCGTAACCCAGCAAAGTAATTGTGGATGACACCCAGCTTGGTTTGTGTTTGATTTGGCATTTTGAATATATAGACACATGTGCCTTTAATGAAAATATTATGGTTCAGTAAAAAAATAAAACTTGGGGCTGGGTGTGGCAGTCCATGCCTGTAATTCCAGCACTTTGGGAGGCCGACATGGGAAGATCCCCTGAGACCATGAGTTCGAGGCTGCAGTGAGCTATGATTGTGCCACTGCACTCCAGCCTGAGTGACAGAGCCAGACCTTGTCTCCAAAAAATAAAAAAATTCAAAATAAATAAATAAATAAGACTTGGTTTAGATAGGGTTCAAAGTCCAGCAAATTAGTAGGTTTTATTCTTACCTTTTGTCTAAAGTAAAGATTTGGGCTGGGTGCGGTGGCTCACGCCTATAATCCTAGCATTCCGGGAGGCCGAAGTGGGAGGATTGCTTGAGCTCAGGAGTTTGAGACCAGCCTGAGCAAGAGCGAGACCCCGTCTCTACTATAAATAGAAAGAAATCAGCCAAACAACTAAAAATAGAAAAAAATTAGCCGGGCACGGTGGCACATGCCTGTAGTTCCAGCTACTCGGGAGGCTGAGGCAGGAGGATTGCTTGAGCCCAGGAGTTTGAGGTTGCTGTGAGCTAGGCTGACGCCACGGCACTCTAGCCCAGGCAACACAGTGAGACTCTGTCTCAAAAAAAAAAAAAAAGATTTGGGGTCAACTGTTGAAAGTTGGAGATAATAATAATTGGAGATAACAAAGTTGGAGTTTAATTCATTTTTGATATTGCCAGAGCCCAGGAGAATGTTTGGCACTTAGTAGGTGCTCCGTAAATGGTGACTGACTAAATCAATGACAATGTAATATAGTCTAAAAGCTATAAGAAGTAGGCCTGCATCTATTAGGGCTCTTAGCTGCACGTTGCACCAGGTGGGAGGTGTACGTGTGGAGGGTCACGTAGGCACTGACACGTCTAGTTTGGCTTTTAATAGAGACGATTCAGAAGCTGAGCAGGAGCTAGTTAACCTCTGGGAGTTGTGTAACCACAATACCTGCTTATTCCCGAGTGCTGTCACATCCTGTGCTCTGGGAGGCAATGTACACAGCTGGTCGCATTAGACTCTCACCAGATGAGCTGGCCTCATCTCCACTTTATAGAGCAGGAAACGGAGGCTCAGAGAGACCAAGTGTCCCAACCATTATCACTAAGCGAGACTGGCAGAGCAGGGACATTGTGTCAGGTGTGTCTGACTCCAAAGCCCAAGCTCCCATCCCCCTCTGCTCCTTGCAATCTCCTGGCAGATAGTTCCCAAAACCGCTCCTCCCCGTGGGATTTAAGAGACATTAGTCATGCTCACTGCACTTTGCTGCTTGGCTTTTTGGATCTCAGAGGTCTTGGGAAGCCTTTTTTGGTGCCACTTGTCTTTTGCTTGTTCTTCTTGAAGACCTTATTCACCCAGTTTGAGTCTTCAGCAGGGCTCTCCCTGGGCAAAGAGAAGAAGATGGTTTGTTATCGGCCTGTCCTGGGTGCTCCAATATCAGGCCCTGCAACTCTGAGCATCACAGTCCCCCGGCAAACATTTTTTTTTTATAGTCAATGAATATTTACCTAAGTATTATGACATCATGCCAACTAGTCAACCGAAACTCAAGCTTTTATATAGTTATATGTAAATGTAAAAAAGTTTAAATCATGTGAACAAAATGCATAGTTTATGCCTAAGCTGTAAGTTATTAAATTTATACAAATTCTTTCAAAAAGTTTTATAGATAAAATTATACTTAATGCTGGAAGCAGGTAAATTTTAATATGTTTGACTTGCGAAGTGCAAACATCAAAAGTAAGAATGCCTCAGGCCCTGCCCTCCAGAGACACCCAGCCACTGCCAGAGCAGTCCGAGGGCAGGGATGGGTGAGGTTAGGGGTGGGGTTGGGGTGAGAAACACCCTTGACCTGCCTCTAATCTGCAGGGCCTTCCTCTGGCTGATCCAATCCACCTTCAGCCAGCAGGGGAGCCTGGGTAATGCAGCCCCCAAATACAGACCCTCAGGCCCTCTAGGACTTATTGGAAAGGTGACAACACAGCGTATATGTTGCACAACCCAGACAGTTGATATGCATTGTAAAAAAGATTTTCTGGGGACAATCTACAACATAGGACTACTAGGTCCTTATCATGCTGATAGAAAATAATTTGGACCAAGGGGGGCTTTTGATAGAGTCTCTCCATTGATACCATCAGGAGCTACCTAAGGCTGGGGTGTAGGATGCCTGCTGGCATCACCAGACAGGAAAATATAAGGGGGGCGGATGCACGTTCACCCCCTGCACTCAGAGGAGCGTCCCAGTGTGCACAGGAGGGAGCTGCAGAGAGCGACACTGCCAGCACGGACAGGTGGCTCATTCCCCGCACATCGCCCTCCCTGAGCAGGAGGAAGGGGGTGGTTTGTGAGACGTAAAGGGGTGTACCGTACTAGGAAAGGACCCCAGGTTCCTGGGACAGCTAAAGAGATGAAAAATATCCCTTAGTCCAGCCCCTTCCCCTGCCCAAAGGAAGGAACACGTTTCCAATGAAGGAGAAACTCACATGGCAGACTTGCTGACGGCTTCCCTCGCCTTACCCAGAGGTGGGGCGCTATGGTGACTTGCAGAGGCCAGGGGAGCTAGAGCCGAAAGGGAAGCGCAGTAGTCATGAGTGAAATGAGGGCACACTTAGCCATTTTGAAACAACAATAGTTAGTAAGCTAGCATGTTTCAAAACAGTAAAGAGCTCTCCTGCTCTCAGATGCTTACATTTCCAGCCACGATCATGCTCTGGGTTTGACTAAGGCGCGGGCCAGAGCGTCTGGGAAGGGCCGATGCTGACCCTGGATGCCCGGTTAGAGACGACTGCCTCACAGAGGGCAGCGTGCTAGGGGGTGTTGTCGGGAAGATCCCCTAGAGGGATCTGAACTTCCCATCACACGTTTTATGTCATGCTTTTTTCTTCTCTCTTGCAATAAAGAATATTAATAGTTTTATGACCATTGTTCTTAACTAAGCTCTTTGCATGTTTTCAATGTGTATGGGGATACATGATATTTGAATGTTAATATGTAATGATGTGATGTATGTAAATAAAGTAATATAAAATGTATTTCGATTTTCCCACCTGGAATTCTTTTGTTAGGAACCTGCTGGATGTCCCTAGTTCTCCCAAATCTATTTGTAGTGAGGTTTGCCTCCTTGTTTATGGATTTTCCCAGGGCTTTTTACACTTCTCCTGTCCCCCACCAAGTCTGGGCAGGCTCTGCTCTGCCCAACTCCCACAGATGGACGTCGCTGTTGAGGCTCAGCTGTGTCCTATGCAGGGTCTCCCAACCTTAGCGCGTACTACTGACATTAAGAGTTAGATAATTCTTCATGGTGGGGGCTGTCCTGGGCATTGTGGGATATTTAGCAGCATCCCTGGCCTCTATCCACTAGGTGACAACCAAAAATGTCTACAGGTATCGCTAAATGTCTCCTGGGGAGGGGTGCAAAATCACTCCCAGTTGAGAACCACTGGACTATACGCACCCTCTGCCCATCCCTGGTGTGAGGTCCGGGATTGCCCAGGCACCTGAAGACGCCCACCTTTATGCACAGGTGTAAATAATATAAAACAAATGTGTTACATTTAACAGGAAATAGGAAAGCATGTAAAACATTTTGACCAATTCTCTGACTCTTAATATTATGTTATTTTTTTGTCTCACTGTAATTAAAAGAATCAAAGTAAATCAATTCCAGAGGAAGGGGGTCACCCCTGACTTGGGGCAGATCACCAGAGAAGGAGACCTTGCTGTGATGTTTATCATAATAATAATGGAAGTTTGGCTGATGGGCTGTGAGGACTCTACACCCTCTCCTCTGTCCCCACGCAGACCATCCATGGTGGTCACACACATGTCCTCTTCATCCTGAATGTAACTTGCACTCCCCTACCCTGCACCTGAGCCTCGTGAATAAACAAAATTGGTGGCCGGGTGAGGTGGCTCATGCCTGTAATCCCAGCACTCTGGGAGGCCGAGGTGGGAGGATTGCTCAAGGTCAGGAGATCAAAACCAGCCTGAGCAAGAGCAAGACCCCGTCTCTACTAAAAATAGAAAGAAATTAATTGGCCAATTAAAAATATATAGAAAAAAATCGCCGGGCATGGTGGCGCATGCCTGTAGTCCCAGCTACTTGGGAGACTGAGACAAGAGGATCGCTTGAGCCCAGGAGTTTGAGGTTGCTGTGAGCTAGGCTGACGCCACAGCACTCTAGCCCGGGCAGCAGAGTGAGATTCTGTCTCAAAAAAAGAAATCGGGAATGCTCTTTCTACTCCATCCTATCCAATCCCACAAATCATGACTGTCCAAATCCTGCCCATTTTAACTCACCTGTCACCTCCAAGAAGGTTTTCGTACTCCTCCAGAGAAAAGTGATTTTATTCTCTATAACACTCTCCAACACTGTGTTTTTATCAGTTATATATAATAGTACTTAATACTTGTTATATTTTTAAGGTTAATGTCCATGTCATCTCCTCTGCTAGAGATTTCCTGAGAGTAAGGACAGTTGAAATCTGTCCATCTCTGCAGTCTCTGCAGAAGTGCTTCTCAAACTATCTGCAGTGAAGAACCAGTTTTCTTGAAAAAATGTATTTGCAATTTTTAACAGACTAGCACTTTTGTGAAATACAGTGCAAATGATTAGTAAAAAAATGGTCAAGCTCTTGGATGTCGTGGCTGTATCTTAGTGCTGTAAACGTTTCTAAGTGCTTATTCTCCGTTTCTGCTCTCATTCCATCATGAGCTGGGAACAAGCCGTTCAGGGGCTGACTGGTCTGCTCTTTGAGGGGCCCTGCCTGGCACAGTGGCTTTCACAGTAAGACTCTACTGCATCGGCGGTTCTCAAATGTGAGCAGGCAAAAATATCACCCGGAAGGCTTGTAAAAATACAGCTGGGCCAACCCACCAAAGTTTGTAGCTTAGTAAATAGGGCCTCAGAATTGTCATTTCTAACAAGTTCCCAGGTGATGCTTTTGTTGCAAACGGAAGGACCACTCTGCCAAACATGCCGCCAAGGGAAGGAACACACGTCAACTACGCTGCCCCCTTGTGGTGGTGGCCTTCCTCTACCAGGCAGAGCCGCTGAAACTGACTTCAATCTACCCCCACAGCAGCGATTATCAGGCCCCGTGTGTTACACACTTGCCGAGGGGCTCCAGGCACGAAGGAGAAGAAGACAGAATGGTCCTACCTTGGGGCTGTTCTGGGCCCAGTTCCTCCACAGGTGGCTGTGCAGGTGACGCTGGAGGTGCCCTCACAGCTGAAGGCCCCAGGGATGGCCTAGGTGATGCGGATGCCGGGGAGGGTGGGGGTCTGGGTGTTGATCCAGATGGTTGTACTAGCTGCTGAGGTGACACAGGTGACAACCCAGGTGGTGTGATGGGCAGTGGTGAAGCAGGAGGTGAGTGCATAGCTGGGAGTGATCCGGGTGGCCAGTCAGCTGGAGAATGTGGCAGTGACGAGGCCGGTGGCCATGCAGGTGACTGCTCAAATGAAGAGACAGGTAGTGAAACAGGTGACTCCACAGGCCACTCACATGTGGGTTCAGGTGTCTGCACAGGTGGGGACACAGGTGGAACATGGCCACCACTTCCATCCCCTTTGGGAGCCGACCGCGTGTGAAGTTGTGCAGACCCTTCCAGACCGGCCCGCTGCGCTTGGAGGCTCGGCTGACTGCGTTCGGGGCACTCGCTGCCCAGGGCGAGTTCTATCTGGCAGTACACTTCCACCCGGGGGAAAATCACTCTCTTGGAGGGAGAATTAAGGTAGGCGGCATCTAGGAGAAACAACAGCATGGAGTCACAGGTGGCGTTACCGACCCCTGTATCAGCACGGCGTTGCAAAAACTGCTTTCCCAAGTTGTTTTCATAAACAGGATAAGTGCTTTTCAATGGCTTTTCTTTACTTACTTAAATTTACAGTGAGTAAAAACTGTGATGGGTCCTGGGCTCTTGGAGCTAGTGTGGGGAAGCGGGCATTGCCCCCCCAAATAATCTAAAGTTGTAACTGAGGCCAGCGCTAGGAAAGAGAGGAACGTGGTGCTATGAGGGAGGGAGGCTTCCCTGAGGGCGTGACCGTGAACTCTGAAGGGCAAGTGGTCCGGGATGGCCGGGGCAGGACAGGGAGGAGCACTTCGGCAGCAGGAACAAAACCCACAACCGCCACAGGGCTTGAGGATGAACCAGGAGGTGGGGCCTGAAAGGTCAGAGGTCACTGTGGCTGGAGCAGGGGTGGGGGCCAGGGTCTATGGTGGGACAGGGAGCTGAGGAGGCCACAGGGGCCAGGCTGCACAGGGCTGTAGGCAGCAGTAAGGATCCTTGGTTTCTGTGGACAGTGTTTTCGTGGCATGACCTTTAGTCAGGGGAGGTGATGAGGTGACTGGTCTTGAGAAGGTCACTGTGGCTGTGGAGACTGACTGAGAGGGGCAAGAGGGGATCCAGGCAAACCTGCCAGGGTGCTGCTGGGGGGTGCTTGCACCTGGAAGGACACAGAAAGAAGTAGCAGATTCTATTTAGGAGGTAAAATAAATGAAAGTTGATGACGGACTGCCGGAGGTGGGGGAGACGGGAGGGGAGGTGGTGACTTGCATGGCCTGTGGACATGAACGCTGGGGCATTTGCTGAGGGGGTAACCGTGGAAGGGGCTGGGTCTGGGAGGAGTGGGAGAGCACAGACTATGAGTTTGTTTGGGGACACGTTGAGTTTAAGGGACCTGTGAGGTGTTCAAGGAGAGGACGAGTGGGCAGGTGGGTATGTGGGTTTGGATCTCAGAAGACAGACAGGTTAGAGATGTGCAGTTGGGAGCAGCACACAGGCGGTGACAGAAGCCGGGTGGCGGCTGTGGAGGAGCTTGCCTAGGGAGGAGACGCAGAGGGAGAAGGGAACGAGCTGGGATTGAGTCAGGAGAGGGAGAGAGCAGAACACAGGACACGTTTTCTAAAATAGGCAAGACTCGGGTAGGTTCACAAGTCGCTAGTAAGGAGGGGGAGGAGTTGGAGGGGAGGTTGGATATGTGAGAGAAAGAGAGTCCTGTTTCAAGGAGGGCCCTGAAATGGGGACGGGTCTGAAAGGAGGGGTGGGCTTTAGGCAGGAGGAGGGATGCTTCCTCAGTGTGCAGGGAGGGACGGGCAGGAAGAGGCGAGTCGGTATACGTGGTGGTAGGGAACTTCCCGTGTTGGCTTTGATTTTCTTTGTGAAGCAGGAGGCAAGGTCCTCTGCTGGAAATCAGGGAAGTGGAAGGTCTGAGCTGACAATTGCAGAGGATGAGAGAGTAGCTGGATAAGAGAAATATAGTGTGATTGTTTTCTGTGTAGAAATGGACAAGCTAATTCTAAAATTCATATGCAAATACAAAGACCTAGACTAGCTAAAACAACTTTGGAAAAGAACAAAATTGGAGGAGGACTAACATTACCTGGTTTCAAGATTTATTATAAAGCCACAATGACCAAGTGTAATAGTATTGGTGTAAAAAGATAGAGAAGTCTATTAAGGTACAAAATAAAAGTCTGGAAATAGCTCATGACATATGGACAACTGATTTTAGTCAAAGGTGAAAACCATTTCAGTGGAGGATAGTCTTTTCAACAAACAGTGCTGGAAGAATTGGATATCCAACAAAACAACCAAAAAAAAAAAAAAAAACCCAAACCCCCTTTGATTCATACCTCATGCCATATCCAAAAGTTAACTCAGAATAAGTCATTAATTAAAAAATGAAAAAAACTGACAACTTCTAGAAAAAAACATAAGAGGAAAAAAATCCTTGTGGCCTTGAGTAAGGTAAAGGTTTCTTAGATAAGACAGGAAAGTATGATCCATAAAGGGAAAAAACTAATAATAGACACCATAAAAACTTAAAAATTCTCTTTAGATGATGCTGTCAGGGAATTGAAAAGGCAGATCACAGACTAGGAGAAAATATTTGCAAATCATATTTCTGATAAAGGGCATTTATCTAGAGCAGGGGTGGGGAACCTATGGCATTCTAGGTCCTTAAGTTCAGCCTTTTGACAGAATCCAAATTTTACAGAACAAATCTTTTTATTTTTATTGGTACATTTTTGTTCATCTTCTATATTTTTATTTTATTTTTAAAATGAATGTATTTAAAATGCCAAAGAATAATATAAGTTTCAACGAAATAATCCTCTCAGACTGACCGGCACAATTAGAACTAAGCCATAAGGGCTAAAGTGACGGCTGCTACGTTCGTGATTTAGTTCTGACTTCCCCCGCCTGACTGGCGCCACTACCGCACAAGGCTGGTTGGTGAGCGTTTTGGGGATCGAGTACGCCCATCTGTTATCATTTTTGACAACTATGTAACCATGTTTCTGTTTGAAGTGGAATTTGTGAATAGTTGCACAGCCCGACAGTATTTCTTAATTCTGTCTGCTTAGCAGCCCATCATGTCAAAAAAGACCAAGAAAACACAGAATGAAGAGAACAGATTTTTTAATGAGGATTGGGAATTGCAATATTATCTTGTTTCTGCTAAAGATAAAATGATTTGGTTGCTTTGTGATACTGCAATGTCAACATTAAAGAAATTCAATGCTTATCAACATTATAACACTCATAAGGACCACAAATATTTTAAATTAGAGGGAGAGGCATGAAAGGTTGTATTGCAGAAATTTAAAGATGAAAAGCTAAGGCAAAAACAATTCTTTCAAGCAGCAATAAAACCTGGAAATAATGCCACTGAAGTAACTTAAAAAGTAGCTTATACACTCGGGGAAAAAGGGAAGCCATTCAGTGATGTAGAAATTGTGAAACAATGCATTGCTGAATATGTAGGATGCTTAGACCCCAATAATGTTTCAAAGTACAAACAACTGCCTCTTTCAAGGAGAACCATAACTGATTGGCAGCATGAATTAGCCTTCAACCTAACAGAACAACTCATGCAATACTTCAAAAGGAAAATATATTAATATATTATTCAATCTCCTTGGATGAATCAACTGATACTACTGATTTGGCACAGGTTTAATACTTCATTTGAGTCATAACAGAAGATTTTCTTTGCTATGAAGAGTTACTCCTTTTGGGCACTCTTGTGAACAAAACACAGGGAATAGATATCTTCAACTTTCAAGATAAGTGTCATGCAGTTGGACTGAATTTGGTAAATTTAGTGAGTGCACATATAGGCAGTGCACCTTCCATGACAGGAAAACATGAAGGGTTTTTTACACAAATTTAAAAAAAGTATTAATAGATCCAGATGCTCTCATTTCTTTTCATTGTATCTTGCATCAGTAAAACCTCTGTGCTAAAGCTACTATTTTAAGTGACACTTTGCAAAAAGTTATAAGTATTGTTAACTATATTCGTGCAAATGCAACACAGCGTCATCAGTTTCATAACATGCTAAAGTTGAATGATGAGGTATTCAGTGTGGATTTGCTGTATCATTCTAAAGTGCATTGGCTATCACAGGGACAAGTGTTAGCCAAAATTTTATCTTTTTGAGAACAGATAAATTTTATGAGGAACAGAATCAGCAATGTGAATTACTGAAAGAAGATTTCTATAGGAATGCAGAATTTTTGTGTGATATCTTGTAAAATCAAAACAAACTAAATATTTCTTTGCAGGGTAAAACTAAGTCTATATATGATTTGTGGCAAAAAATCCAAGCATTTTGAAAAAAGCTATCTTTTTTCAAAACACTTC